>VXBQ01000809.1:131199-188699 GCA_013400175.1 Phainopepla nitens | reverse complement strand
GAAGATGAAATTATCCCTACTGAAGACTACTAGAGATCTGTGCAAAACTAGCCTGTAATTAGATTTAAAAATTATATGTATTCACTTTGCTTACTTTGGCTTTTATTGATTTATTTATAATGAGTTAAAAGTATAGGGTGATATCCCAAATCACCTTAGGCAGGGCTTTATGAGTGCTCCAGGTCTCTCTGTTAATAATCTTACAGCTAGTTACCTCTATCGGTGATGAACAGGCTCACGGGTCAGCAATTCCCCTGGACACTGATGTCTCAGGGTGGGTTTCACTCACTCTTCATCTGGAGCTGACTTTGAGATGTGGCCTAAGTGACTTGAGTGTCTCTGTGTGTAGGACACTTGTCAGCTAGGTTTTCAGGAAATTAGCTGTGTGTGGAAAAAAATTGCAACTTTTATACTAATGCAAGTAATTATGTGCTCTACAACAGCCCTCAGAAAAGCTGCATGAAAGAAAAGGCACATGGCACTGTGATGCTAATGGATACAAGACAGATTTGCAGCATAGTCCATCCTCTGCAGCTGGAACTAGATTTTAAACCTGAACTCAGATGCTGCTCGTCAAAACACATCCAGATTCCCAGAGGACTTCAGCATTTTGGGTGCTGAGCTTGTGTAGCAATTCAGCTGTAAATGTCACAGTGGGAACAGATGGACATCAAGCACTTTAGTAAATCTGACTTAGACTTTGGTGAACAGAAGAATTTGACATTTTTACCCCAATTATAGGTACTGAGCACCAAAATACTTGACCAGAGAGCTTTTGAAAACCTTGTCTTAAAATATTAAGTATTTCCTGTTCAGGAGTGATTAGCCAATACAGATTTCAATTTAAATTTTAATTAAAGCATATTTGTTATGTGCGGTATTAGCTTGCAACACTTTTTTTTTTTTTTAAAGATAAGATGTTATCTTTATAGAATTGACTTATTTGGAAACTTAACATAAGCTTCCAAGCCCACAGAAAATATGGTGATATGTTTCTGTTTAAAATATGTTTTAAAAAGGAATTCACTGTAAAATGTTTTTGCAGTACTATTTTGGAAATAATTTTGGTTGTCTTAGACAGGAACCTCTTAAACCCTGACGCTAAAATCCAGATATACAAAAAACTTACAGGAATACAGTTTCACGACTTGGTTTTTTAGCCATGCAGTTTGCACATGACCTGATTATCACTTTGAAAACATCTGGGTTGACCAGTGATAGGAAAAAGCATATCAGTGCTGATGCATGAAATAGCCCTGGCCCTGCATATAAATGGACACAGGATGTCTATTGACACCAACAGATGTTGTAGGTAGGGGAGGTACTTGAAATATTACAATTTTATCTGTGAATGACTGTAGGGGTAGTTTTGCTGGTCATAATACCTCAAAAATTTAATTTTTAACAAGTGCCTGTCCAGTCAGTCTTGAATTTATTGAGCTAATGAGTGGCTTGCCTTCAGTGCAGCACTGTTCTGTGCACCCTGTGTCGATTGCATGGCTCTAATTAAATCCATGCAAGGGCTGTGCTTTATGCTGTTATTAAACAGCAGAGTGTTAAAATTGATTTAGCAGGCTTTAGAAGCAGTTACCCTGGAGAGGCAGTGTGGCCAGGAGTCACCTGCTTCTGCAGAAGCACAACATAAAACCACTCTTCTCCCTAGCAGTTCCAGACAGATTAAAAGTAATCTTTCAGATGTCTCAAGTGCAGGTTAAGACTTCCAAGAAATCACCTGATTTTGACAAAGAGAAAAGAAAGTTAGGTGAAAAACAAACATAAAAAACTCCTGAAATGTGTGTATGAGTTGGTTGGTTTGGGTTTTTTCATTGTTGTTGTTGTTTTGGTGATTGGAGGGAAATAGTGTGAGAAGTTGAGTCTCCTGCAGTTAAGCCTGAACTCAAACCTTTCACCATTCTGGCAGAAGCTTTAGATACACCTCAGGGTGCACTCACATACCCTGCTCACTGCCCAGAGTGCTGATCAGCTGGCCTCTCACTATGGGGGGATTAAACAGGAAGAGTAAACTAGAGAGACAGCAGTGCAAAAGAGAATCACAGCACCAAAAATAGATTTGAATTACTTGAAAGGCATAGGTGTGATGGCCTCATGAAACCTCAGGCACCTCTAGGTTGGTACACGAGGTACACAACCCTCAGGAGAGATTTTCTAGAATTGACAGGTGACTGCTGTGCTTGTAGGAGAGAGACAAAAATGCAGGAAGGTTCCCACCTGGAATACAGTCTCCAGGGGTGCCCATAGCTAAGCAAAAGGTAGAAATAAGTGCTGATGGAAATCTGCCCTTAGAGGAGCAAGGAAAATGCTGGAATGTCCTAGGTTGAGCCTTAGGAGCTTCAGCGCAGGGCTTCATCCAAAACTCAATCTAGTGGTTGAAACGATTGTCCACTGGCACTGAAGGTCTGTCAGGAAGAGTCCCTCCCTTTCTCTTGCCTACTTCTCCCTTACCAGTCATCCAAAAGCCTCTCTTAGAAATGTTTTGTTCCTGACTTTTTCATTTTCCTATCCAAAGATGTGAGATGTATCCTCGTAGCTGACTTGGACATCTCTCTGCTTTGTGCCTTGCATTGATGAACAACAGATATGTGAGTCCATGAGACTAAAATTATGAGGACAAGAATACAAAGAAATAAGTCTGTTTTATCTTTAGTTCCATTGTTCACATGTGAGAGTCTAAGCTCCCAAGGGAAAATAGAAGTTTCATTTTTACCTATAGAGAAAAAGGAGATATTATCTTGAAGTTAAAATGGTTACAGCTGAATATTGGATTTAAACAACAAACATTTTAAGGTAAGGCTTGATAATATGTGAATCAGCAACACTGGGAGAAGTGTCTGCAAGATGATTTGAGTTTCAAGGACGTAAACATACTTCATTGCTCTGATTTAGTCACCCTTGGTCATTCAGGATGTAAGTGGAAACTGATCTCATTTAGGAAATCATTGAGAGGAGATGAGTCTGAGGACTTGATTCTATCTTATCTTGACACACCACAGTTAATAAAGGAAGGCAATTATTATGTTTTCTGGGATGTTCCCTCATCTGAGGCATTGTTAATAAACATTAAAGGGCTAGTTCTTCAAAGGTGTTTAAGCACCTAGCTCCCATTGATTTCAATAAAATGAGGCATCTAAGTGCCTTTAAAAATCTGACCTTAAGTGTCATCAGGAAAAAGTGAAACAAAAGATAAGCAGGTTCTAAAAGAATAACAAGGGTCTGCAGTCATATGATTCTGGCGTGCTCCTGGTTTTTACATTTTTGATGTGTATGGAGTGTCTGCACATTTTAAACCAAACAAAGATACAAACAAACCACCCCTGCCTATACTACACAAAACATCAAACTGCTCTCACTTCTCCAGTCGTGTCTCAGACATTTTTACAAAACATGCTGTATGGATTGAGATAAAAAGTGAGAAAACAACAAACCCAACGCTATCCCCTCTGCTCCCTTCAGCCTCTGTGACACAGCCCCCCTCTCCCAGGGCCAGGCTTGCCCCTCCTCTTCCCTTCCCTTCCCCAGTGTACTTGGTGAGCTGGAGGGGTTTGTTCACCCGACTCTGGGTGACAAGTAAACAGTTGGTCACAGCCCTAATTACGGGTGCTTTTTTTAAACTCAGACATATTCCTTCAGTTAGAAGAAAATACCTTGCTCTCAAGACTAGCCTTATTGAGAAGGTAGAGTAGGTATGACATAGTCCCAATGTGATAAATAGACAGCAGTGGCAAGCAAATGTTAACATTTTTTTTTTCTTTTTGAGCAAAAATCCTGAACTAAGAAATATCATGTTGGTTTGTCACTATCTTTTCAGGTTTTTTGCATTTTAATACAAAATAGAAAGTGAGAGGGAAGGAGGTTCCTTGCTATTTGTTTCTTTCATGTTAAGCCAACTATGCTGCTTATCTACTTCTTGATAAATATTGCCCAGCTACTTCTCTTTGGGATTAAGTAAATGAAAAAAAAAACCCTCCACAGATAACAATAATTCCCACAGAAGAGATTTTCAAATTTAAAGGCTAAACTGAAATTTAAAATGATTTTCCTGGATTTCCGACCTAGATTCCCTGTCTTATTCTCAGTGCATTTGTCCTTTTAAAGGAACCAATATGTTTGTATAACTGATGTGAAACAAGCTTGACTCCAAAAAGATTTAACTTAATATCTGGCTAAGCATTCAGAGGGTAGTCCATCTGTAGAATGTACATTAAGGACCCTGGCTGGAGCGCAGCGAGTCATGTATGATATCAGGCACACAAATGTGACGTGATGCCCATGTACTCTTGAGCATAATTCAAAGTGCCATGAAGCTCTATGGGTAGAGAAGCTATAAACACAGTTGTCACAAATGAGAAAGTCTACAGGGTTATATTCAGGCTGAAGAATGAAGAAGCATTAGAACCAGCCATCACATCTTAATGAAATTGTTAATTAGGATATTATGGAAGTCATAGCTGAAGATAATATCTGTCCAGCAACCTTGCAGCATGCTTTAATTAACCATTTCCTCTCCAAAATAGAAGGTCAACTCAAAAGTGGTGCAGAAAGCCCTTCATAAATATACAAATACAATCAAAATGATGTTAATTTTTTTTCCAGTGGATGTTTTTAATCTTTCTTTTTCCCTTTCTAAACAGACCAGCACAGAACATGTGATTATAGGAATAAGTACACATTTAATCTACATAATCATCAGTCTTTCTTTATGTAAAAATGATTAGTAAATAGGGTTTTTAAGCAACTATTTAGATTAGGCATTGGCATCATAGATTAACTTATTTCTAAAACACTTGATTTTATCACTCTGCCTAATGATTTGT
Organism: Phainopepla nitens; assembly: GCA_013400175.1. Taxonomy (NCBI): domain Eukaryota; kingdom Metazoa; phylum Chordata; class Aves; order Passeriformes; family Bombycillidae; genus Phainopepla; species Phainopepla nitens. The sequence continues at coordinate 183,867 of VXBQ01000809.1, read as the reverse complement.
CTCATGATTTATTGGCTAATATGATGAATCATGTTAGATTTATTGTTTATCCTATAAATAGTGCAACAAATCATTAAACAGTGATAAAACCCAGCAGTTTCACAAAAAAGTCTACCTGTGTTGTCTTCATGTGCAATGTGCTTGTGCTGTACAATAATTTGATGGTTCTGTTTTCAGTTTTATGATATCAGGTGAATAGGCATCTCTGTTTAAATTAAATGGTTTTACAAAATAATGGTGAAGTCATAATCTTATACTCCTGCTATATTTTCTTTATACAGAAAAAATAAAGCCTAATGTCTGATGTATAGTAAATCTGTGAATTTATTCACAAGAATAAATGTAATATTCTTTCTTAGAAACACCTTAAATATAATGGCAGTTTTTCATTTTTTAGCATGTCAGCCGTGTTTTTCCTGCTGTGGTTTCATGTTGCAGTTGACAAAAATGTTGCTTCTATCCTGGTGATTTTAGAGATCTGAGCCCATCTCATTTCGCTGATCTGAAAGGCTGGTGTGCGATATCAGTGAACTGAATATATGAAATTTGGCATTCAGATAATGGGAGTGGTCATTTTTTTTCTTAAGACATAATGGCTTCTCTTGTTGCAGACAGAGCTAAGTCTGCCTGTGTACATTAGGGAATGAAGGACAGAAAATAGAAATAATATTCTTGGAAACTCCCTGAGGTCATCAGTGGGTTAGAATAGACGCACTCATGATGATATTATATGCTGCAGGAGTAGATTTGCAGTATTTTAAATTGAATTATTTGGACTGTAGTGGCAACCTTTATTGCTAAGTGGGCTATTTACGTTCCTTTGATCTCAAGGTATTGCCACACCCTGTCTCCCCTCACCTACTGCTTGTGCCTTCCTCAGATCCATCATTTCATACACAGGCCCCCTCAAAATACCTGTAAAGTGTGGTGTGCCAAGGACAGCTCACCAGCACTTTCAAAATCCAGGATATATGGGAAACAGCAGTCTTTTGTTCATCCTTGGATGCAGAGCCCTGAGCTGGTGGAGCTGTGCTCCACACCCAAGAGCAGCAGATTTGCTCAGCATACGTGGCACGGGTGACATTTGTGCACAGCCCATCAGTTCCGCACGAGCCCAGGGCTCGTGACATGGGAAGTGCAGAGGAAAACAGCACCTGAGAGCCAGTGCAGCTGCTGCTTGTCCCTGGTATTCTGATTGCCCTGGATGAAAAAGGTCAGTGGGAACGGGATGTGGCCCAAATGCCATATCCTACCTGGGCAGCTGCCTGGTGCCTGAGGCTGTGCTCGGGCACCTGTCTTACGCAGCTCCTTCTTTTTAGCATGTCACAAGAACTTGATTTGTGTGAGAGGGAACAAAATGGGATGAGCAAGAAGATTAAACAAAGGATCAAAGAATAAACTTGTGACAAGTTTTTAACAAGAGCAGCTCTTCCCTGGCCACCGTTAGGTCAGCTGCATTGGTTACTTGATTTGCTTGTTTAGCACAATGGTAAATTATGGGAATTTAGATATTGATTATTTGCACTTTGCCATAGGTGCTGTGCAGCCTGGGCACTCAGACTCATCTTCTCTGCCAGGTGCTTGTTCAGCTGCTTGTTCCAGCCTGTAGAAGAGCCTGAACACAAATTGGCAGAATCTATGCAGCAAGGCTCTGAAAATCATCTCCAGTGATCCAGAAAGCCTCATCGCAAGCAGAAGTAGTCCTGCTTCTTGTCACTGTGATTATGGAGATGCAGGAAGCAGGTATCCATGTGTGGCATGGCCTAACGAAGAAAGTGTGCCTTGTTTGTTAACTAACTGAGCATGTCCCTTCACTGCCCTCATAATAATTCCTCCCCTCACGTTTTCACAGGGAAACTGCCACACTGCCTAAGATGCACCATGAAGAGTAAGATGATTTTTCTATGTCTTAGACACCTATTTTATTTGTAGAAGAACTCTGAGCACAGCTCAGAAACTTGCCAGTTCTAGGCAACTGTACACTTTTAAAAATTTATGGAAAATATCACATGGGCCCTTTCTGTAGTACCCTAACCTAGCTGTATTTGGTCTCTGTGTGTCTTATCGATAGGTAATGCACTCTAAAAAGAAGAAGGAGCAACAAATACAAGCCTTTGAAAGCTGGTAAGAAATAAAACTTCCATGGCTGTTCTTAAGGGAAAACTGACAATGTTTTTGTCTCAAAAAAATGAAAAAAATGAAGTTAATTGAAAGGTAGGCAGTAAATGAGATGACTATTTAGGACAGAAATTTTGATATGTTCTGTAATTAAATCCACAAAGATGGTCTTGATGACAGAAGCCAGCAAAGAAAATGTGCTTCTCTGTGCATTTGTTCCTCTGTGTGTGTATGAGCATCACAAATTTGTCCTTTGGTAAAACAGTCTTCCTTGAAAGGATGCACCCCATGGTCCAGCAGCAGAGTAAAGCTGTGGATCTTTTTGAGTTTCTGGTGTAATCCTGGGCAGTGCTACCACTGATTTCACTACAGACAGGCCTTTTACTCCTCTAAGTGTTTCTAGAGATATGTTCTTGTTTATCTTAGAGGAATCTCTTGGGAAAGTTTCCTGGATTTTTCTAGATCTGAATGTGGAGGAGGAAAATGGAATGGAAATGCTGGATTAAAGGAAAGGGGCTTTAAAGGAATGAAAGTTATCATTTAACACAGGAGGAGAAAGTGGTTTATTAAGCTGGACCAAACAGCTAGAAAGATCTTACTTTATAAATGCTGACACAGGCAGGGTAAAGGTTATTGCATTAAAGGTTTCAAATCTGGGAAATTCATGTTCCTAGAGTGGGTGCATAAATCTGAAACAGTTTTAATCTCACTATGTAAATAAATCTCATCTGAAAAATAAAATTGTATGGCTTTGATTCATTTGCCGTAAACCCTTTTAATTTGATTTTGATTGATAGCTAAACCCCTTGCATTAGAACTTTTTGAAAAAGTTTCAAGATGAGCAATTACTCCCTCTGGGTAACACAAAGTTTTCAAACTTGTGAGGATGTGTTACTCCTGTATAAAATATAACTGGCAAATATTTTTTAAATTGTAATTGCATTTTGGTTTTATCTTTCACAGCATTTGTTCATCTTTCATGCCAGACTTTCAAACTCTGCAATGTGACTGACTGATGCGGTAAGTGCAGTTAATTTTAATTCTGATTTTTAAGACTGGATTTGTCAATCAATATTTTTCACTGGAGTAATTCAGTAAGTGTCTCTAATTTCCTAGCCTTTTCTTTTTTCCCCCTCTCTTTCTTTCTCTTTTACTTAATAATTTAGAAGTGAAACTTCTCTAAGAGCTACCTGTCAATTTGGTGTTCAGAAATTGAAGGATGAGTGGCTGTTGTTTGCATCCCACGCCAACACAGCTCTGGTTTGGCAACAGTGATTGTCAGTAGATTGCCATTAAGTCTGTGCTCTTACCCCCATTCAATAGGCAGCCAAGACGCCAGAAAAACAGAACAAGCTGCATCTTCAAGAAATAAAAGCACATGGGGAGCATGGGTAACCAGCAGTACATGCTCCAAACCAGACAGATCAAATTAATTCCATGAAGAGGACTGGGTTATATAAACACATTACATGTGCCAGATATTGATGTAGGACATTATTCTCCTTTATTCACAGGAGATTCTGCTAGTGTCAATAAGAGGTTTACAGAAAGATGTAAAGTGTCATCATCAAGTAGTAACTAATGTTTTAGTTAGCACCATTATTATTTCATATGCAGCATTACCTGATGGGAAAAACCCATTAACTTTAAAACCACAGTTGTGTGCTCTGTATTTCTTCTTGTTTGTTGTCCTTTCAACTTCCCTATCAGCTTTTAACATCAATCAACAAATTCATCCTTTTCCACCTGAATAATGATCCCCTGCTGACTGGCATATCTGTCTGGAGAACAAGGAATGTAGCAGAGCTGATCCTGCAGCACCCCTGTTATCTAGGACGCAGACCTTGGATATTCAGGGCTAACATCCAGAACAGGTAGACTAAAATTATTCCATAATTCACCTAAATTTTTCTGGTTTATTTACTTGTCTGTAACCCTATCACTTTTGTCCTAGCACAGGATCTGAAGATTCCCAATACCCACCCTCTGTGTTCTGAGGCCCTTCCAGACCCCCATCTCCCCCAGCTGCGTGTGCAGCAGCCCTGCACGTCAGGCCTGTAGTCCAGGAAGATGATCCCTCTTTTTCTGTGCAGCCAAAATTATGGACTTGCCATGTCACTGAAGATAATAAGAACTGACTGGCCTAAATTGGACTTGTATTCTTAGTGCATTTTTGGCAACGTCATTCCTGTCCCTCAGAAACAGCCCACATTCCATTCCTGGTTACTCAACACCCGCGTCAGGACAGATGTGTCCCAAGCGCCGCAGCTTCCCGTGCATGCCCAGCGATGCCGGGGTGCTGAGCACTGCTGAGAGCATCAGCTGCTTGCAGAGCCTCNTGCCCCTGTCCCCTCTCTCTTTGTTGTGCCCCTGTCCCCTCTCTCTCTGTTGTGCCTCTGTCCCCTCTCTCCTCGCTGTGCGCCTGTCCCCTCTCTCCTCGCTGTGGCCCTGTCCCCTCTCTCCCCACTGTGGCCCTGTCCCACCCCACAGCAGGTGGCTGGATGTGTCCCCGTGTCTCTGGGCAGGTGGAAGCTTTTGCTTGCATGCAAACCCCACGCCTTGTGTGGCTTGGTTGAAAGCAGCCCCTGGAAATAAAACAAGCGTGATTTCCATAAACCCTTGCAACACGGCAGTTCTGAGGTTCCTGCAGCCCCTTTCTTCAATGGCTAGCTGCAAGTCCTTGGGTGCACCCAGTGGCCACCACAGCTGTTACTGCTCCTTCCTTCAAAACCCTTCCAAGCAGCTCCTCTCTGCCTCAGGTCCTAGTAGGATTTTTTATTGTCTCTGAAGATAAGCAAGGATTGTGTTCCAAACCTTTGTTTAGATTTGAACTCTGGCTGGTCACCAGATGACTTTCAGTGGGTGATGCAGTCTGCCCAGCCCCATCATGCCTCCTTGTCAAATCCAGAGTGGTACTTGTACTAATATTTGGCTCATCTGAACTCTTCCCCCCTGCCTTCCTCCATCCCCCAAAGGTAGAAATAGTTATCTAATAAATATCCAAGTGTGTTCTAGACTTAGGGATGACACACATTTAACGCTATATTATTCTTGCTTAACTTCGAGCTTTTGATTTAGCATTCCAGTTTAGGAGTGGTATTCCACAGGGGATATTGTTGGTTTCCAAATCTTTTGTCAGAGTAATTGAGCATAACATCTCTGCAGGTTTGTGTTTCAAAAGATGCATTATCTTTTCTTGTCTATTTGTTCTAGCCAAGGTATTCAAAACTTTTAGTTTTATGGATCCTTTGAAATAATTTGAGGTTTAGGACTGATAATTTATGTTTCTGCTGAATCTGCAACTCTGCATGGGATGATTAATACACTCCTCTCCATAAATAAGAAGAGATGATATCTGTAAATTGGTAACAAAACAGAAGAATTTCATTAAATTCTGTATTTTGCAAGAGACTTCCATCCTTTTAAATCTTTATAAATTAAGCATCATCCATGTCTGGCTCGCTGAAGAATGAATGTCACATATAAGATATCTCCCTTAAATATTTTCTTGAAAGTAATCTATATGATTTACAACATATTGCAATTAACATTGACCTTTTGTCTGCTTCAAAAGAATGTGAGAACAGTTTTTTGACATCAAAGAGATTTTCTAAATTTCCAAAAATATTCCTGATGAAAGTTGTTCAGACTGGGAAAAATATGTCACCTTCATTTAAAAGTTATGGCACACTTGATAGATTATCTGCTTCTTTCCTAACCTTAGTTCATGCACAAAAGTGGATTTAAAAATACACTTGCATGTAATCATCTTTTAGAAAATGCAGATCCTCAGAAGTCAAAACTAAGAATCCTGTACTTCCTGTTTAAGATCAACTGACAATTTATTCAAGATCTGGAGGCTGCTATTCACTCTCCCATTCCATTCCAGCCACTTAATTGCCAATGTACAGCTGCAGTTGAGATCCCAATAAATTTTGTACCTTCTTTCATCCAAAATGTAGTAAAGACAAAGAACAAAGCTGTTTTCATAAATATCTATATTCAACTTTATTTTACAGTTTTTTTATATCAGTATGTTGTTCTGTTTTGCCTTTAACCAACAGTTACCTGTGGAGATGTTTGTGGAGAGCAGACCAAGGGTCTGGAAATAGGATCAAATTCTTTAACACAGTAAGACATAGAGTCCTGCTCCTCTCTATTTGCTTACTCTTTGCTCTTCACTGCTTTGGTCCCTGCTAAAGGTTAGGAAGGCTGCTCTGGCCACAGTGTCCTGCCAATGTGTGACAAGTTCAGGTGCTGTCCCTCTGGGCACTTGGCTGGAGCAGACTCTTTGTAGCAGCCCTGACTTTGATGGCGAAGTATTAACTGTTCAGTTGAGGGAGGGGAGGAGAGATCAGAGCATGAGTTAGGCCAGCTGCCAGCCACACTAAAATTACTCCTGTAACCACTCCAATATGTGTACCAGAATTTAGGGACTCCGATATATTCAGACAGAACAGTTTTACACAAAGGGTAGTTGAAATACAGTCTGGAACAAACTGCCGAAGTCAGCAGTAGAAGCAAATAGTGTAAATCAGCTCAAGGAGGAGTTTTTGAAGAAAGTAGGGAAGAGCACAGAGCTACTAGCTAGAAGTTCAAGTTTCAGATGATGAAACACAGATTGATTTGTATTTCCTGAGGTTATGAGGGCAGGTCTTCATGGGCCGTATCATCTTCTTTGGGCTGTTAAATGTTTGTATGTACTTTTGTGCTGTATTTTATCCTCTTTCAGTTTGGAGTGCTGCTTCTTTCCCCCCCACACACTCTTGCATGTACAGTCTCTTTTAGATAAGGTCTTGCTGAGGGGAATGCATCGCACAGAACCCCTGTTTCCTCTCATCTTGGTGACTTCACCAAAGCCAGTTTAATCATTTAGTAACAGTGGTGCAACCAAGAGCACTTTAAGTAAATTTACCTGCATCATGTTGTTTCCTGGGAAGGACCTCCATACCACGATACAGTATTTATGTCTACACTGTATTGGTATAGAAATTTTGACTATGAACTCAAACATGAAAGTGTTTTAGCATTTCAGGAAATCAAACATGGAAGTGTTTTAGCTTTTCAGGGTGCCACTGATCTCAGAGCTGTCATGCTGATGTGCTGCAAGATGCACACTGCAGGTGAGAACAGAACAGAAGCAAGGAGAGAGCAGATCCACTTTACTACTCTTCAGTGATAAGCTTGTATTTTGTCCTTGTGGCCCCTGATGTGTTGTTCTTGAGCAGAGAAACTCTGCCAGAAAATGTCTTGGTTTCGTTGTTGGTTTTTTTTTTAGTATCAGGCAGCCTATAAACATAATTGTGCAAGTAACAGAGTCCCTTTGCCCTCTCCCACATTTGTGACCCACGGACACTTCTCTCTTGTGAGAGTCCTGAGCTGACTCCCCTGGGCCTCCAGGAGTCATTCTTGTGAAAGGCTGGGGGAGAGTGGTCATGGGACTGATTCTGAAAGCTGTTGTCTTCATAAACTTTGTGTCATGTCAATATAAGCTGAAATTTTTCCACAGCTTGGCTGGGTAGATTTTGCCTTGAATTTCACCTAGCCTTTTCTTTCTTTTTTTAATAGTTCAACATCTTAAATTTCCATTACTAATATTGCATGAGAAAAGAGGACTGTATTTTATTACAGGCTTTAGTTTATAAGTCATAGATTGTAGTAGGTAGCTTGTTTGTCTAATGTTTTCAGTAGAAAATTTTAAAACGCAAAACTTTCTCCTTATTTTCTAAATATCTTTTACTGCAGATCTGATAAGCAAAGCACAAATGTCTTTTCTTTATTTCGATGCAAGAGCCCAAAATACAGATTTTTTTTTCTTACTGATATTCCCTGTGCCTTGGGTTTCTTGTTTATAGCAGCATTCATTTTCACTGAGATTTGAGTATTTCCAGTATCTTCTGCCTCAGCATAACATTAAAAAGTGCTCTTTTTTTCATTCATTACTATACCTATTGGGGTGCAGAAAGGGCATAAAATACCTCCTAATGATTCCCACACACTTCCTGCAGTTACAATCTCCTTTGAAATCAGACATGCTGTTTCATAACAAAAAAAGAAAAAAACAAACAAAAAAAACCCCAAAAAAAATAAAAAAGAGAGAGAGGAATAAAAGGGAAATAAAAAAGAAAATTAACAATTAACTGAACACTGTAGATGACCACAAAGACTTGGTTCTTGCTTCAAAGAAATTCATAACCTGTGCTGGCAGAGTCCCTGCTCTCTGCTTCACAGCCCTAGATGTGCTGGCATTGTGTTTGAAGCCCAACAGAGCAGTAGCAGCAAGACAGAGCTGGCCTTACAGGAAAATAGCAGCCAGATGATTGGATCCCATTTCCCTCAGGTTTCCAAGTCTGCAACTGAAAATGCCTTGTAACTCTATTAGGAAAGACCTACGTGATCAATAGAAGCAACAAGGCCACACAAGCACGTCTCGAAGCACGATGAAAATTGCACATCCGTGGTGCTCAGGGGACTTAATATTTTTCAGTGATTTTCTCACCTCATCCCTTGCCCTTGTTTACAGAGCAATTGTTTTGTCTCATGAAGCTTTATTGAGAAATGTAACTGGACTTGTTCATTACCATATTTTACTCAAAATCATCAGTTCTGCACATTTCTTAAGGTTTGAAGCGGCATAGATAGTTTTTGCAAAAGTTCTCTTTAGTTTTGTAAAGATGGGTTGATATTTTGAAGTGGCATTATGCAGTTTTGCAGAGAGGGGGCCTGCACTGGTGAGAGGAGAGGGCAGCACTGCCTCACCCATCTCTCCTGTTTGAGACAAGAGGACCAAGGTCAGCAGCCAGGGTGTGACGGGCCGTGGGTTTCATGTGGGGAATCTCGAGCCACAAGCTGACAGGTCACTCACCCAGATGTTCTGAGGGTGGATCTGAGATGATGTGGGATAGATCTAAGCTCTGAAGTTGTCTTGTGGCAAATTTTTTTCTAAGCAATTTTCAGAACTATCTTGTTTTAGTGACAACTAAGAGACTGCTTGCTCTTTTATGTAATTATTTTTAATTTGCTGTTATGCACACAATACAACATCTTGTTTAAAACTTTTCTTTTTTTAATATGAGGAAAACAAAACACTTGCTGTAAGGTGTACAGGGAGTCTTTTACAGACAGTTTATTTAGCTCAGAGCAAATGAAAAAATAACTACTTGACTAGGTTAGCTTTGGGTACCCTCAGGCTCTTTGAGATTAGTTTTAGATTCATATACTATGGTCACTCATTGACCAAGCTGTTTCAACCCTTATACATATCCAGCAAAGTATCATTTCCCTCAGGCATGTTTTTCTTTCAATCATATTTAGCAAAACCATTAAATACACTTGGGGCTTGCACTGAAGAGAGAAACAACTTAATATGTTCACAATTCAGAACAACTTTCTTCTTCAGGAAGTTGAAAAAAATTTGGTTAGATCTCAGTTTTTCAAGACTTTAGTTTGGTGCTCCCTAAAGGGGTTCTGTATGACTTCTCCTGTAATTAAATTACTCCTGCATTATTCCTAGTGATTTTTTTTGTCAAAATTTTTCAAGTGGATGCAAAGATGCTTTATTCCTATGCAAATAGAAAAATGAAGTATTTCCTACTTTTATTTCCAGGAGTGTATGACAGTTGATACAGCGCTGGGATGGGAAGCAAATGCTACATTGATTGCTTTTTATCTTGTTAAGACCCCTTACTTAAGCAGCCAAATTTTGTTTTCCAACAAATTCTCAAACCATAAGGATTTCAGCTTTGATGTTTTTTTAAATAAAGCTCTTAACACACCTTCCCCTCTGCCACTGAATAGGTTTGGAGCAGATGAGCATCCCTGGGAGTGGATGAAGAGCCTCCACAGAGAAGGGGTGTGGAGCAGAGTGGTTGGGCCCCTCCATCTCTGGCATTTGGCTGTGCCAGGTTTCTGATCCCCCACACAGCTCCCTTCATGTGCAGAGTCATCCTGGCTCCAGTTCAGGGAAATTCAACACAGGAAGGGTAAGTGTTCACACACAAAGGCTGTATGTAGGACTTGTTACTGGACCCTAAATTTGGATTTGGGAAGCATTCCCAGATGGCCCATAAAGTGAGTATTTTTGGTTCTTAACTGAGAAAGATTCACCTTAAATCCTCTTTATTAAACATGGATTTATAGGAAATACTCTTCATTTGAACAGCGTGGCTTTGAACAGAGTGGAAATGCATGTGAGAAGGAGGTGTAGGGTTTTTTGTGTGCTATTGTGTGTGGGTGCATTTCCCAGCCTACAGAGTTATTGTTTGTGGGAGAACGGTGGGGAATTCTTTTTCCTCTCATGGTTATCTATTTTGGATGGGTGTCTATGAAAGAATTATCTCCCAAATTAACCAAGAAGTAAATCATGCTCTCCCTTCAAGATTTATCTTAATACAAATGCTGTGCCTGACACATTTCACTTAGGAGTTCAGACTCACCACTGCACTTTGACTACTCAAAGCAGAAATCTCTGGTGACACTCCCTCTGCTTAGCCTGGCTGGGTTTTGCTTGAACTCTCTTGGATCTTTAACACATGGAGGCACGTGCACACATTCTCCCCTGCTGCCACCCCCTTCTTTCTCTGTATGGAGATCACCTGAACTGCTTAAACCTTTTGGCTTAATTTTAATTTCTTTACCACTAGCAGTGGAATTCCTTAGATTTATATTAAAGATGTCATGGTATCTAATATCTGTAAGCTCTTCTACAGTCAAGTTTAGAACTTTTACAGCTCTCTGTCTTAGCATGAATCACATTCATGTGAGAATTATTTTTTTTTGTAATCATACATCTTTGGTTACTGCAGGTATTTTTGGTCTTGTGCACTGAACTGTAAACATGACAGTAAGAATTTCTTCTTCGAGGGGGGACCACAGTGGGTGGTTATCTGAACACTTATTTAGTTCTACATTTTTCCTTTTTCACAGCTGTCTTAATGTTCATCAAATTGCTAAAATTCAGAATGAATGCTAAATTGTAGACCTAATTTTTGCTAAGTTGTATGAAAAATGCCCACTCCAGGAGGGTAGGACTAGGTTCTAAAACTCACATTTCTGATTATTTTCTAACTTTTAAAATAATTATTAGGGTTTAAAACAACAGGAGGCCTTTTTTTTACTACTTGTCTTGCTTCATGTAATGCTGTTCTGGACCAAAGAGAGACTGAACCAAATTTTAGGCAGTGTAACTATTTTTTGGGTATTTCCCTCTCTCACTGTGTCGGAGTAACAAAGTTGTTCCTTTGTCAATGTTTGTTGAGCAGTTGCCTAAGATCAGAGTCTATGTGTTAGCATAACTGACTACAGTGCAGTTTCAAAGCCCCTAATTTTAGTCTTCTATTATTTCTCTTTTCAATTGTGCATCTTGTCATCTTCAGTTATTAGAAATTCTAAATTTCAGCAGTGAAAATGCTAAACTATCTCTTCTAGTAGTTTTTCATTAATGTTTTGTGATTTAATATTTCATTGTGTGTAAAAAATCATGAGACATTATAGTGTGAAAAGTACTGTATAAGTTTTATTATATTGTTTACAGCACTTAAATCCTGATGATTTTACAGCAGTGAAAATTAGAGATATTTTTCTTAGAGGTAAAATAATTAGGAGGTTAGGTGAAAGTGAATACAGTTTGTGTGTTTGATTGTGCAGAATATCAGACTTTTTGAACCCTATTTTCAGTTGTTTCCTGTTAGAAAAACAGATTATTCAGAATTCATCCTTTTAACTCTAAATTAGCACATTTGGTCTCATTTTCTGGAATTTCCATAATACACATGGTAGGCTACAGCAAGCATATTGTCTCTGGAAAGCCTTCATATCTTCTGAAAATATTAAATGTTTCAGAGAGGCTGAGAAGAAAACTCAAAGTGAAGGTAATGCCCTAATTTCTCCTTACATGTGCACCTGAAATAAGTAACTGAAAATGTCTTAAGGTTTGAATTTTTAAAGTGACAAAGCTTAGTTCTGCCTAGTGATGTGATGACCCTGTGACAGCATCTTTGCCTGCACATCACTGCACTGATTTTGTGTCTTCCAAAGACAGAAGGCAGATCTTGGTGTCCTTTTTATTTCTCCAGGTACAATACCACAAGATTTAAATCACTGACAGGAGCTTCCTCGTGCTTCCAGTTTGTAAACTGGCAGCACTTGTACACTGAAAAGATTTTTCTTTTTTTTTTCTCTTTTTTTCCTTTCTGTTTTTTTTTGTTTGTTTTATTTTTTTGAAAAGCTGTTTTTGTTGTACATCTCTGCTGTTATACACAAACAGGCTCCTGGTCTCTCCCAGCATCACCTGTGACCAATAGAGGAAGGAGCTCCTTCAGAAATAACAGAGAAAATATTTTTCATTCAGATCCTGTTCTGTAGCACCTGCAAGAGGATCTTTCCACTCACTTCAGTCTAGAAACCAACTGACCCAGCCAGGTGCACAAAGTTGAGCTCTGTGAAGGCTCTATTCATATTTAGTGATAGTTGACCCTAAAACTGTTGTTTAGTGAACTTTCCTCAGAAAAGATACTGACCCAAATCTCAATTTAAACTTAACATGGAGATACTTTATGAATGTCTGTGTTGAACAGAGTCCAGGAAGAATTTCTCCCTTTGTGTTTATGTGAATCAGGAATCTGAATTCAACCAAGTCTACTTTGGGCTTGTAGAAATTAGCATAAAGAATAATCCCATGTTGTGGAGTAATTTTTGATGCTCCCATAAATAAAATAGTTCTGCATTACATTCAGGCAAAAACTATGCTTTGGCAGTATGGTGAAAATTAGAGAATTCTCCTCAAATTAGTTACAGAAATTGAATGACAGGACAAATTAAGAAGAGGCAGGAGGGGGTGAAATATTTTATTTTAAAAATACTCTATAAAGACAAACATGCAGTAAATTAGCAAGTGTGCCTTCTCAGTTATTCATGGAAACATGTTTGGAAAAAAAACATGGGCTTGGTTTGTTTTTTATTTGGCAGAATTTTCCAGTGTTTTGTCAGCTTCCCACAGGCTGCTGTGCATGGAGCTCTTTGGGAGGATCACCAGCAGCTTTGAGGAAGCCTTCAGAAATGATGGACCAGGCATGGAGGAGAATGACAGAGCAAGGCAACGAGCTCAAAGCTGCAAACTTTTCCTCCCCAAAGGCAGCATTTAGAGCAGTCACATGTGTGAAGGGAGGAAATTACAGAGATCCATGGATCTACCTGCATACTGTCCTGGATACTTCAAAAGCTGCAGTTAAAAGTATAAGCCAAACTTCCTCTGCATTTACAGCAGGTGGTATTAATTTATGTCATTTAGATTAATAACAGTTGCTGTTTAACAATAGCTGTTGATAAACTAGCATTGGTTTAACAATATGCAAAAAACTGCATCTAAACTTGGTGGGGGAGAAGCAGGGAAAGCAGCCAAGTGCTCCACCCAGATATAATGTGTGTGTGTATATATATATATACATTAATTCCTCTGTCTACACACAGAAATGTTAATTTCAGTATTTATTGGGAGTGGTAAAAAACAACTACTTGCAAATTCACTGAGACAAGGAACACCAGATTGGATCTGTATTTTTTTTTGTTTTTAATGTTGCTTCCAACCGCAATATAAGTGTTGGAAAGGAGGGGGAAGCTTTTCTTTTTTGGAAATATATTGGGTTTTGTTTCATTAAATGCTTCTGGCTCAAAGACATCCCTAGTTAAACCTGGTAATCTGTGAGTGGAAGGGCATGTGCTGGCAGAAGAAAGCAGAGCTGTGAAAAGGATCTGTCCTTAGGACCTGTCTATCTTTTTGTTCATAATAAAAGCAAGGGAAAAAAAAGAAGCAGTGTTATCAGTACACTTCTGCAAGTGAATTAGCTAGCACAGATTTGATAAAGCTTATAAACCCTCTAGAGCAATCGTGACAGTTTGCTGGCTTGGGCTTTGTCTGCTGCCAGTTACTCCTTGCTAGTGGCACTCTTTATTTATGCTTCAGTACCACGTTATCCTCTGGGCTTCAAACAGAAGGGACCTGTCTGTAAGTGTTTTGGTTGTGGTGTTAAAAAATAAGAGTGCAGCAAAACACATGCAACAGTGCCCAAGCTCCGTTTCAGCCAGTCTCCCTTCTCGTGGTGTCGCTTCCCCGTGACTGCTCCGTGCTCACAGCGGGGCTGGGGTGGTGTGTGTCTGCCTTCCACTAGAGAGTGTCACAGAGTTATTTCAATGAATGAAAACAGCCAAATGGAAGCATTAGCTGCTTTGTTGTAGGCAAAATGCAAAAGTGGTGTGACCTCAGGAACAGGAGATAGCTGTGTCTGCCTACATGTTTTCTATTTTCTAACCAGTGCCATTTATTCTTCAATCTGCAGCTAAAAATGTACACAGGGCAGGAGGAGGCCACATTTTCATGCATGCCAGGGTTTTTTTTTCTGTCCATTTGACAACATGTACACCTTAATGTTATTGTAAATATACCATCTGACACTTTTTGCTTTCTTTTATCCTCAAATTAAATTTGTACTTCAAAATGGTAGCATAATTCTGAGGTTCATTATCACATGCATATTCCTAGAACAAGGCATTGGCAAGCAGAGTTTAGATTTTGGATCAGTCTATGTAAAATTCTACACATGGGAATCTTGGGAAAAAGTTGCAGTCCATTAGCAAATTCTCATATCTGGACTGAAGATGTAAATGCACAAGTAGAGAAATTGAAAAATGGTGTTAAGTAGTCAGTGTGTCTCCAAAGGGAGATCTGGACAAGAAGCTACAGTAATAGCAGTAGATGGCTGTTATTATAAAAAGAAAAACTCAAAATGGAGGACAATAGTAACACTCCAAATGCATAAAGTAATTTCTTCAGCCTCTGAAATTTCACATGGAAATGCAAACACAGAAAGTATTGTTTTTCAGGTGAATCATATCACTGAATAACATCTATTTTTTTTTTTCTAAATGAAGGATTATCCTTGAAGTTATTTCATTTAAAATAGTAAATTAAAAATCTGAGTACTGTGCTGACCACTACAGTGCTTAAAGTGGGGTTTAACCATCAAGGTCACATTAGGTGAACTTTCCTGTCCCTGAATTCCAGCAAACTCTGCAATTTACTTGTTTCTGATATAGAGGACTGATCCCTCCTTTCTCCCAGGTTTGGGGTGCATGGTCAACACCTGTGTTTGATGTACAGTTCTCCTTCTGTTTTAGTGAATGTGACACCTCAGGTGATGCCAGCTGGGACTGTCCTTTGACGCCATCCTGCCCCCACCTCTTGGGACATGCAGACACCTCAGCAGGCACACCTTTATTCTCAGATGACTTCCAGGTTATAGGAAGAATTTTAAAGCTCTGGGAAAGTCAAAGACAGAAGAAGCAGGGCCAGTCAGGCTCAAGACTTCACTTCCTTACCCCAGAGGGGTGAATTGGGCCCGAGCACTCCTCAGTGACACCGGTGGGTAACAGAGCACAGACAAAGGGGGCTCAAAGACCCAAGTGCAGAGCAATAAAAGGGATTTCTCTTGAAAATAAGACAAAGCAAGGAGCACAGTGTGAGCAATTATGTCAGGTCTTACTACAGTGAGGTGAGCAGCAGGCCAGGCTTGTGATGTCAGTGAGAAACTTTAAGGTCCTGCGAGTTAAAGATCCTGAGATACATTTTGGTAAGGAATGTGCTTATATGTGACAGTCTTGCTCTGTTCTTAAAAACTTCCAGTTCAGTTTAGCTATTTAAATACATCTGCAATTATCTCACCTCTGTATTTCTATCCTTCCCTAATGGAAAGTTGAGATAAAAGTAATATAATAAAATCTATTTGATTTTGCTAAAATGAGCTTCAGCTGCTACTACATTGGAAACTTGAGTGTGTAAAATTGATTTGGGGGAGTCATATGTTGAAGTAAAGGAGGGATTTTCCCAACATTGCCCGATATTCATTGCTAAATGAAGGAAAATGCATAGGTGTGGATAACTAAAACAACATCTGAAAGAATGCACTCGCCCCCAACAAGCAGGTTTTAAGTACAGAGGGGTGGAAAACAGTAAATAACAACAAGAATCCCCATGTTGCTGACCTGAGTAGACACTGCTTTTCCAGTGGAAGCAGGAGATGCAACTCTTCAATCCAGCATTTGCTCTTCAAGCCAACCCACCATCTAGGGTCTCTACCAGTGAAGATTAAGGGAATTGCCAATGTATATTTTTTTTCTTAAAACAAATAGAGAAAATCTGTGGATGAGCTTTGAAAATAAAATATTGATGAATTTTTTTTATTCTGTTTTCTAGAACACATTGAGGCATCAGCACAACCACAGTTACAGGAGGAGGGAGAAGGTTTCTGTGGCTCAGCAGGAAGGTGTGAGTATCTCTTTGTCTCAGTTTACCCTTTATAGTTAGAATTGAAACCATCCTTTTTGATATACATAGAATGTTTAATTAATGTATGAGGGCTGTGTGACCCTTTGTAAGGAATTTATGAAAGCAGATGTATTTATTAATAACCAGGTGGCTGTTTCTCACTTTATCTTCTCATATATAAAACCTTAAAGAAAAAAAAAAAGCCAGTAGAAATATTTTTAGGAGCTTTTTGATAAGAATATATGCCTCATTACTGAACTGCTGTAACTTTGAAGGATAGCTTGTACAGCCATACAATGTGCACTTTATTGCATGAGGGATTTCTAACAGTCAACAGAAGTTCCTTCTTGAGGACCTGGAGAGAGTGTGATCTAACTCTTTCAAGTTAATCATGAACCACAGAGCAAGCACTGAGTACACTGATAGCATAAACTGAAAGGTCACAGCCTGTATTGAGAGAGGCTGTGGTATTTTCCTCTTAAAAGAGACATGACAATTCATTTTGATCTCTGTCACAGAGGTGCAGAGGACTGAAGGGGAGATTGTGCTCAATTGGAGCTCAGCAAAAGGACTGGGAGCCTCACCACCCTTGTGCCCTCACCCCCCCGTGCCCCCCACAGGACAGAGCAAGTGCAGTCCCAGGCTGTGTGCTCATCCCTTTCCTTGGGTTGCAATTCATTGAATCCTCGATGGCTTGACTTTGGTGTGCACCACAATGGGTTTGAGGGGCACTCTGGGAGGAAAAGGTTGCAGAAATGTCTTTATTCTCCTTTAGATTTCTCACTGGGTCACAGGATGCCTATGGCTTTGCACTCAGTGAAACACGTATACGTATGTGTATTTGTCTGTCACGTCCATAACAGTTGGGACAGTGGAAAACAGAGCTTAGAAATATTACTATACAAAATATATTAGAATTTGATCTGCTAGCAGACTGTGTAAGTTAGCAAGAGTACATCTGTGTCAGGATGAGATGGTCATTTAAAAATAACAGAATTTGTGTTTCAACATGAGAAAGCTGTAAAGGTTTAAAGCCAGGATGTGTGTTTACCTGGTCTTTTTTTCCCCTTTTCCCTGAAATATCTCATTATGCCAGGCACTGAATATCCTCCAGCCATTAGAGTTACTAGTTTAAACAGGAATAGATATGTAGGAGCATATTCACGCTGTACACTCCAGGGCAGGTGAACACTAAATTTACCTCCAAGTGCTTTAAATGTCAAATAAGATTAACCATCTGCTAACCCATCTAACAATTCACCAGAAGTTCTGCTCCCTGGCATAATAGACAAGGTAACCCCTTTGCTGCCTGGGAGTTGTCCAGCAGATGGTCAGCAAAAACAAACCAGTGTTGGGTGGTGGGACCATTTTACATACAATAATAATGTTTTCCTGGATGAACAACAAACATTTCCCAAAGAATCCCACAGAACTGCTATGTGGTTTACAGAAGTTAATGGCCAGGCACTAATGTACCCACACCTGTATTTGGATGGAGAAGACAGTGATATGTGTGGTTAAAGACCCCAAATGTTGCTAGCTTTTTTTCAGAAATAAAGGTAAGAGCAAACTATGATAACTGAAAGTTTGCTCCACAAACAAAAAAAGCAGGAAAAAGGGAGGAATATTTCTGTTTCCACATATTAAAAAACTACTTTGAATGTAGCACAGTTCTGCTTGGTTCAGAGAAAGCCAGATTCCCTGGTTCCTGAGCTTCAGGAGCTGAGTTGTAGTTCTATATTTGTAGCAATATCCAACCAGAAAAGGAAATGAACATTGCAAAAGGATGCAGGTGACTGTAGAAGAATACACTGGATTTTGGAGAAAGGACACCCTTTATAAATAAGCTTTGAAACCTTGACAGAGAAGTCAAATTAATTAGATTTTCCTGAGACAAAACAAAGAATATGTTTATTCAGAATTGTCTCAGAGCCCTGGGAGAAATTTGAATTGGAACCCATATTAAAAAAGCTATCTGGGAAAATCTTGCAAAAGACATTTGTACATAAAGAAAGGGTATTGTTGCCATTGGCCTTAGAAGGGTCTCATCACACAAGACCTTGGGATCTAGTTAACATCCTGGAAAGACAGCTGTTATTACTGCCTACTTAAAATACAAGCAGGTGCCAGTAGTATTTTCTTAACTAGGTCTTTTATCTCAGCCCTTGACAATAGCTATATTTTGGAGAAGCATAAAAGCTTGAATTCAGAAAGAAAAAATTATCCAAATATTGACCAGGACAGTTGGATATTTAAAAAATTGCAGGAAGGGGAACCACATGAAACAGTGGAGCTGCACTGAGGGCAGGGCTGGAGGTGGTTCAGGGCAGGGGAAGGTGAGGAGCCCCAGGCTGGGGGGTCGTGCCTGAGGGTCTGTGCCTTGAGGGGGGGCACCATGTTCCCCAGCCAAATAGTCCAGCTCAGGGAGAGATTTCCCACCCTGCATCCAAACAAAATGAAGTCAGCTTTGACTCTGCAAAATGTCGATGAATTCTTCAGAGTAAATCAGCCCTGTCAGTCTGATGTGGAACTGTCACCCACTTGTGACATAATATAATATGAAATGATATTGAACAACATGCGTTTGGCACTAAATTGTTAGCGGGTTTTAGCTTTGACAGCAGCAAGTTTATTGCTTTAATCCCAAGGTCTTTTAACCCTCTTTGACATAAATTGAGGTTGGCTTTTGTGAGAAAACTCCACTTCAGTCTCTCTTCCTTTACCTAAAACTGCTTTTAACAATTTATGCTCATACATCAGACACTCATTTTGAGTGACAAAAAGAAAAAAGATCTATTAGAATAGAAGGAAAAAAGGGTCAATTTAGGTTAAGCAGTGTATGTCTCTTTTGGTAGGCATGTCACAGCTTTCTTCAGGTGAATGTGAATTTTAAGTTGTAATAATGTATTGCTGTAGCAAAATAAAACAAATCTGTGACAAGAAAAGAGAATAAGTATCACAGGAGAAAGGCTGATAACCTGCAAAAGACTATTCTGCCTTTTTTAATGCAATTTAATTTATTGCTAAGATGGGTCCATTTTGCAACTTTTCTTACAAGATCAAAGGATTTTCTTTATGCAAACTCTGCAGAGACAGAGTAGTTTAGTGAGGGTCACGTGCAGAAGTACAGATGTACGGAACAGATACCACGTACACACAGTTTTGCTGAATAATATAGCTGGCTGATAGCATATAATTTAATATTTCTCCTTTTTGAGACACCTTGTTTAGTTTGATAAGTAAGTACACGTTGTCATCAGAGCTCTGATAATCCTGTCACAGAAATGCATCATATATGAACTCTAACATCAATAACACAGGACAGTTTTATCACCCTTGTTTTTCTACTCTCAATTATTGTATGATGCTCGTAGTGTTGCTTTGAAATCATTTCTTTATTGCATTTAAAGCTCAGCTGAATCTGCCCTTGAACTGTTTAATAATAGACAATGAACACATTCTCAGCATATTTGCAAGTTTTTTTATGCTTTCTTTTTTCTCTCTTAAAGTATATTATTGATCTACCATCATTTTTACAGAAGAGAAAAGGAAAATATTAGACAAAAGAAAACTTGCTTTTTTCTCCAACTGTATTTTGAAAGTTTGTATAAATTGCATTTTTTGTCTCTTCTAAAAATCACATTTTGCTGTTTCTCTCATTTTATCAAATTTTTTTCTTATTTATGCTATTTTACTATTATTATCTAAAACTTCTTCAAAGCAATTTTGCTCCTGGCTAATATTTGAGCAAATGCACAAACAAGTTGATCTATAAGCATAAAAAATTATCTCATTTGTGATCTACAGATTTATGTCTTGCTTCTTTTGCACCCTTCCCCATGGCAACAACCTCATTTTCTGCTTGGCTTTCAGTGTCCTTCACTTCAGCACCTTCAACTGTCTCTTTCCTCCCCACCAGCACCTTCAACTGTCTCTTTCCTCCCCACCTTCAACTCTTTTACCATAAAATCCTCAGGTGCTTAAACCTGACTGCTATGCACTGCTCCTATTCTCACTTATGTTCCTCATAGGCTGAAAGCAAAATTAAAACATAATCTTTACTGGATTTTTATGTTGGAAACTGCAACCCCCACAGCAGGAAAATATGAAAATAAGGAAATATTTCTAGACTTTCTATGACAGTGTTCTTTTGCTTCCTAGTTATGCTATATAGAAACTATAACAATCTTTCTCTAGATCATAATCTATCCCATTCTGTACCCTAGAGATACATTGATTGCTATGTTATATCCCAGATATATCTTTCTATACATTAAAAGCCAAAATAGTATTAATTGTGAAGGTTATCTCCATTTTTCCAGCCTTGGTGTCTAGCTTCTTTTTTCTTCATCCTTCTCCTTATGTGTCCTTTGGTTTGAAAGCAGGCTATGACAAGCTGCTGCTGAAAATCCTGACTTCTCCAAAAACCAACGGCAGTAATTTGGTAATCAGGGTTTGGCCCTGCAGATTGGCTGCACCTGCTGGAGCAGAACAAAATGCCTCCACCAGGTGTTTCCCATTGATAGGTTCTGCTCCACCACAGTGCTCAGATTCTTTAAGCTTTTGGTACTGGCAGCCCTTGCAGTTTCCCTCCTCCTGTTACAGCTGTAAGTATAAATTCCACAACATTTCCAAATCCTGACAGAATGAAACTTGGGGAATTGGGAAAATGGGGTTAGCGTATGAATTGTGATCTTGTCCATGCAATAAAAAGCACTATCAGCGGGCATTCAGCAGCTGAACTACCCTCATGTTGTTTGTATTTTTATGGACGCTGTTATAACAATAGTCAAGTATGATTTAACTTTAAAAGGGATGCTATAGCATTGTTCAAGTCCAGAGCTGCCATTATCTTTTGTGGTAAATCTTTTAGACTTTATCTGGCTTTTAAAAAGGAAGGTAACATGAAGAGTTAGTAATAGAATACACTGCCTTTTGCAACGACTTACCAATCCATCCTGTTTATTTGGCTTTGCATACGTGCAAACTTTTCTGGGTGTGGTATTTTTGCTGCTTGTGCTCTTCTACACTGCATCCAACAGGCACCTCTGATAAAATGCAGAGATCACCTTGGAACCTAATTTCTATGAATACCAACTGTGTACAATCTTGAGGTTTCTTTTGCTTATGCATTTCAGCAGCAAAATTTCATTCTATTATGATTATTATTATTATTATTATTATTACAGATACATTTTCTTTTAAAAACTGATTCAAAATAATTAAGGTTACTCTTGTTTTAAACATTAAATGTATTCAAAATCAATATCTTATTTTGATTCTAGATGCTCTTGTGGTGGAAAGCAGGAGATGGAGGCTGTTTTGGCCATTGTCTCTAACTCTATATGAGGCCATGGCTGACTTGCTTAGATTTTCTCAGTCTTTTTGCTTATCTGTAATTTCCTGCCTCTTATTTGGTTTATTTCATTAATGTTTGTGAGCTATTTTTGGATACTTACATGGAAAGTGCTGAATAAGTATTGCTATTTGTTGTTAGGTCTGAAAGTGGACGTTTTCTGTGACTGTCATAGAGGTAACACATTTAACGATTTCCAGGTTTTATAAATAAATAATCCATGTTGATGGATATTTGAGGATAGCTGTGCAATTAAATAATTTGACACAGAACCAAGAGGGTCTTGTGGCTAAAATGTTTAATAGGAACCTTAGAAGTTTTACTGTACAGCACAGGACTGTGAAATTGCAGGTATAAAACATACCCCTACTCCCCGTTTCTCAGCATTCCTGTCTTGGGAAAAAGCTCTAAGCAAGAGCAAAAGATTCTTCATTCCTTCAAGGCATTCCCTGAGGGCTTGCCTGCCCTAAATAATTATACAGCCTTAAAGCAGTTGTCAGCCACCACAGTCAGGGCTGCTCCCTCTCCTGATTTTCTTGGGAATCCTGCGATAGCTGCTGCCTGTCTTGGGGCCCGGCCTTTGGCGTTGTGACCCTGGGAGAGGCTCTGAGCCCTCCTCCTTACATGGGTGGAAGCTTCAGGCTCCTCGCCAGCAGAGGTTTGAAAATGTAGAGTAAAAGGAGCATGGCAGCAGGGGGAGAGGTCTGGGTCTGCTGCCCACTGTCTGGACACAGTGCTAGGTAGGGAATGCCACAAGAGCCCTTTTGCACCGGGCTTGTCCCTTCCCCGCTGCTCTCTGGCCGCAGGAGCAGCTGCCCCTCAGTGCTCCCCACCCTGTGGCTCCTTCAGTGCCCTGAGGATGAGGAGCTGGCACTGGGACCCAGCTGCTCCAGCTCTGCCCTGCTCTTGAAGGAGCTGCTCCTTTACTCACTGTGGTCTGCACTATTGCAAACAGGGCCTCAGGCTGTACAGGAACGGTTTAAATCTCTGGTAACCAAGACAAGTACCCATAACTCCATTTACCTTTATTCCCCGGATATAACTAGGACTGGTTAATTTGGAGATATAACTGATAAATGCTGTCAGGATTGGATGCTGAATTATTCCAATTAAAGTGCGTTTGTGGTTTAACTTTCCAGGTTAGAAGATCTTCAAAAGGGGGAGAAGTTTCCAACAAAACATTGCTCTTGCCTTTGGTAATGCTCAGGGCACTGCTGGGTTTTGATTTTTTCTCTTCCAACTCGTCCACCTGAGGAGGAGGAAATGACTGTCTTGCTCAGGAAGAGAGAAACAAAAAGGCCAATGAAATAAAGAACTCAATTGTTCTGCTGTTTTCTCTTACTGGGCAGCCTTTTGCTTCTGTATCTCTGAGGCTAAGGAGTGAGAATTGTGTCTGAAATTTAGAGTGAAACCTATCCTCCTCATTGTATTTCCTTGTCTTCCTTAGCTCCTTGTCTGAGCAGGAAACTAGTTCCACTTCTACTGATAAGGTTATGGAGTGCTACTCCGATTTTTAGTTTTAGGGAATTATTTACCTGATGTTTTTCCTGGAATTTTATTCCATCTGTTATTTAGGCTGGAAACTAAGGCTTGTTTTCCTAGGCACGTTCAAGTAGGTAGACAACAAAAATTTTAAAATTAATAAATGACATTTGTAATGAGAGGATCTTGAGTGGAGAGAGGGAAAGTGAGATGAGGGGCAGTAAATGTTGCTTTTATTCCTAATCCAGGAATCTAGCTTTTTAAAGAAAACTTCGGATTGGAAAAGTAATTTATCCAGTTTGTTAATTCCAAGCTCAAAATAAAAAAATCCTATAAGGTCTCCGCTCCCCCTTTCTTTGGTTGTACTGTCAGTGATAGACCAGACTCCAAACGGAGGACACTGTAATAGCTTGGAGCTTTCTCCCTCAGCGTGGGAATTTATTTAGTGCATGGGTGATTTGGATGCATCTCATTTTTTCTTTTGTTAATAAAATAATAAGAACAAAGTGCACTTAGGAATGCCCTGTGTTTCACCTAGAGGAGCACGGTCATTAGCACAATGTCACAATCAGCAAACAATATCAGAGCTGAAAACCAACAAAAAGGCAGCATGAAAAAAGGTGACAAGAGGGGAGGATACAGAAGTATTAAAAAGTATTGTAGATAAAGAACTGTTGACTGCTACTCTTGTAAATATTTCAAAATATAGATCCAATGTTTTATGGGTTACTAAACCTACTGTAAATACACCGGCTGAATCCCAAATAGATCATTCTCTATCCCCAGCAAAGACAAAACAATGCAGCTATAATATCCCCTTCATCATCCCTCGCAGACTTGGGTTTAGCTGCAGAGCAAAATGACTGGAGCTAACGGAATATTTAAACAGGAAAGAAAAAAGAAACCTGAGCCTGTCCTACTGTCCAATTTTCTATGGAATATGGAGAGTAGTAGAGCCCTGGGAGCTCAAACTTCTCTGTATTTGTTCCTGCTTCACCTGAAAAAGCTGATCAAGTTTTCCTGAGTGTCTTGGACACTATCTTTCTGTCTTATTCTACTGAAAATTCAGAAGAAATTATTCCTAGGGTCTGTACTAAATATGTTTTAGAAGTCTTTTTGTATTCATCCATAGAGAATAGGCTCTCAAACACTGATGGATCCCACCCCTTTGTGCATGCACTGACTTGTTTGTGTAGTGGTGCACAGACAAAAGAAGTTAGGTGTCCCTTCTCTGGAAAGGAAGGACACTGTTGCTGGAGTTTTATAACCAGGACTAAGAGTGTGCTAAAGTTGGTGTCCCTGTATCATAAATTAATTTTTTAAAAAATTATCAGGTTTAGCCTCCCCTTATTTCTCTATGATTTTATCCCTGAGTGCAAACATTTGCCTTAATTCAGGATGGGTTCCAGAGGGATGCTGTTATACCTGCTGGGCTGTGGTTCCCAGCCTGAGCCATGCATGGTTCTGGGAATGCTGTAAAGAAACAGAGGCTTCAATAGCACCAAAAAGAACAAAGTTCAAAAAAGCTTATGAGGAACAAAATGACCCACAATGTTCTGGTGTCAGAAATCAGGTTCCCAGGCTGCAGTTAGGAGACAGAGGTTCTTGTGCTGCGAGGGCTGTGCACCTTTCTGCTGCTCTCAAGATCTCTCTGGTATCTTCACTCAGCTCCTTCTGTGGGAATGAAGGTGAATCACAAAAGACTGATCAAATGCAGCAAATGCAACTTCTTTCCTGGATTTCTTCTGCTTTCCTTATTATCCCTTATATATTAAGCCTTACCCCCCTCTCCAAAAAGCCCAGCCTATAACCACTGTCAGCAGCTTCACCAACTTTTGTCTCCCTGTGAAGGTCAAACGCTCACCAGAGCATCTGCTTAGAGCAGGTCAGTCCATCTTCCACAGTGATTGGCTCCAAATCCCAGAGATTTGGACATCTCACCTTAAGTCTCTGCAGGAGAAATACAGCTCATTCTTACCTCTGCTGATTTTCCACATTTCCTGACTAAGCATGGAATTTTCTATAGTTTCAGCCTTCAAGTTGAGCAAAGTAGCTCTGCCATCAGTCAGTTCCTGTAGGAGAATGGAGGGGGAGGGGAGCATGGGCTGGGGAGGAGGGCAAGCAGAGAGGCTGTTGTCTTCTGTTTTCCTGCAGGGTTTGTCTAACAGCTAACTGGATTAATGAAACACCTGGCATAGATGCAATTAACTATTTTGCTGTTGAGGCTGAAAACTACATAATGAAGAGGCTTTAAAAAAAAAAAAAAACACCACCAAAACTGAAACAACAAAATCCCACAACTCATTGACACAGTTCTGTCAAAAAAAGATCCTATGGCCAAAATATGATTATGTTTTATATCAAGTAAACTGCAGGATTTCTCCATTCATATAGATAGATTCAGTAATGCTCTTTACAGAATGATTAGTGCCTTTGCAATACAAGGATTGGGCATAAGAAATACAGAGTTTTACTGTAGCCAATGAACACTTTCAGGGGGTAGAGACCCCGAGAGTGGCTTGGCAGGGCTGGTGATTAACCCCACTGGTGCAGTGTGGTATCTCTTGGTAAGGCCCACCCTGTTTATACCTTCTGGTGTATAAACACTGAGTGGATTACTGACTGATAGCTCTTTAATTTGGCCTTGAAAACCAATTCCAGGATAATGGCAATCCTATAGCAAGAAATATTTGTGCACAGCTGGTTAATATTTTTTTTTCTCTTTATTTTTTTGAAGGCAAACTTACACGTTAGGTATTCATCTGTACAAAAAAAAACTAGAAGCAGAAACTGTTAGAAATATTGTGAAATTGTTAGCGAACAAAGAAACAGAATTATGGGGTGGGAAACTATGAATGATAGATGAACTTCACTCTGGAAATAAGAAATACTGTCATTTTAAAAGCAGCATTTCACCACATTAACATCTTTTTTGTTCTGTGGGCATGTTTCTGTACACATGTAAAATTATATTTTGGTTTTTGGGGAATGGCTATTAATATATCTATAAAATAGCAGCATAATGGAAGTGGTGTAGTCTATATGAAAAAAAAAACATGTTTGTATCTGTTCTTTCTGTTCATAAAGGGTCCAAAGGGTCAAATCCTGGTAAATGAAACAAAACCTGAGTCAAAAGGGTTTTTCCTCTGACAAACTGCATTGAACCAGAGTAAAGGGACACATCAGCCCTAAACACAGCTGATAACTAAGGGTTGGAAGAGTGAAAGAAAAGGATACACCCCAGTGCTCCTGGGCTTGGCCCCCAGGGATTTGTTCTTAGTGGGGAAATCACTGGACAGGGGCTGATTTGGGTGCTTCACAACCCCCTGCTTGGCCCTCCCTGCCAGTGGGCAGATATTCACATAAAGCCCAGCACAAAAAGGGGTTAAATTCTCCCAGGCTTTGTCTTGTCCCATGGCACTGGCACAACTGCCTTTATTCCTCGAGGTCCAACTTGTCTGTGTAATTGCATGGATAGGATTTATAATTTAAAAATAAAGTTGAACCAAATGGAATTAGCATCATAATACTTTCAAATGCTTAATTGATATCCTGGTTTTTGTATTATTTTTAGTTTGTTTTAGCATCAAATCTTTTGGCATTCCATTGTGCAAAGTGAAGAATTATTAAATTTAGATATTTCTCAGAAATTGGATAATAACTGTATGACAATTATTATTCTGCGGAAATTCTCTGTATTAATTGCAGCTTCTGCAGCAAAAATGTGGAACAAAGACTGTTCTTGTTTTTTAAAAATGCAATATATTTGGACAACATGCTGTCCAGGCACTCTGTGCTGTTATTGTATGTCATCGTGTCTACTGGGAAACCTGACATTAAAACATATCCTTGGTTCTCACTTAAGCCAATTTTATAGGGCAGGAAAAGAAAAGACAACATTTTGCAATGAAAGCACCTTCTCCCATCTGGCAAAATGGCTTTCTGGACTCTATTGTGGCTC
Source organism: Phainopepla nitens (assembly GCA_013400175.1). NCBI lineage: Eukaryota > Metazoa > Chordata > Aves > Passeriformes > Bombycillidae > Phainopepla > Phainopepla nitens. The sequence goes on along the minus strand of VXBQ01000809.1, from coordinate 156,633 downwards.
ATTGTCTAAAAATAGGATGAAGACAAATTGTTATCATTTGCGAAAGCCCATGACAATAATGATAAATGAACAAATTTTTTTGCCCTCTGAAGTCATTGCTTAAGGCTTTCTCTGGGATCAACAATGTTAAACTGGTAAACTTGCCTCATCTGCATCAGCAGAAGGTTTACAAATGGCTTTGTAAACAATTTTAGCCAGAGCGTTAATCTCTCCTACAGAAGTAGGGCTTGCATGATCTATGATTGATTTGCAATTTAAAATGACACTGAAACCCCTGAAACAGATATGAAAGAAACTTTCAGTGAATAATGCTTTAGTTGACAAGAAAAGATAAGGCACATCTTTCATCTGATAGTGGGCTGTTTTTGATAAATATTGTTCATAATGGAGAATTTTGGAATCATTAATGTGTGGATAGAACATTACTACTTTTTAACAGGAACCTCAGAAACAGTTTTATTCAGCAGCAGCCTTGTTTGTGAAAGAAACTTAGAAGTGTCTTGCTTAAAAATTGTCCACGAGATTTCTTAATTAATTAAATCTCAAGTTCAAATCTGAAAAACTGAAAACCTGCAAAAAAATAGCATTTGGATTGGTGTTTTTAAACCTTTACAAAACAGATACCTGAAGATTTGTTTTCTTATATTATTAAAAGAAAATCTACATCTGTTTTATATTCAAGGTTATAAAGATACAGACAAGTCAGGAAGTTGAAAGAACTGTTGATTCCTCTATGAGATCTCATTGCTTCAAAAAGTAAATATCCTCAGGATATTGTACATTTATAAGCTCCAAGTTAGATAGCAATTATCTTTTGTTACAAGGCAATGTTCCATGGAGGTTGCATCTCTGTTTCCCAAGCCACCATGGACTGGATTAAAGGTACCTGTTTCAGGTTAGCAGACCAATTCCATGGCTGAGATTTGGCTCTGAGGAGTTTCCAAAACATGTGTATAAAACGCCTTTACAGCTGAAAAATTCCCCACAGAAATGTAAGCTAATTAAAATCCAGTGAGTATTTATGAAGTGGGTACTTATCCTATGAGAACTAAACCAAGATCACCAAATTTCCCAAAGCCCCCTCATACCATGGAACCCCTTTCAGTGCTGTGAAATGAGTGCATGGATTGGGGTGGTATTTGATGGAGCTGTGTGGGTTAGGTTTTGTTTTTCTGTTTTGAGGTGAAAGGGGTGAGGCAGAGGTAACAAAGCTCCTTCCACAGGAAAGCTTTGGTTCTTTCCAGCCCCTGTCTGAGCAAACCTGCACAAGGAGGATGTAAGTCTTCTGTGGCTTGATTGATTTAAGGTAGAATAGGTCAGTCAGATTCAGGAGTCAGAGCACTGGATCTTTTCAGATAAACAGAGCCTGTAATTACAAGCCAGTTCCACAAGTTTAAGATTACTCACAGCTCTAAAATTGTAGCTGCATTGAGAAGTAAACAGCTACCAATATATTCTCCTCCTATTTCAAAAAACCTATGAAATTTGAGTATCTTTGGTTTGTAAGCACAACTAGAGGTGTTTGGAAGGGATAAAGTACAAGAGTGGCTTTCTAAGTACCCTTTCCATTACTAGAAAAAAACCCTCAAAAACTCTCATAACTGTTGCTCAGACAAGTCTGTTTTAATGGGCATAGGATATAAATGGCTTTGATAACCATATTCGTCCACTACCTTTATATTTTGAAGTATTCACTCTAGCTTTAATTTTATTAATGTATTTCTTTTATCTTTCATCTGAATAGTGTTCTGTATGTAAAGTGACCAAATGTGATTAATGATGAATAGATTAAGATGGGACAGGGTGTTTGAAAAATGACTTAAGTAGTGCATGTAAGTCACTGGCTATAGTCCCAAAATGCAAATTCTGTTTAAGCTAATGACTGGAAAATCATGATGGCACTAGTGTATGAGTGCTACTTTACTTGAAATTGCTTTATAAACAATAAATAATTAGCATTTTACATTAGGACTAGTTAATAGTATCACACATCTAGTTATTTCTATAGGCACTTTCAATAGGTATTTTATAGCCAAATATATAAATACTAGTGACTTATATGATACAATATTTTGCTGTCCAGAGTTTGTAACAGTTTTGCCTTGTGAATAACTTGCTGAAGTTCAGGTCCCATTAAAGGCTGGTATTTTATTATGATGCCTGGAATAATGTTTGCAATAAGCATGTCTGGTCTTTCTGCAAAGAAGCTTCTGAACATCCTTTAGATGGGTATTTCGGGGGGGAAATTTGTTAATATGTTCACTCCTGCCTGACAAATGAGCATTATCATCAATGTGGGTGCACATTTCCACTTATCCTTTTTGTAGCTGGAAAGGTTTATGAAAAATAAATTAATAATGCATACTAAATTATGTCTGCAAGAGACATTTATGTATATATTGCTAGCTTCAAGACTGATTAGATTTACATTTCTTTAAAAATGATTTTTTTTCTTGTACATCCATAATGCCTTTAGAATGCACTGCATGATAGAAAAATGCAATCTTGATTTCAATTGAATACCTGGAAGGAGTGTTTTTTCCCCCTATTAATATGTACATGTGTTCCCCTAGAGTTTGAGTTATTTTTCCTAAAAGATAGTCTTCTCTTGAATTACCCCAGCCCAAATGTACGCCTCAGGATGCAAAAAGCAGCGAAGTAGATGTCCTATTATCATAACTTGAAAGAGGTCCATTTAATAATAGCCTGTATTAAACAAGAGTCTGCTAACTATACAGTAAAGACTGTTTTTCAGCAGAGAACATAAACCATATGTTTTAAATGCAGCTAAAAAACGATGCAGTGTGCTATTTCCTTTCACCTCAGCCTGCAGTGTATTACTTAGATTTGCAAGGCATAACCACCACTAGTACTTAACACTGCTGAAAGAGCCACCCTTCAAGGCTTTTTTAACCACAAAGAAAAGAGAAATATAGTAGCATCGATTGTTAAATCCTGGTGCTTGTTACTCACTGCCCGCACACAGAACATCATGCCTTTGTAGCAGTGAGGAGAGTTGGTATTTATCAGGGTTCAGAGCTAGTTCAGCCACACACTTGACAAATTATTTGTGGAATTGTTGTATTCACAGTCACTTAAATAAGAATCTGTCAACACAAGGCTGTGCTTTGTTGCAGCAGGTCTCACAGTTTTTCCTGCGCACTCAAAGAATGATGGATTGGAGGTAATGCAAATTCACTACCATTTTATATGCTGGTGCCTTCTTCATAGACAGGAAACATAGCTCAGTATCATCTTGTAAAATGCCTTAACTGTAAAGGCCTAGTTCAGTGTTGAAAGTGCTTTTTAAAAATGGTATGTTGGAACAGGGAAATGTAATTCAAATATTTTCCTCACGTCTCATTTTACAGACTGCTTGTTGGAGCAGGTGTGTGTTCAGATTTTCCCAGGCTAAGTAGGACATATGCTTATCTGTGCTTGGTAATTAAAACAAATTAATAAATACAATTATTTGATTTTATGGCAACTTAAAAGTTAATACTGCTTAAAGGCATATTGAATTTAAACAGCTCACACAAAAAGAAAAAAAATGCCCATTTAGGTAACTCAGTCTGCTTTGCTGATAGTAATTTTTTTTAGTAAATTCATTTGTCCCACAGAAAATGCCTGTCTGAAAGCTCTGTAACCAGTTCCAAAAGGTGTAGCTCACAGGTCAAACCCACAATCTTCTGACAGAAACAGCACTTACAATCTGAAGTAGAAAACCTTATCTGTGCTGGCATCTATTTTTTAGGTTGATGTCCAAAAGTGGAATGTTTGGAACTCCTGTCCAAAACCCACAGGACCCCACCTACAGCCTGGGACAGCACTGGGGAGGGATACAGGGAGCTGGAGGCAGCCTTTGAGGATGTCAGAATGAATAAGGAGAAGTGATAGCAAGGACTGGATGAGACTTTTCTGGAAAGTTCTCATCGCAGTGGAATAAATGGAGTTATGGGCTACTTAAGTTATATCTGTGTCTTTTTCTTTGTGGTTGTTCAGGAAAATTGATCTTTCTGGAGTAGGAAGAAGTTTGTCTGTGGGGGAGAGGGTTTTGTCAGAGGCTCATTTCAAGTGTAAGGAATGAACTTGCCGGAAGTTAACACAAATCTCACCTTGTACAGCCTCAAATTCAGAGTGTGTTCCTTTGATATAGGATAATAATGAGGGAATTCTACAAAGTGTATATAAAAATATTTTCCTGAAGATCAACCACAAATTTTGGAGAAATTTTGACAAATATTTGACAAATATAATTCACTTGGCTCAGTGCTCTAATGGGAGCCTCAGGTCAATGCACTGTTGAAACCTTTGTAGATTATAACAGGTCCTAGTGAAGTCAGGGAATATATTTCCATACACTACAGGGAGGCCAGATCTTAACCCCAGATACTCTGAGCCTTAAAATCTGAGCAGACTCTGTAAATTTCAGTGCATGTTCAAGATGTAGGCATTTAGCTGAGCTGCACATCGGGGCTGAAGAAAGCTGCCCTGGCACCCTGGCTGCTTTCTGGGTAGTCTGCTTTGACTTGCTCATTTTTATTCTGTAATCAGCCTCTATGCCTCAAGAACCATTAAACAATTTTGATTTGAATTTTATACCCTGTGAATGATGTGAACAGGTAGCTCTGCAGGGCAGCCCTCCCTGCCTCCATTCCTTCACCAAGGCATCCCACTGAAGTGCAAAGCAGGGGCTGCTGCTCCTGCAGTATCTCTGCTGGGGTTATCAGCATTCACACCTGTATTTGGAAGCATCTGGGTGGCTTCATTTTATTGAGAAATGCCTGTAATACAGCACTGTGTAGAAATGAATCTGCCCTTGTTAGCCTGGCAGAGATGGACAGGTGCCTCCTCCTGTGCCTCTTTACCTCCTGGCCTGTGACAGCACTGTGGCACCTGCAGGGACCGCGGCTACACTGCCTGGTGCCTCGGGGCACTGTGGCCACAGAGGCCTCCACACTGCCTGGAGAGGTTGGCATGACACCTTTATCCTGTGAGCTCTCTCCAGCCTTGGGAAAGGCGTCTGTTCAGCAGAGTCTCTGCAAGTGCTGTGCTCTGCAGCCTCCCAGAGCATCCAGACTTTATAGTATTTCTCCCAACAGCCTTTCAAAGCACTTGGAAGCTTGACGCAATTTCAAAGACTACAGATTGACTTACAGTATGGGATATAGTATTTTCACTTGCGCCTAAAAACGCTGTTGTGCGGCCAAAAATTCAATCGCCAAGAAATCACACATGGTTCACAACACAGCTCTTTGATAACATTAAAAGTATATGTAATATTTTGAAATCACTGGCCAATTATTTCTAATAGTTTCATGATAATTTATGTAGAGAATCTCTCTTTTGGACGTGTTCCTGCTTTGGTCTAAATGTATTTTTGAACGCTCTGTCAAACATCCCCATTTGGCACCTATTTTGTTTCACTGAATTTCTTTAGTATGTCCAGATCTCTTGCCAATGTATTTGCAGAACATATTTTGACAGCTTTGTCACCAAATTTGTTACTTCTTGTGTTTGGAATGTGTACCAAAATTGCAGATATTAATGTGTGTGTGTTTCCTTTTGGTATAGACTCAAGTGGATAATACCTTTGTCTTCTGTGGTAATGAATATAATAGAATGAGTGAATTTTTTTATTAATTTCACAAGTTATTAAGATTTAAAAATTGCAAATCTGTCATAGATGTATTGGTTTGTTTTTATGTTTGCATTCTGAGCAGAATGCCCTTAAACTTTAAAGAGCTGTGATATTACATTTTTTATTCTACCTTTTTAATAGAAATTGTAAGTATGTAAAAGCAGTAGCTTCTCCCTCACTTTGCACACACATACACATGTGTGTATATATATGTTTAATTTTATTTCAGTATGCTTGGATTAACTGAACTACTGAATTTCAATCTATTGTGCTCTTTTGTGAAATATTTCCTATTGAGCTTGTTGGAGCTGAATGAAAATGGTGTATTCAAGGCTGATCATAATCTTTGCCATCATGTTTTTCTTAATATGGTTTTTCTAGATTAAAAGCAGTGACAAGATAATGCTTGTTGAAATATGAAGGTCTTTGCTTTGTGGCTCTGTGCTAGAAGGGGGATGGCTGGGCTGGCCCCCCCAGGACATCACATCACTTGTGACTCACAGAATATCCTGAGCTGAAAGGGACCCACAAGGATCATCAAGTCCAGCTCTTAAGTAAATGGCCCATACAGGGATATTCTGACCCCACAGCCTGGGCGTTCTCAGCACTCTGCTCCAAGCAGCTGAGCTGCTCTGGGGGATGCTCCAGTCACACAGTCCCTGCAGCCCTGCTCTGGCTCAGCTGAGGGTCCTTTACTGTCCCTGGACGTGTGCAGACCAGGAGAGCACCACGGATCAGAAGGAACGAGCTGCCTAACCATGGTTTTATCTATTGTCCAGAGAAATAGGCTGGAAAGAGTTAATGAATTAAGTCACCTTTGACAGTAGAGGCTAAATGTATGTGGAGGACCTACATTAGAATTCAGTTTTAATAAGGGTGTAGCTCCTGATTATTTTTACCCTGTTGTGGATAGTTTTGTTGTTGGAAATAGTTCTGGTCACTCTTAAAAGATAATCTCACACAAAGAAGTGTGAGATGTGGTGGGTCTGGGTGACAGCACTTTCTGAAATGCTGGGTCCCCCAGGAGCACCACAAAACCTCTGCCTGCCTCTGAGGGCTGCTTTTTTAGGCCACTTCCTCAGTTCTTTAAAAGATGCTGTTCAGCTGGCACAGATCTCTTTGATTTTTGCTACTGGCACATTGGTTGTTTACTGTGCTGAGTAACACATTTCAAATAGTAGATGAATCCTGAAACAGCTGGGTTTGCTGCTAACAGTACCTCTTCCTCCTATTTTTTTAAATATAAGATTTGATTTTGAGATGTCAGGGGTCTTTCTGAATTGAGATATATCACCTTTTACAAAGATTTGATCAAAATCTATAAGTAGCAACAAAAGAAATATTGATTATGGAATTGGAATTATGTTGTATAAAAATACAATTGTGAATCTAAAATAGCTCTAGAATAAAATCCAGATTATTTTTCAGTGGAGACTGTCATAGTACACCCTTAGAATCTGTACCTTAATTTCAGTTACCTCTGTAGACCTCTGTATTTCTCCTTTCTAATTCATTAGTTCTTTAAATAGAAGTTAGATTTAAACCAGAAATTAATTTTTTACAATGAGATTTTATCTAATGTCTTCCAAAGAACATGATATGTAATAAGAAGGGAAAATATTTCCAATAGAGCTTAGGTTTTAATTCTGATCCTCTGGTCCTGTACAATAATGTCTGATCTTCTGAGCAATTTCTTCTGCTTATCTGCACAAGTTGAGAGACAGACTACAATCAGGGCAGAGACACAGTCAAGGCATCAGAAGCTCTTCATCAAAAAGAAATTGTATTAAGTTAAGATGACAAAAGTAGGATATCTATTCCATCTGTACTAGGTATAGCCTCTACACTGCATTTTTGGGTAAATTATTTGTCAAGTCTGCAGCCCAGCATCAGCAAGGGCAGCAAACCTGTGCCAGCTGCTAGCATTCTCTAGAGAAATAGGAGTAATAGGCCATAGAAAGAGTCTGATCATAACATACTTTTCTTGCCATTAGAGAAGAAAGTAACATAGCAGCTCTCTGCTAGGTTCAGAATACCAAAAAATTTCCTACAAAACAGTGGAGGCCAGGGCAAGGTGTGGAATAAGTTAAAATTATAAAGAACAGACTGACCTGTCATTGATTCCATTTTCGTTTTGGTTGGAAATTTTGCATCACAGAACATATATTTTGCTTGTCAGGTTTACTATTGACTTTCTTTGTTTCACTGAAATTCTGAAGTTTTTGCTACTTGTTGAACTTTTTTGACGCAGCGATAACACAATATAAATCAAATGCCCTAATCCACACAAAGTATATCATCAGCTCTTCTGCATAATTTTGTTTGAGTGTTAGTGGAAGACTAACTCTTACAGACAACTTCTAACAGATTGCTAAATATGCAAATAATTTGCTTATTAGAGGTGATATTCATCAGAAAAACTCAGAAGAATGTATGCAGAGAAATATATTTATGGCCATATGAAAAATGAAGTGACCTGTTGGAGACAGCCTGTAGCTCCTGAGGAGCAACGAAATGCTTAGGAAGGTTCCAAGAAACACATGAGATTATTGTGTATATATAAGAAGTAATAATGTCATCTGGTTTTTTCTGTTTCCTGTTGATTGACTTTTATAGCTTGCAAGCATTATGCTGGATTGTAAATTGCAATAAATTTAATCAAGAATTATTTTATTCAGCCTACTAATGAGGAATAATAGCGTATGTATCAATTAGACATGTCAATTTGTGTGAAGAAATAGATTTACAAAGGGATAGTAGGTAAAAAAAAATATCATTGGTATCAATTCACTTCATTATTTTTAATTTGCTGTGAATATTGAGTGCTTCCAACATAAAATCATTCCTCAATTAAAATAAAACAGCTGTACTCCTATCAGCTTTTCCTTGCTTGTTGTTGCTTACAGATTAGCAGTTGTCATTGGCTTCAGTCTCATGTAATTTCATTAATTTGCAACCATAAATGGATTAAAAAAAGAAAATAATAATAAAAATCTTTGGCTTGTTGATGCACTAAGTATTGTATATAAATTATTTTTTTTTTTAGATTGCACTGAAAGGGCAGAACTACTGCAAGAGCAACACTTGGGGCATTTCAGACCGTGACAAACCCCATCCGCTCTGCTCTCCAACATCAGCAAAGCAGCTTGTGAGCACTTGGTTCATTTGGCACTTTTTTATTGTTCTGGGGTCCCTTTGTTGTCTCCCAGGTGACCTGGGATGTGGTAGAGCACATCCCCCAAATGTGCTCCAGTGCAAAGAGGAAGGACGAATCCTGGAGTGTGCTGGTTTGTAGTTTGTTTTTGCTGCAGGATGGAGGAGCCCCTCACCCTCCTTTATTAGCAAGTCACTGCTTTTATTTAGAGTTCCAGGATATCACTGAGCATGTTTGTGTCTTTGAGTGACATTTGTAACTCCGTGCTTGTCCTTATTTCTCATCAAATAGATCAAAAGGCTGACAGTGAGAGCACACAGAGAGAAGCATGAGAGTTGCAAAAGCTACTTTTAGAAGCCCAGATGTGAAAATGAGGTGCATAATTTCCTCTGTTAACTTCTGTTTTTCTAGTAGGAAGTTCTTAAGGGCCTTACAAGGTTTTAAATTAGTCTACCTTACCTTGTTGTCATCTAACTATTATTTTAATGGAAAGTTTGAAAATATAGATGTGTTAAAGCATGTGGTATATAAGATGTAAGAAACATGCAAGAAGAATCAATAATTGTGTGGTTTATACTTTAATAGAAAATAATATTCCCTCAGATGACTGTGGCTTCAAGAAATGAAGGTCCGCTGTACTTCTGATCATTTGTTTTTCTGCAGCTTCTGTTGCAGGTTTCAATACCTTTAGCTCCTTTTGATTAAAGGCATTTTATCATGGCACATTTCTATTTTTTTTTTGTTACCAGTGGGAGCTTTTTGATAGACTCCCTAAAACAGGACTCGTATTTGTAGGGAGACTGATCACATGGGATTTGAATCCTAGTTAACAGTGAATTCTCTATTACAGGAAGTAAAAGCTTGTGAATCTTTTCCTTGGCTATGAAAGTGGGAGCTGACACTAGTTTGTATTGGAGAATTTTAATTAATGATTATGACAATACTTATCTGCTAATTTGTTTCTCCATGTCTGGAATCAGTATGCTAAATATGTGTGAAATGTTTGGAGCTCATGCTAAAATTTCAACTAGCCAAGTACTTATCTGCATTTCACTATTATTGAAATAATGCTAGTAATAATAATAAACAATAGTAAACACAGTAACTGTTTCTTTTTATGAGTTCACTCGACTAAAGTAGGAGATCATGGCATAAACTGAACACATCTTCATTATTTTGATAAATCTAGAGTAATGTCATTTAACACCTAAGGCTTGTTAGAAAAAAAGTCTGTGTGAGTTTTTTTTAATGCCATGCTTTTGTATAGGTGTCTACATATTTCAAAACTGGCTAAGAAGTGCTGATTATCATAGACACTCCTAATATATAGATAAGATATGTGTAATCTAGAACAGTATCTACAACAGGACTTGAGCTAATTCATTTATCTCAGTTAATATATCTGTGCAACTTATCATGCTAGGTTTGATGCCAAACTTCTTGGGTGATGTTGAAGAATTTTCTCAGTTGAACAAGCATAAGAAAGCTTTCAAGTTGTGGGAGAAAATTACAAACAGGAAATTCGTATTACAGGCTTGATTGCTGAATTTCTTAAAATGTAAATTATTATGAGTTGGGATACTGTTATTTACAAATAAACTTAGTTTTTATCAGTTAGTTATCAACAGTCACTGTCAATCATTTTTGTATTTCCTGTTCATATGCTTGAATCTGTTAATGTTTTAAGTTGTCTGTGTTTTGTGTCTTTTTAGTGTTGGAATTACGTTGAGCAATATGGTTGCCTGTTTAACAAATGTGATCATTGTTTTTATAAATATATGGAAAACAGGACATTTTTAAATCAGTGAACTTATCTCTGTTTGACATTGAAGAACAAACCTCAGAATACTCTTGCAGTGCACTGAGAGAAGCTCAGGTTAAAGGATGGCTGTTAAGGAATGAGAGGAGGCTGCAGCATCATTCAAACATTTCTGGCACTGCCAAGCTCCAGCCTGAGAGCTCCAGTCAGTGCAGGCTCCAGGGATGTTCCTGAAGATCCAGCTGCTGTATCTCTGTGACTCTTTTCCATTCTCTTTCTACCAAGATTCATCTCTGTCCATCCTGGTAGTCTCTGGTGCAGACTGGCCTCCGTCCATGCTGCCTGACTGCTGCTGGGCCCCTCAGCACAGGTCAGAATGAAAAACCTCATTTTTATTTCTCAGTGGAGAACATTCACCAACCATAAACACACATATTATTCTTGCTGGAGAGCTGATGCTTCTGTTACTTGGCTGTTATAGCAGCTAAACCTTAAACTCACAAAATTTTAACATTCTCGATATGAAAATTGCCTTAGTGGGATAAGGATCAAATCACAAAAAGAGGAACAAATTATGACATTTCTTTTTTGAGGTCCTTGCAACACGTTCATCATCCTTTTCATGCAGTAGGCTATTCTTCAAATCACAAGCAGTTTTTAAAACCAAGGTGGAAGTTAATTTTATCAGCTGGGTGTCTTCGAAAGTACCCTCCCTGTTTGGACACTCTTTCTCTGTGTGAAGGTATGACTGAGTTTACAGGCTTAGCAAGGCCTTATGTGATTTGCTTTATACAGCTATTCAGTATTGCCCTCCACACCAATAATCCTTTAGTGTAATAAAATACATGTCTTTGCTTCTTTGCTAGAAGTTATAGAGAAGTCTTCTGATCATCCAGCTATGAAAAGCGCCATGACTGGTTCTGCCCAGAAGCTGCATGAATACATGTGGAGCAGAAAAGTTGCTCTTTATAGCCAGCTGTAAAATTCTTTCAAGCCCTGTGAATGTTCAAGCCTGAGAGGGCTTTTCTCACCAAGATATAGAATAGCTTCAGCATACCAGCCTTCAGCAGTGTGTATGAGTCAAGATTTCACTCCAAGCCTACACTTCACTGGTGAAACTCAGTCACCCAGCCCATTTCAAGAAGAAAAATGGCATTTGGTTCCAGTAAGTGTCCACAGAACACACTCCAGATTTGACAAATGTAATTAGTTGCTTTTGTGTGTTTAGTACACAGTGCAAATGCTGTAAAATGTTTTTCACATGATGCAACATTGCCAGCAGATAATCACTGGAGCAGTAAACCAAAAGAATTTGTGTATATCCTACAAGCTGCAGGAGGATAAGAAAATGTAAACAAAACCCAACAGCTGAATTTTTCAGATGATACCATTCCTTTTCTTTTGTTAAACTGATTTGTTTTTAAATGTTACTTTTTTCAGTTTCTCTAGAAATTGATTAGAAAACCCTAAACCAGTGTTGTGAAAATGCTTTTGTTTCTGTCCTAGTTTTGACTGTGTGAATCTTTTTAGAACATTTTCAGTTTAATTATGCAGCACTAAAAATTGCAATTAAACTGAATTTGCAATTGAAACTGCTCATTTTAGTTAACTGTCAAATTTACTATGGCATTGTGAAATAGGGGCCTTTATTATTATGAGGTGTTTAGAAAAAAATTACTTTTTAAACAGGAGAAAAATGTCATATCCCTCAGTCTTATCCCAATGAGCCAAGAATTTAAAGAGATCCCTGACTGCTGAAGCTGGTAACTCTCTAAGCACAATGGAGTTTCTTCCAGGTGATGTCTTAAAATGTTGGAAAACTGCAGGTATGGATGGTATTGAATAAAGTCTTCTTTTTGTGCAGTTAATATCTTTTGTGAAATTTGTTTTTGAAAGGTAGGTGGAAGGCTAAAGTTACTTTAAAGTAGTCTAGTGATAATCTACTTGTCTTAGGGATATCTGACATGCCCCGTTTTGCAGGATGATATGATGCAATTTGATGGATATTGTGTATTATATGAGACTGTACGAATCTTAATATCTCTGTTCCTCTGTTTTAGCATGTGATGTACAGCTCTGTGTACATAGAGCAGCTCAGACGAGTGTCTGAGACTACCCTTTTCCTCTGAGCCTTAGGCATTTTTATCACTGTGCCAATAAAAGGAAGGGGATTTATGGGGTACTGCTTTTTAATTCATTCAATTCTCTGTTCATTGTGAGGTTAATGTTGTTGATCTATTTTTCTCTTGAAACAAATAAAAACAATATGTGCTGACACTGACTTTGACTTTTGACATGGGAGATAGAGGTCAACATTTAATTCTATATTTATAGACTACATAAACAATATTATCTGTATTAAAAACTGTTCACTCAGTCCTTGTCATTTTACAACTTAGTTCAGTAGCTTATATCACATTGAACATTTTCTCCAACTCTGATCAAGATGCCATCATTCACAGCACTTCACTTAAGGAGTTGTCAGCCTTTCCATTAAAAGCACCTTTTTCCAGGGATTCATAACTAGCTACCAAGACTGACCTGGGGCTTTATTTTAAGCAAAAAATCCATAAAAATAAACCCTAGTCCCAGAACCCAAAACCCAACAAAGAACCCAAATAAAGAGAGGAGCTGACTTGCATGGCAGATATGCAGTGGACATTTTTATTTAAGAAAATGATGTGATTTATCAAGCAGGTATAACACTGTTTAAATATTTAACCATTTCTTTATATCTGAAATATTCTTGGCTGGGTATAAGAGGTGCTTGTCTGTCAACTTTTAGGTGCCTCATGCCCAAACTACTGAGAAATTTGGTACCAGTGACATGGTAATTATGTGACGATTATAACAAATGTGTCAGGTACAGCTGTACCTGTATAAGCCCCCTCACAGAGGAACTTACACTTCTGGAGAGCATTGTCCTTCTCAAATGAAAATAAGAAATTTTTCCTTTTCAGGAAAGGTGAAGGAAGGACAATCCCATCTTATTTTAGTGGATACAGAAGTACTACAGTTGTGCATAAGCATTCCTTGGGATATGGAAAAGGACTTTTAGATTCCTTCAAATCAGGTAAAGTGATTTCACTGAGACAAATCTTTAGACTTTCTGTGCTGTTCTGACATTTCTGGGTGTAAGGGCCTTTGCTGGTTTTTCGGAGCTAAGGACTGGCACATGTAAATGTTCTTCTATTCTTGCTTACAAGGATGAAGGCCTGTGCTGTACCTTTATACTCAGGAAGGAAACTGAGCTATCAGTGCAATTGTTATTAATCTGCATTTGTTTTCAGAGATGATCCAGTCTTCTTTGAGTCAATGGCAAGAGGTCTGAGATTTAAGTTGTCTTTCTATGCAAACAATCTATAATTTCCACTGGTTGCTTTTTTCGTCTAAATATGTATTTCCTCGGTAGTAACAAGAACAAACAAAATGGAATAACCCATACGGTTTAATCTATGTGTTTTTAAAATATCCCAGCATGTACCATATTTATGTAAAAAAACCCTCCTAAAATAGCTATTGCAATGTGCAAGTTTATGAAATATGTCAGGTTTTATATTAATATGCATATACATTGGTCCATATTAACTGCCAAGGTATTTTAAGTAAGGTTTATAGAAATTATTATGCATTTTTAAAGTGTACTGTAGTTCATATATCATTATCGGAAAGCAGAGAATTTGCCACATTTTGTATGTGACTATCTTAATAAGAGCTGTGAAACTGAAACATTGATGGATCATGTTACATACCAGGCATATCTGAAAAGTTTTTCATTAAAATGAACTCGTAAAGACTCTTAGTGCTTGCTTCTCAGCAGATGGCAAGAGGTGTTTATTTGCCTTATGGAATTCTTTCTGTTTATATGCAGACAAACGGAGAGGACAGCTCTGAAGGATCTGTTTAGTACTTGTAGAACTATTTAAAATATATATGGTTGCTGTTAGCACTAAAAGTTCAGTTATACACTCCTTTTTAAAGTAGTTCTACCTTTGCATTAAAACTGTTCCAAATATTGGACTTTCTTGGAAAAAAATAGAAATATATCTTCCTGCTGTGGAACCCAGTGTGGTAAAGATTTTAATATAAGGGCTTTAAAAAAGTCAAATCTTTTCCATTCTGTGCCTTTCTTTTCTTCTGTCTGCCTATTAAATAGCTCCTGCTCTATTTCTGGCACTTATGAACTTTATTTCTCTTTCCTTGTCCTTTTTCTTTCCATCTGTTTGCTGGTTTCATTGTTTCTTAGCTGCCGTTCCCCATTATTATATCCTTCAATCTGCAAATCCTCTCCCATATGTGCTCTTGTCCTTCCCTAGGCCTCCTGCCTTTTGATTTTTTCCAGATCTCATTTCCTTTTCACCTGATCTGGCTTTATTCAACTCTGCTCTTGTCTATCTTTTGGCCTGTCTCAGGCCTCCCTTTTTCCTTCTGTCCAGTTGTGAATCCATAAACTAAACAAGACTTTGGCAGAAGAAGTCAACAAATGTGGTGTTCAGACCAGAACCTGACAGCTGGAAAAGGAAAAGGGGGATGCAGAAGCCAAACTTTTGATTAGACTGGTGTGAATACTTTTTAATGAACAAAACATTCATTGACTGTAACCTCTTCTGCTTTCAAAGTTTCCTGCAACAGATTGAGACATTCTGTATTTTATGTAGTTAATATTATTTATGAATTTTATTTGAACATATTCCTGATATGTTTGTAACAGTTTATGCTAGGAACCATGCTTTGTACTGTCTTGGGCATTTGCAAGGATATAAAATGTTATTATTTGAATTTCTGGCTTGGGTGAATTACAGAATTAGGAATTGTGCAGATTGGAGACTTCATCAGTATAAAATTAAAAATTCATAATTATAGTTAGGGAATTGAAATTTAATTTAAGGTGTGATTTGAAGTTGGAATCTGTTTTTTCTAGAAAGATTTAAAGAACTGCCAAATATTATCACATCAAATGACATTTTAAGTCGGAATGGACCAAATGTCAGTTATTTTTGCCAAATTCCTCTAAAATTCCTGAACAAGTAATCTTACTAATTTGCAGACTGCCTGCTCTCTCTAAGTTTGGTACCTTGCATCTGTGCTAACCAAAAATAAAGCTTTAAGTATTTGACTGGGTTGAGTTTTGGGTTTTCTTTGCTGTGCTGCTTTACTGAGGAGAGATTCAGGAGTGCCTGCATGGTGAGAGTGTCAGCACCATTACATGGGTTAGAGCCCATTAGGAGAACATGCACCTGTAAATAGCAAATGAAATAAAACTATACTCCCCCAGCCTGATAATATCACAAATACCTAGAGACAGGCTGAATTTTGAACAAAAGGCTAAAAGTTTAATCTGATAATTGCATATTCTGGCCACAGCCCCTTGGTTAAAGAGTGTCCCCTTCACCTGAAACCACTTCAAAATGCCTGGTCTTGTTTTAAATAAGTAAAATTAAAACCCTAACATTGTTTCTATGATAGCAACGTTTTAGTTAGAGCTCCCAATTAAAAAATTAATTCCCCAGTCTGAAGGCGTCAGACTGGATTACATTCTTTGTTAAAGGAAAAAAAGAAAGAATCTTCTGTCTGGTGACCTTTATTTTGGCTGAAGGCTAATAGAGATAGACATCGAGCTCTAGAGAGAAAATTCTCCCAGGAAATGTGCATACTGATATTACTTTATTTACATTATTGTTTTCTAATTCAAATAAGAGTGCTGCTTTTGGGGCTATGTACATGATTTCCCTGCCTGGCTTTTTAGCAGAAGCTCTTGCAGCCCCTGCCAGCAGCTGTGGCCTCTGCAGGTGTTGGGACACTTCTGCCCGTCCCTCATGGCAGCCCCTCTGAAGGGGCTGGGGCTGCTTCTCTTGCAGCTGCTTCCCCAGCACACTCTGGCCTTAGTTCAGCCTGGAGAAAGCTGGACCTCTCCTGGATGGATGCTCTCAGGTTGATGTTTGTGTGTTGTTCTGTACCACAGGGTTTTTTTCTTGGGTTACATCGCCTGGGTTGCAGCCAGTCCCTTGTGTGAGCGCAGAGTGAAGGGCACAAGATAGGCTTAGACCTCCTGAGAAGACACTGAGGTGATGGCAGGGAAAGAACCTCTTCTCTGCAGAGCTGTGACAGATAATGAGGAGAAAGAGTTGCAGGAGAGAGTTGCAGAAGCTGCTGGTCAGAGGGAGGCAAAGGAAGAGATCTGCCTGGAAGGACAAAGTGGATGAGGGGCCTTGTCTAAGGGTCCCTCCTGTGAGCCTGTTTGGGTGTAGCCGCTATGAGTGCATAGCCCTGCTCTGATGCCCATTTTAACACGTGCAGGCAGATTCACACCAGAATTTCAACCACATGTATTGTAGAGGAGTTTGAGTGGAATAACAGGTAGATCATAGTTCTGGGGTGGCACAGGGAAGTGGTCCTCCACATTAGTATTGATTCCCACACTTGAGATCCAGGCTCTCCTCCATTATAACACTGCCACAGGAATTCCCTCCTGGAGTGCCTGAGCGGTCTACATTGTGCCATACCTTGTGGCTTATGAACTCCTCTTGCTCATGTGCAGGTAAGCACAGTGTCTCACTTATCAATGCCACATCCAGGCACAGCTAGTAAGCGTTTTTCACTGGATTGTGTTGTTTTGGGTTTTTTTAAATTACACTTAGAGCTCTGGGGTAGAGAAGCCCTGGCTGGGAAAGTTGATTTTCCTCTGTTCTGAAGCAAAACCAAGAAAACTGTTTTCTTTGATGTTTTTTCTGTCTTGCAGGCTTTCCCAGTGGCCTCACTTTTGAGGAAGAGGAGAGCACAAGGAACCTTCTCTTCTGCACCTAGAATGAAAAGTGAACACATGCCTTCTGATTGGCAGCACGAGTGCTTTCCTGGCTGATGATGCAGGGACATTGAGCTTGCTTCAAGGCAATTCAGTAATTTCCCTGGAACAACATACCTTCAGCAGTGGAAGATCTGCAATGAAATATACTTTGTCCATAGAATGCTTTATTGCTCACTGCCTAACAACAGCCCCTCACGTGGAACTTGTCTGTAAGTGTGCTGTTTTACATCCATTTACTTCACTTTTTTCTCCTGTGAAAGGGAAGAGGGGAAGATAAGAAGTAATGTTAGGAGTCTGGTATCTCCTACTATTTCTTATGAAGGTTCTGTCTCCTAGGACATTGTTTGCCCATCTTAACTGGTAATGTTCCTCAAAAACTCAAAAAACCTACCACAACAGTAATGAATCTTTGTTGATGGACATCAGATGTTTTTCTGAGGTTTAAAAGAGTCTAAAAGAAATCAAATTATTCAATCTTCAGAAGAGTTAACAGGTGTTCATATCAGAGGGGTAGTGAAATATTGCCTCAGGTAGGGAAATAGTGCTGTAGTGTACCAGTAAATCAGAACGCTCTTGTTCTGAGCTGACTGAACTTGCTTTCAGTAGTTCAGCATATCTTTGTTTATAAATCTAAATGCTATTGTGTTGTATTGTACTTTACAGTGTAATAAATTGTAACATTCAACATTAACTGGTCAGGCTTCAGTGATAACAAAAGTTCAGCAGGCTGGTGGCACTCTGATCAATATTGCCTTCTATTTATAGTATTCTTACAAATTGAAGTTTTATTTAAATTAGACAATGCTGAGAAGCTTACAGTGGATCAATAAACTAAAATACAGTAACGGATTTTAATTCATGGCTGATATGCTGCTAGTCTTTTGTCACATGCATCCTTAATGTCCCCTAAACAAAATCACATTTACATATCCTGTTGTCTGGCAAAGCTGCAAAACTATTTTAAAGAAGGAACACCGTGCTGTGCAATGAGCAAGAAAGATGTTGGATAGGTGGGGAAAAGGCCAGATAGCTTCTGTTTGGTTGGGGATTTTCTGTGTTTGTTTTGCTCTTTTGCTATTTAGTGAATCAGTTTAACCTGAGCTATATTTGGTGTACACCATATAGATGGTGCTCATGCTTGGATTCTGCTCTGCTGTTCACACCAACATTTCTACAATGACAGCAGAACAGTTTTTCTGTTACTTCCTCTCTGTTATCATATTAGATTGTAGTTAATATGATAGGTCTTGTTCTTGTTCCACCATCACCTTTTAGGGTTTGATTGGGGATACAACAACCCAAAGACTGCTGAACAATATTTTTAATACTCTTGCTTGAATTAAAAGATGAGGTTTTCTTGCAATTACTAGAATTTGATTTCTGTCAACTCTATATAATCATTAGGTGATAGTTCATATGTGAGCCACCAACAATATCTGAGCAGTCAGCCCTGGGTGTGTGCATCGGCTGAAGACAAAGGAATTGATGTGTTCCTGCTGACACAAGAGGAATGGTCAAGAATCTTAATGATATATTAATCATCATGGTCAGCTGGCACAACCAACAAAGTCCCTCAAAAACAATCCAAAATAAACTTGGAATATAGTCAGAAAAATCACTATAGAGCTTTTACAATTCCTCTGATTTATCTGAAGAAGAGTTTTGAGATGAATGATTAATAGGGTGATTTGCCATTATACACTGTTAAATTTTAAACAAAGTCTAAATATTCGTGGAAGAATTCCCCTTCTGTTCTTCTAATAGCAAGCATAGGTGCTTTAGAGCTGAGGGGATAATTCAGTCTGACCTCCTAAATGCTGCAGATAAGAGAAAGAAATGAAAAAATGCCATATATACCATATGTCTAACAAGATTTACGTGTATTCCCTGCCAAAAAATATCCAGCCCATTTTTTCCAACCTAGTAACTGTAACTGGCAAAGCCTAGGCTTTGTGCGTCCCTCTCCCAACATGTCCTGACCCTTCACATGTCCTGCTGGTTTACACACAGAGGTGGTGGTCCTGTGCACAGCAACAGTCAATGCCCTTCTGTATCTCTATTCCAAACTCCACTTTGGAGCCCACTGCTGCTTTTATTCCCTCCCACCAGATGTTTCAGGCAAGACCAGAAGCAGGCCAAAGATTTAAAATACCTGCTCTTGAGAAGGCTGTGGCAGAAAGGCTTACAGAGAAAACAGAGAGATTAGTGGAAAATTAGAAAACAAAAGTTCTGGATTAGCGAAATAAAACACGTCTTCTCTACCTGAGATTAACTGTTCTGTCTGTCACGTCTGGAGATACACAAAGCATGAATGTTTGTGGAAGATGTATGGGGGAGCGGGTGAATCTTCCTCCTGATGTCTGGATGTGGGAGGCGCAGCAGGAGTGAGTGTCACAGGGGTGTGGGTGGTTAGAGGGGTGATTTTAAGGGATCCTTGAGGCACTAAAAAGATATTCGACTTTCTCATAATCCATCTAGAAAGTGTGCACAATAACAAAATGGGGTAGGGGACATCCCAGGTGGGCATGAAGGGCACTGAAAATCCTCTCAATTGTGGAAGGGTCTGAGCTCACAGCAAAGTAACAGCACAGCCAAATGTTTTGCATTTCTCTCAGTCTGCTGATTCTTTTGTCCTCAGAGTTATCTTGTTCTCAGGGTCAGTAATCTTTGCATACTGGCAGATACTTGTGTCTTCTGAAGTCTTGCTTTCCTTCTAGCCTTGTGTTTCCCTACAAGTCTCTAAACCTTTTTAAAAATATTTTTATTTTTCTCCCTTCTTTGCTGCCACCAGGTTATTCCCCCTTCTACCACCTACTGCTGCGGCTGCTGCCTTCTCAGTGAGTGAAGTACCATTCACATCAAATAAAGAAAGGAGTGGAGCAGGCTTTTAACTTCAGCTGTGGGCACAGCTGGGGGGAGCTGCTTTCTAGCAGCAGGAAACACTGTCTTCTTGTTCTGTAAGGATTTCTGAGGCTGGTTTTCCCAGAACAAAATGTAAAAGAGACTCCACTTCATCCAGAGAGTATATATGTGTGTGTATGTAGATTCATATATGTACACTCACACAAATAATATATTTTCTTTAATCTTGACCTTCTCAGATAGTCTTCCTCCTCCACCTTAGCAGTGATGGGAATCTCCCTGAGAGACCTGAACCTATGGAGTGTAAAAACTGGAGAGAGATTATCTTGCACCTTTTTCTGGTTTTTGTCATCGTTCTCCTTTTTGGTTGGATGACAGCACTGTGATCTAGAGAGAGAGTGAGACAAGCAAACTGGCTGTACTCTGCCCCATTTGGCAGAGAATACTAAGATCCTCTGAAATTAAAGTCCATAGTTTTAATAGCATTTTTGAGACCTCATCTTGCATATTAGAACTTAGCCAGGTATTAGGTAATTTAGATAATAAATTCTCTTCAAAGTGACCCATCATCTTAGTATTTATTTTTTTCTAGAGGATGTAAGGCATAAAAGCAAGCTTTGTAGTTTTATATCTGTCAGCATGTCACATAAATATCTCAGTAACTACTGATCTTATCACCATAAAACTTCCATTTATACAGTTAGACATGTCATGTTGGTCAGTTGCACAAAAAGTTAAGTACATGCAATATTAAACTCCAACCCATGCCAGCTCCATTAGCCCACATCTTGAAGTTCTCTCTGAACACTATTAGAGAAGTGGGGGAGGAGCCGGAGGCAGCATAGGGCAGAATCAGATGGGGATGGACTCATGTTGAAAATTACTGAAATGATGAAAGAGTTTGCAGAGGGATGTTTGGAGTCTTCGCATTTGCCTGAAAATCAAAAGCTCTGTTTTCTGTTTGATGAATGACTTTAATAGTTTTAATGACCTCATATAATTTATTTGATTGTATTGTTCATTTTTATTAGAAAATCAGCCTAGCAGCGTTTCAAGTTGTATCACCTTTGCATGTCAGAATTGAACTCTGATCTAAACTTGCCATCTTAAAACTTATATTGCTTTTTTACCATTTTTATATTAGGAGTTAAATTCAAAAGGTGATGAAGTTACTTATATTTTTAGGCTTCAGATTGGTTCCTAACAGACTTGGCAGGAATGTGTCTTTAAAAGCAGTGTAAGCAATTATTTTTTTCTAGAGTAAAGTTTGTTGGGAGTAATTGTTTAGAAATTGTGCAATTTATTAATTTAATTTATCTTTTGAAAATTCCCATGAATACTTCAATTAATACTGTTTACTAGTCTTAAGTTCTGCTGCAATTTATGTTTTATTCCCCTTGGAAATACGTTTGTAGAAATATCTTACATAGTAAGATTGTGTGAGTCAAGGCACTGTCAGGTTAGGTGAAGTTAAAGGACAGTTTTACAAAAACATGCTTACTTAATTGTCTGTCTAATTTTATGAGCTTAGTTAATTTTATGTATGGAGACTATAGGAAAAAAATGACTGAAAATATGTTACTTGGTCCTCTGTGAGGCCTGGAAACTAAATTGGCTCCTCTCGTGCACACATACTTCTACAGATACTTGCAACAAATTGCAGGTAATGTAAGCATTAGGTGCCACACATATATCTGCCTAGGCCAAATTATCCAGCTTCTGGAAAATATTAAGAAAGTCACTAACTTTGCATCTTTGTGCTTGTTTTTACATTTGTGTGGATTCGGCAGGGTAGCACATTATTTACTCCAAGAAATGCAGAGAACATCTCTCATGCTTATCTTTACAGAAATCCATGAGGCTGCATTTTTTTGGCAGCACTGGTAGCAGAAAATCTTTCTATTGTTAATGATACAAAATCGACTTTGCTATGGTATTCCCTACAGAAAACAGTGCATTAAAAATAATGGTGGTTATATTTTTGCATGTGTTCAAGAGTGTTACAATATGAGGGGTGAGTCCAGCGTTCTGAAACACTGAGACATTTGCAATGCTGAAAACATGCATGCTGTGTAAATGCACGTAGTTTCCCTAATTTCAGTTAAACCACTTACGTGTAGTCTAAAATTTTTCATTTATAAAGCTGTATTTAATTTAAGGCTGGGTTGAGTGTGCTTGTCACTCAGTCCACTATTGGCAAAACTGGTCATTATAAAAATATTAGAACTAACCTGGATTTGCCAGGATCCCAAATGAAGAGGAATCAAGGAGAAATTTGAGTAGTGGCCTTTTTCCCTTCTCCTGAAGGAGACATTATCAACTCATTAGCTACAAGCCTGCCCAGAGGCCCCAACTGTGACTCTTAAAGCAAGAAATGCATTTCTTGTGGTTAAGATTGACTTTCAGCATGCCAGCTGTCCCTCTTTTGGAAGGATTGGCCTTATTTTTCAAGTAGAACATGTGCCATCTTGATTACCCAAACTCTTAATTCAATGCTGTTTTATGCTTTGTCTCCTCAAAATATCCCTTATATCCAGCTTTGATTGGTGGGTAGATGTACCAGTACTGATCAGCTTAATTACCAGTGTGAGGCAGCGCAATGCAGACATGAGGTAGCAGCACACCTTTCCCAGCATTCTGAGGTAATTAACCAAAAAATATTTCCCTGCCACCTGTCTAGTCTTGGAGAAAATCCAATTTTCTTTCCAAGCTATGGGAAGGGGGGATCAGAGCAGGGTTTGGGTAGTAGGATGGTTATCCATGTGTTTTTTGTTCTTCCCAGAGTCATCTGCAATGGTTAAGTGTGGAGGCTGAGGCTGCTACCCCTTGTCTTTCCCAACTCCCAGTATTGTATCTATCTGCAGCAAAAATATGTGAAGAATTAAGGTGAGCCATATAGGAAACAGTGAGCTGTAATCTTCCAGGGTTCATGAAGGCTGGAATGCTAAAAATACCTTTGGAAGCATCAAGAACAAGCATCAACAAAGTTTGGATTTACTGTGGCCAGGTTAAAATGCCTCATTGTTTTTTTCAGCTTCAAGGCTTAAACTCAATTCAATAGCAATTAAAACGCTAATTTTTTGTGTGTTCAGTGTTTAGAGGAAATATGCTGTAATTCTTACAGTGCCTGAGTGAAAATACATATAGTTTAGTTACATTCATTATCTGCAGCAAATTAAATATAAAATCTCACTCCTCAGTGCTTACACTGATATAGCATTCCAAACCAAAAGAAATGATATAAAACATCACAAAAATTGATAATGTGGATAAAACAATGTTGCTTTTAATTTATTTTTAAATATTTCTGTTTCTTATATTATACTGAAAAGGCATATCACAAATTAAAAAGTGATGATAGCAGTTCTGAAATAACTTTTGAGTTCTGATGGATTGTAAAGCATGCAAGCTAATGGATGTAGTCATCCATCCATGAAGAAGACTTCTATGGCTAAAGCATCCCAGATGATCTAAAATATTTTTTTAAGACACTGACATAACTTATGGTTTCAAGTGGTCTTTAACTGGTTTTGATTCAGTGAAGATTGTACAAAACAAATAACTTTGCCATTATAGTAAAGTCTATTCCCATGTCATGTTTCCAGAAAACAACTCATGTTTGAGACAAGTTCAGTTATCTGTAGTTAGAAATTTTTTTTTTTATTTATTTTTTTTATGCTGGAATAGTTATTCTGCCATGGCTCAGAAATAGCTAATGGAATTTCATTCAAGCCTCGTTTAAAAGCAAACCTCCTGCTTTTTGGCAGGATACAAGTGGGAAGAGATTTAGTCCACAAGATATATTTTATCCTGGCATGTAGGAGAACAGTTGGTGGAAAATGGTTTCCCCTGTAGCCAGTTAGAAACTTTAACTATCTGCCAGTGATTGCTGTGAATGTGGTGCATGACATACCATGAGAATTCACATAAATAAAAAGGGAAAAGCATCCAGTTCAGGACTGCCTCGATGGGACGGTTGGGAAGAAATATATGATGAGAGGAAGAGTTTTATAATCAAAACTTCTAGGAGTAGACCTCTGGAGCCTTGGCTGGGATACCGAGACCTTCTGCAGTAGTTGCCTTTGGATTACATTTATTACTCTGTCTGCCCTGAACTGAGGATGATGCAGAAGGTTAAAAGGCAAGTTTATTGTTAGTGCTTATGGGCTCATTGTTCAGAATTGCATTACTTGTAACAGTGACACTATGATCCAAACAGAACTTATAAAATCTGAAATTTAAAATTATTGAAAAAATTTTAAAAGTATCCATAGACTATGAAAATTTCTAAGGAATGTTAAGTGTTAATGTTAAGCAGAATTTAAGAGTCTACAGTTTACCACTTTATTGACTTTATCTGGTCAGATTGAATTAGTGACTCTTATCCATGTTTCTTTAATCTTTTTAGCCAGTTGAAATTTCAGACGAATTTTAGAAGTTCAAGCAAACTTGATAAAAACATTTCACTCCCACTCATGCTATTTAATTCCTGCTTGATAAACTTGCTCTGTGGTACCTGGGGCTGTAACTGAGGTCAGAAATAGTGCCAGAATTCCTAAGCTATATGTTGAGACCCTAGGCATTTGACTAGAAAGTGGCATTTTGGAAGCAATATCCCCCACTTACTTGGTTTTAGCACAAATCCACACAGTGCAATGGCATTAAAGCTTTTAAAGTTTGCAGCTGTGATCAGGATGCTTGCAGAGGTGCTGGTAGCTGGCCCATGGTGGGCTGGTGTCGTTATGGCCGTGAGAGGTTTTAAGGTCTCTTGGCTGCTTTTAATGAAAGTGTGTGAAGCATTTATGTAGTTTCATCTTGCCTTATCAGGCCCCCCAGCTAAAGGCCTGGCGGGATGGGTGAGTGCACGGTGCCCCGGTTCTCCTGTGCCGTGCAGAGGGCCCGTACGAACCGTCAGGCATCACGGGGGAGCAGCGCATCTCTGGGAACCAGGAGGCCACGCTGCTCATTTTGGGGATTTGTTACCTGGATAGCTGCATTCAAGGGAGAGGAAACCCCAATCAGGCAGGAGCTTGAACTTGTGTAAAAGGCAAAAGGTTCCTGCAGTGTTGATGTTTTGTGAAGAGACATGTTGGGGAGCTGTGGGGAGTGGGGCGGGGGGTGCCGATGGAGCCAAGAGCCAGCTTGAGCCCCTGGCTCAAGCAGTGCTGGGCCTCCCTGGGCAGTGCTGGGCACATCCCTGGGCAGTGCTGGGC
>VXBQ01000809.1:95418-130932 GCA_013400175.1 Phainopepla nitens | reverse complement strand
AGTGCTGGGCACATCCCTGGGCAGTGCTGGGCACGCACATCCCTGGGCAGTGCTGGGCACATCCCTGGGCCGTGCTGGGCACATCCCTGGGCCGTGCTGGGCACATCCCTGGGCAGTGCTGGGCACATCCCTGGGCAGTGCTGGGCCTCCCTGGGCAGTGCTGGGCACATCCCTGGGCAGTGCTGGGCACATCCCTGGGCAGTGCTGGGCACATCCCTGGGCAGTGCAGGCTGGGGATCCAGGAGCAGAGGGGCAGAAGGCTCCTGGTGCTATAGGGCCTGCAGGTCTCCAGGTGTCCCATATTTCCCACAGCAAACCTCAGCTGCTTGGCAGCATGACAGCAGCAGTGAGGGGCATCAGGCTTCTCAGTCTTTCCCTGAAGCAGGATGTCTGTGTTTTTCTGATCTATTGGTTTGTGCTGTTTTCTTGTTTGTTTTAGTTCAGTAATAAGATTTGCCGCTAAATCTGCTGCAGATTTCTGCTCCAAAATAAGCAACTCCTGGAGATTTTGGGGGTAATGGAGGCATCCACACCTTCAGGAGGAGCAGCAAGCCCAGCGGTTTGAGCCTCACAGACTCACACAGGGCTGGAGTTGGAAAGGACTTTAAAGATCATCCAGTTCCAGCCCCAGCTTCTCCAGGCTGCCCGAGCTGTGAGCACAGCAGCAGTGGGAGTTGGGGGTCTCTCACAGAACTCCCACCTCAGAGGGAAGTTACTGGTTTGATGTTCCTCCTATCACACAAAGAAACATTTTAATTCCTCTCATTTGAGGCCATTGATGTCTGTGTTCCATACCAGAAAAGTTGTTGAGAAATAACTTTGAAAAATCCTCAGAAATAAGAATGTACTTAGTAGTACACTCAGTTCTTCAGTGATATTTGTTTAAATGCGTTACTTAAATTACTATCCATTTTTAGTTAAAATTACTACTGAGATCATTAATCATTATAAAAGCATTAATTAAATAAATATCTGATTTGCTGATTTTTTCATGTTCAGTACTTTACAAGCATGTGGCTTAGATGAAGAAAATACTTCTGTGTTGTCTAAATGCATTTTGTTCTTCTGCTTATTTGTTTATCTGGCCCTTGTCCTGCGTCAAACTGTGACGTATGTATTCCTGTGATATTGAAAAAATAAGCTCAGCAATTTTTAGTTAGTTTTTTGTCATGCCCCAAAATGACTCTTCTTCATATATTTTCTGACTCAGATTCAAATTACAAGCATGGACTTCTGGCTTGGATAAGGAATAGTCAGTTTGGGATTTTCTTTGCCATATGAATTTTTTGTTCTGTTTCATAACAGTGCTGGAGAATGTACATCTGGGATTCCAAGTCTTTGTTTCAGTGTCTGTATTAAAAAAACAAAACAAAACAAACTTATATTTATTCAAGATCCTGATGCAAATACACTGAAGGGAAGTTAGATTTTTTTTCGCTGTGGGAATTTATATTTTAATTCTTTGACTTGTTCTTGAGAGAAAGAGAGACCTTAGTATTATATAATGAAATAATTCATGGTACAATTAGTGTGATGTAGGAGAACAGCAGCATGATATGCTTAATTTAAATAACTGAAACTGATCAAGAGGGACATCAGCATTAAATGCTCAATAGGATTGACGTAACAAATACAAGATGGCCGCTGCATTTAAGTCAAAATACTGTCATCTACTGATATATTCCAGGCAAATTTGTTGATAGACTAAACATTTTGATAGTCTTTCCATTATTTCTTTGAGCCATCAGCTTTTAATTTTCTCTTTCTAGTTAATATACTTGTGTATAATTTAAACAGAAAACTGTTCTGTTTCATCATAAAAGATTTGTCTGTTACTTTTGGTGTGTAAATCAAGTGGACAGCAAAACATTCTTGAACTTGTTTTTTGAGGCATTTGTTGACAACAACAGGAAAAGAGATCACAGAGACCGCCAATAAGTGTGGACATCAATTATTTTTTAATTGTATAGGAGTACAGTACACTAATTAAAACTAGTATATCTTGCAATGCCAAAGGCAAAATTAATTATTAATTTTTATTAATATTCAGAAGTAGCACAAGGAATACATTAAAAAAGATTTTGTGGCTGTGACTGAGATCTTGTTTTGCTTTATATTTTAGTAAAAATAGTATGTTAGCTAAATTTGAATAGTTAAATATTCATCCAAGAGATTATAGGCATTGAACAAGAATGTTCTCTTTAGACTAGTTGCCCAGTGACAGAATATAAGAAGCAGGAAAAATTCTTTAAAAATTCTGGGGCTTTGGTTTAGCTTGTTTACTGACAAGTATAAATACACATTATCTTGCTGTTATTGTAGCTACTATAAGTATTGAGTAGTTTATTTTAGTTATGATATCTCATATTCAGTAGAATGATTTGCTTTCCACTTCTTCTAGAGTCCAGCTCAGCAAATTTGACCTGTCCTGCACTGACTTGACAAACCTGATGTACTTCTGGACAAAGTTACTTCTTTTCTGTGAGCAAGTGATTATTTGTTTGTTTATTTCTCCCACATGTTAGGCTTCAGTTTGCTGTACATAACTCCTTGGGAAACTGCCAGTCTGGTTCAGATGTCTATCAGAAAGAAACTTCTTTGAACTAGGAAAATGTCTTTCCCAACTGTTATAGACAAAATGTTAATAGGCTTTTAATGTGCCTGCTCAGCAGGGTAAGTTACGGAATGCAAAATTTTAATTTTTGGAGTTCACAAAAATTTTTTATAAAAACTTCTGGAGTAAGTTATACTTAGCTTTATTGAATTGGGCATGGGAAAATGGGAAAAATACAAGAGAAAAAATGGTGACTGTTGTGAAACTTTGTAAAAGGACAGCTTGTGTCTGGTGTTGTTTTGAAAGTTATGTCCAACTGTAATGGCAATGGTTTATTAGAAATCTTATTGAAGTAGTTACTGTTGCAAAATTTTTCTAGACTGATGAGACTGATTATTTAGGATCAGACAGGCAAAGGTTTAGTTGGTTGGTTTTTGGTTTTGTTTTGTTTTCTTTTTTTTTCCTTTACTGGACTTGGAAATATTTCCCTTTCTCTGATCCTTACATAGAAGCATATTGAGCTCTTCATCTCACCTGTCAATGTTAATTATAACAACTCCTGTAGTCATTCATGTACCCCATAAAAATATGGACATAGATGGCTGTATTTTAGTATTTCTTTAACAGAAATCTAAGATAAATATCTCCCATATTCATATACACTTTAGTGGTGCAGAGCTGCAATTCAGAATTTAGCTTTCACTTCACTCAAGTACCTTTATCTCCTATTAGAGCAATACATAACATATGATATTGGCTTAGAAACTGGATTGTACAAGTTTGATTGTTACAAATACCCTTTCTTGTTATTTTGTTATAACAAAGTAAGGCTCCAAAAAACTTAGTTTTCCAAGATTGTGTGTTCCATGTAAGTGTAGATGCTGTTCTTTTTCTCTCCTAAAATCTGCTGGTTACCTGAGAAAAGTCAAATTGTGCCCTCCCCTTGAGCAGCAATTTTGTTAACAAAAAGAGTGGTGATAATGTTCAGCTTAAGTCTACTGCCAGGTCTGTATACCTTGTGGATTCCTACCTCTTCATTGCTCTGTCCAAGACATGGAAAATGCTTCTAATTCTAATCTCTGTGCTGGTACGTGCATGCATGTCACAGAGCAGTGAAGAGGAGTAAGCCACTAATTCACTTTGCTGTCTTCCCAGAGGAATCAGCATATGTGGGAAGAGTGGGCTCTTGAAGGAAAACACTGTTCTTCATTCTACTTTGAAGTACTTGCCTTACCAGCTTGTCAGTAAAAATTGACAAAATACAACTCACTTCTAAAAAGATAAATAAAAACTTTTCAAAAAGTTACCTATCACTATTCTGGAAAAATATCTCACAGGGCTGCTCCTGCTAATTCTTCTGCTCCCTGTCCTGAATGTACTGCTTTCTCAAGTGAGTGCTGTGGTTGTCCAGGAAAACCAGAGAACACCTTATGGAATAACATCAAAGGGAGGCACTTGACAAAGACAAGCAATTTAGATGCTCAGTTCTGGGAATGTATTGACTGAAGATGAAAGCACTTTAGGGAAGAGACTTTGTCTTCTATTTATATAGAATCTTGCATAATTTAACAAATGTTGGGGACACTATTAATCTCATCCAACTTTAGATGTCTACAGTGTAGCTGTCAATCTTAAGAGAAGATCAATTGCACTCTAAAAGTGTCTGTTTCTCTCCACTGACTATAAAGGGAGCCCTCACAAGTAGCTCAGGTGCAGATGGCTTCATCTATATTTGGGCAGATGAATCCTGCTCTAAAATGCTTTCTAATGTGACAAAAGAATAGTAATTGATATTTAAGAAAAATCCTTGGGAATGTGTTTCATTCTTAGAGCAGCTCAGAAAATGAATGGCAGCTGCTGGTTTTGGTTAGTATTACATTCAACAGTGAAATGCTAGGGGTTGGGAACCTATCCACAGCAGCATCAATCCATTCATAGCTTCTTGAAGCATTAGTTTAGGATATAAATATGAAGTAATTTGCTTGCTCAGTGCAAAAGAGTAAAGCTGAACACCTGAGTTGTCAATACCATAATAGCAGTTCAATAGGAAATGCTGTCTCCAACTGAAAAGACAAAACAGTGTAATTAAAATCCTCATGAGAATTACAGTAAAAATTTTCCTATACTGCTGTTACTGAATCCTCTGGATCAGCTGATACTCTTTTGGAACATCTCAGAAGCTGTTTACTGGTATTTTTTGGAGTGGAGATGCTGTTTTTGAAATACAAAAGAACATCATGTTCTTCTACAGCAGCACCTGTGTCTTATTAGTGGCAAGTCACTATGCTTAAAAGTTGGCCATGAAGAATCTACAAGACAGTGAATCAACCATCTGCTCAGCAGGAGTGTTTTAGCCAGCATAGATGGACTGATATTGCTCTTTCATACAGTGGGCATAAAATTCATGGCTGCAGCTGACCTCTATTAGAATGCAGTCCATTCAAGGTAAATATATGACAAGCTATTCCTAAAGTTGCTTTAATTGCCATGTGGGAAAGTAATACAAGAACATCCGGAGGAGCATCCTATGGTAGATATATGGACCTGTGCTTAACTGAATTATTGTAATCTCAATACACGTTGAGCAATATTCCAGGCAGCCAGTTTTGTCTTGCTCACCCATAAAGGAAATTGTAGGAGAGACAAAAAAATGCATGTATAAGAAACAGGAAAAATTACTGATCTGTGAGGCTAAAGAGATTTAGTGTCAGCTGGCATGGAGTACCTGGATGCCAAAATAACCAAGTCTAGATTCAGACTTACAAAACATGTACCTCACCAATTTCCCTAAAAACTGGAGTACTGAATTATTAAACATTTAAATTCTGTGTATCTGAGAAAAATTAACAAGTAATATCACACAGCACTAGATATGTATAATATGTATGATGCCACACATATTTTTCCTACTTCTGTTTTTATTTATTTCTGCCATGAATAGCTTTTCAATTGAATAAGTATTCTTCATTTCTACAGAATGCCTTTTATGAGGGTACGAATAGGAAGTTAAAATAGATTACTATTCCAACTCTCCCACAGTCATCAAACCCTTAAACCAGCTCTAAAAAACCCCCTGTTTGTTCTAAGAAATAAAGTCAGCATGTTTAGGTTTTGAGAAATTCTAATAAGGAATACAGTTCTGTATAAAGATTCTCTATGCTTGTGTGGGAAAGCATCAGAAATGTAAAAGCTGTCCTTTCCAACTCCTACTGGATTTTTTTCATTTTAAGATGTAGTTAACATGCCATCCAAGTGGGATGAACTCTTCACAACTGATTAATGTGAAGAAAAGTATCAGTCCTGATTAGATGGGATTTTCTTCAGAAATGCTCTTTGTTAAGGGAATACCTGGAAATTGAAGGAAAAGGAAGATGTTCTGGAGGACTTAAGATCAAATCTGCCTTTGGTACAGATGTAACTGTATCCAGTTTTTATCCATCCTCTCTGCCTTAAGCTGCTTTCAGATTTCTTATACCAAGTGGTGCTTGCAGTTTCTATCTGCAGTACAAGGGAGTGTTGCTGTATTTTAACTGTTTCTAAAAGGTGAGTTAAAAAAAAATAAATTCCTGTTTCACACTCATGGACAACCTTCTCCCGAACTATGTGATTCTTCCTGACTTTAAAATTAAATTCAACTTTTTAAAACCTGTCATGCAAATACTGTTTTAGCACAGCCTTCATCTAGGTGTATGTGTTCCTGCATAGCTAACTGCTTGTTTTATAAAAAACGCCAAGCTAACAAACTTTTTATTTTTATCTTGTTCATATACCTGTTTAAGTGCAGATACAAAACCACTAAGGTAGGGCAAGATGGATTATATCCATTCTTTGCACCTTCTGCACATCTGTGTACAAACAATTAGCTCGAGGCAGCCCAGGAATTAGTTAAGGGCACAGTCACAGAGACAGGATGAAGAGAACCAGCTCAACAATCAGGTTGTGCCTGTGTAGCTGGCATTCACATTTACATACATGAAATGAACACATTCGTTTGGGAGTCACAAAAAAACCCCCTGAGTCAAATGGCATTTTGCAGATTTTTCTTCAGAGCAGAAATGCCACTTTAATTGAAGGCAACCAGTGAAATAACTGCTGTATTTTCAAGAGACATCACAGAGTGCAAAGGTTGTGAACAAAGCAGTAACAGCTACAATGAGCCACCAGAAGTAATAGCGAAAACTGTCTTCTATAGCATATGCACAGTTCAGGCCTTTTCTTCACACCTCAGAATGCAACAAGAATATCCATCAAACTCAATCTGTTGCTCTACCAGTGGAGATGTATTTCAAATAGAGCGTGCAGGCAGTTACCTGGGAAGATCATCTCTTCTGTAAACAGCTGAGATCTATGGGTAGCTCTGGTGTAAACTCCTCGTTTTCTCTTGAACTGCTCACCAACCAACCAGAGCTACAAGCAGGGGGTCTCTGTGTTAGAGTACTGACTTTGGATGAGCCCTTCCTTTTAAAATATCTATAAATTTGGATAGCTAACTTCTAAATTTGTAATCAGTGTATGATCAGTCTTACTAATTTAAATGACTAAAACCTGAGCTGTCCAGCAAAACTATATGATGTCTGAGCTTGCATTATGGATGTACCAAATATTTTTGTCCTTAATTTCCTCTTTTACATCTGAACCATGGTGAACAGCTCCAACCTATGTATGTGAATGACAAGAAGCTTTGCTCTGCAATCAGTCTATCTGCAATGCATATTCCATACTGTTCATTTTACTTATAGTAACTCAGAACACATTATGTCTATGCAGGAATTATCATGTAATGGTTAAATCTGTGTTTCTTGCCCCCTTGGAAGGTTGTCTGTCTTCCTTACTGACTTGTTATCAAATACAAAAAGACAGTACTTGAGAATTTCTCAACTGGAGTTCAGATTCTACTTGCCCTATGATTTTCTGAGTGTGGACAAAACATACCACCTGATTTTTCAGTGAAAAATTCAAGATAATGTTAGAATGGTGTCTTAAATACATTTCAATGTAAATTTAATTCTGTACATAGGAGTGATCTGGAAAAATTTCTTAATTGCTTTGACTTCTGATAACATGCAAACATTGTCACTAGAAATGGCATATGCTATATTTTGAGTAGAAAAAAATGTGTCTCCTATCTTTGCACATGTTTTTGTGCTGTTAATCATGGGCTTTTTAAAAGCTCAGCTTGTTCTTATGTAAGACTGCTCCTTCAGGATTTGCTAGATTTGTGTTTATGAGTAATTTTTAGACGCTACTGATAGATTTTTTTTTACTGCACGGAGAGAAAGCTAAGAATGTAGAGGAATCTTACTTTTCTCAGGTTTTGTAATTAATTGAAGATTTAATTAATTTCTAAGTGAGAATTCACACTATTATCTTGAATTCTAAAACTGTCACACTATTATCTGAATTCTAAAAATTTCATGGAAACCAGTAAATTTGTACCCTGTCAAACTTTGCAAGCACATAAATAATTGAGACTATGTTCTCTCATTCTCATCTTAATAAAGAGTAAATTCCCTTTCATAATCTCTAGTCTACAATATAAACTAAAAACCAGATCATTAGAATAATTAGAATTCTAGTGGCAAACAAACAAGCTCTCATTATTGTTTGCGTGTGAAGTAAAGCTCTCAACTCATAATTCACTTAAAAGTCTTCAGATTTAAGCAGAATATCACAATGTTTTCATGAACAAGAGAATAAATGAAGCCTGAACTCTCAGGCATAAAGCCTTTATCTTCTCTGTTCTCCACACCATGGCTGGGCAGGGTCTGGCAGTGCTGGGAGTAGATGGGAGCTGACTGGTCAGCTGACTTCTGCTAAATGGAAGAACGTATTGTGTCTGCCTTTCCTACACGTAGTAGAGATGCTATAGAGGTCTTTCTTCATGCAGCTAATTTTCATGAAATCTGTATTGCTATAATTACCTCTAATTATGCTGTGTCACATAGGGCAATGAATCCAAAAGTGATTAGGGAGAAAGGGAAGGTTGGGCAGTTAACATAGGCTATAATTTCATTTAGTTTTCATCTTCATCTTCTTACTACTTTCTTACTTCTCATTTTACCTTTGTTTCTCTTACAACACTACCACTTTCTAGCTATGTTTATGTTTCTGTTCTTAATGGTTTTTTTTTCCCATGTTCCATTCTCAATACTTTTTGTGTTCAGAAGGTCCCATCCTAGATCTGGATTCCTAATCCTCCAGCTCTATGATCCTGAACTCCCTTTGTTGTTTTAACAAGCCACGAAATACTCAATTGCTGTTTCCTTAGCTTTTTCATCCCTCTGTACTTAATTTTTTAAAAATAATTTCTCCCCATCTTTATTGTCATTCTTCCTGAGAACAGTTTCCTGCCAGCAGTACTCTGATAGGCACTGCACAGGTTGGAATATGCCATTACTGGAAAAGTGCTCCCATTGCGAGATGCAGTCATACAACAGGAATTTATCTTCTCCCTGGCTGATCTGATCCAAACTTCCTGTGACTACTGTGCTGCAGCTGCAGCTGCAGCTTTTGGTCCAAGAACGGTGACTGTGAAGAAAAAGATGAGGTACACTATTTCTCTGCCTACTTTACAAATGTCAAGGCTTGACCAGAAGAAGATTTACTGACACTCTTCATCCTTCTCTCATCTTGTGAATCCTCTGATGCTATCTGTCCTCATTTCCACTGTGTGAGAAGATTGCGTCTGAAAAGTGTTTATTTTACAAAATACCCTTGTCTTGTGCTGAGATGTTCTGATATCCCTCTTGCCAGGAGCAGGGAATGGTAGGGTGGCCTTGCTCTTCAGCTTTCAGGGAGGAAGGGAATGCTGGAGCTAAGGACTTTGAGAAAGGTGCTCTAAACCACAGAAATGCTTGGCCTAAATGTACGAACTTCTTATTGTCAAGTATAAACAAGCTGCATTGCCTTGCAATGAGAGCGTGCTGATGATCATGTAGTCCTGCATATAATGACATTCCTAGGGCAGCCCAATCCATTAGGAGAATTAAAAAAAAAAGAAATACAACAAACAGGAAACATTTACATACAAGCCAGCACATATTAGCCAAGTCGTGTTCAGAATACATAACAGATCCCAGTTTTTGGAGTCAGCATGCAACAGTGAAAATTCACTCCTAGGTACTATTTTCACACAGCCCCTTTGTTATAGCAGCCAGCTCAGGCTGGGCATGAGGCTTGTCTTAGCCACAGCCCCCCTGACTGGGGTGGGGGCATCTGGAATGCTTCAGGTTTGTCCAGATTTAATACATCCATTGACCCTCCTACAGCTATCATTTGGTGCAAAAGACTTCAAGACAGGGGAATGTAAACACAGACTGTTCTGGTCATGTTCTGCTTCAAAGTACCTGAGAAACAGAGGCTGCTCCCATAGCATCAGCCTGTATCCGTGGAAAAAAAATATGCACACAAAACTGGGGGCCCTTATTCATACCTGCATAAAGAATCCTACATCTGGGTTGGTAAATGCAGTGTTAAAAGCTACAAAAGAATATGGACTGTGGCTTTCCCTACAAGATTCAAAGAAAAATGAAATAAAAATGAAAATAAAAAGTCTTCTGGCCTTCATCTGTTATCTGCGGCACCTTTTCCAGGCCTAGCTCCAGCAGCTCCTCTTCTTAGCCAGGGATAGTTGCTGTTCACAACAGGGCAGTTTTTCTGCCATGATTCTCTAGTCCTGGCCATAGAGGAAAAAGGTTAAAATGGGTTAGAAAGGGTCTAGTGGAGTCCAGTGTGGTGTCAGGTTGCTGTCAGTAGTTTCAGTTAACTGACTACTCCCTCCAGTGAATCTGCATGTCTGGATGCCAAAGAAAGAAAACACAACTCCCTGAGCTTCCAAAGGTCCCCCTTGTTCCCTCTGAGTAAGTTGCTAGAATGCCTGTTTTGGTGTCTTAGGTCGCTATAAAAGGTCCAAAAAGACAGATCCACATCATGCCTTCCTATAAATATTTCTTAAAGAGAATGACACTGGGGGAAGTATCACCAGGAAATGTTACAGATCAAGCCTTGTTGTTTTGTGAACCCAGGGTGATTTTGGATGCTGGCCTCCCCAGGCAGAGTCCCTCAGAGGGCATGTAAGGATTCCTAGGCTGGTTTGAGGCTTCCACCATCCTCCCACCATGGATGATGATGCAGACCTCTGTGGATAAGAAATATGAAAACTGCTGAGGGACTTTTTTTCCTTCAGTAAGTTAGGACAATGTAGATGCAAGATTTTTCGCAGCTTCCAGGAAGAACAGAGAGGAAGTAGCTGTCTAAATTGAGGAAAAACTGCAGTAGCTGAAAGCAAACCATTTGAACTGAAAAGTAAGGAAGGGAGTGCCTACTCCTAGCATTGTGAGCAGGAAAGAAAGGATCTCCGATTTGATGATTAGTGACAAATTTGTGTGAGTTGGCAATTCTTTGAAAATGAAATTTATTAAACTTGAAATAAAATCTTCACCCCTGAATGAACATCTCCTTTTGTGAGGTTCTAAGATTTTGCTCATGGGCTTTTTTACTGCTATTCTCTTGTTTGAATGAATGTACCCTTAAGGCCAAAATCCATATTGCTGAGTTATTATGAAATACAGACTTTGTCTCCATGTGCTTCTAGACTTAACATAGCTCAACAAATGACACCTGTGTGGTAATTTGGAAGAGAAAGGCTGAGAGAAGACAGAAAGAGGAGAAAGGTATATTTGGTGGGCTGACGTGATCATTTGAAGGCACTGCAGCATTTGTGTGTATTCCAGTACGTATGCAACTGTAGGTGCTTTTTGTTCCTGCCATTATCTGAGTTGATATGGATAGCAGTAGGAGTTTACTTACACTCTTAGGGATTGTATGTACTCAAACACTTTGACCAACAGATTTTACGTGTGTTTTTAAAATCTGTTAAAGAGAAATGTGATTAGGAAAAAGCAAATTTTCTCACATGGTGAATTTTTTAATCCTAAAGGTTAAGTTCAAGCTTTCTCAGCATATTGATGCGAGGAATTACCCATTAATTAAATAACATGAGTCATATTCTACCATTGATTTTTTTATATATTTCTTGCTGTTTGATTTTAATTAATGGGAGTTCTGTACATAGAGGATTCAAGAAAAGGTCCAGTGTTTAGAATTGGAACTAGAAAGTAAAACATGAATATGGTTGTGTGGTTTGCTAATTGCAGTAACGATTGCCATCAGAGCCTCCCACACTGTCTGTGCTCAGGCAAGATTGCCATATGTCACAGGAAGCCTTGCCTGAGCAAGGACAGTCAACCTCAGAGATGATTCACTGTTATTAAAATGAAACCCAGCTTTTAATGTCTTTGAAGAGTATTGAAAAACTTGAAGGTAGGACAGAGTAAGGTGTATTTACCTCCGAATTCAACCTGTATTTTACTCAATATGTTTGGCATTTTCATGTAGGACTGCAACTGCCACCCTCAGGAAAGTTTCAAAGAAGGCTCCTGCTCATGGGCTTGATGCACTAAGCTTTGTTGATTTCTCACTGTTGAGGCAGGTAAATGTATTTAAACTAATGTCTGCAGCCCTGGATCAGAAACAGGGCTGCACTCTGCTACATATCACTTCAATGGAAATAAGGCAGTGTTCTCTCCAAAGATCACACAGTCTAAAATAGTGTCAGTGCTGAGAGCTTGTCTATGTGTGGAGGCTTTTCCATGAGACAGAACTGTGAAGTATGGCTCTTTTCATAACACAATGAACTTTGCTGCTCAGAGAAAGCACCTTCAGTGCTCAGGAATCAGGAAAGAAAATTTAGATTGGCAGGATAACGAGTAGGCATAGTCAACATACAGTGCTTAAAAAGATACACTTGAAAGAAAGTTCATAGCTGCTGCTTTGGTTATTTTATTGTATTCTTCCTGCTCCACTCTGCGGTTCTTTATCTGGATATACAGAACAGTTGACCGTATTAGAAAACAAGAACAGAGCATTTTATGGCATCAAGAGGCCATGGAGAACAAAACCAGAGATGCCATCTCCCAGAAAACTGTGATCCTCTGAGAATGACTCCTCGGCTGGCTCCTTCCTGGTGTATGCAAGGAACAATCCCCAGTCAGCTAGCCTGTGGGACCAGTCATTTAGCTCACTTTGACCAACCTTTTGTCTTAAAAAGGATCAGGATTGCTGGACTATATATGCCACAGTGTCTGTTTCTTTAGGTTTTTTTCCCTAGTTCTGTTTGTCTTGCAGGATTGAGTCCTAGTTGCATAATTATGCTTTCCAGAATTAAACAGATAAATTTGCCTTAAAGAGATCATGTTAACATTGGCTGCAGCATCAGGTTCTTTATAAATTGAGGGGCATCAAAAGTGGTGTTTTTTCTAAACATTAGTTTCCATGATTGTAATTTTTAAAATGAATATTCAAAACAGACTGTACATTCAGCTGAAAGTCAGCAGCTTCCCTCTGCAAAGCCTGGTTCCCTCTGTCTCTGCGTGCTGCAAACATGCACATTACAAGCTGTGGATAAATTTTCTTCCAGCCCATGTCACAGCACGCTCTCCATATCTTTGTATTGCTCCCCTCAGTGTATTTGGGATTAACTTACACCACAAACACATCCACTGTATCAGGGAATCTCAGGTGTATGATTTGTTCTGAAATGGCATTATAAAATACAGTCACCATGTAAGGCAGAAGCAACAATTAAAATTGATGTTATCCATTTAAATATAAATGATTTTAATAAGATTTACTTTGAAAGTGTAATTTGACTGACAACCAGTGATTATTTTAAATAACTTTTGGAGCTAACAGCAGTGGGCACTCTGTGTTTGTATGCAGGGGTCTTTTTTAATGCTTGGAGGTTGCTTAGCTGACACCCCAAATCAGGGAGCATTGTTTTTCAAACTAATCTTTATTGTCATCCAGTTTATTCTTTTTCTCAGGCTATGTGTCCCTTGTATCAATTTTAGACTAAAGTAGTGCAAAAACAAAAAAAAGGTAATGGCACTTTCCACAGTATTTCAAAAGGTTTTAAAGTGGAAAAAGGTATTTAGTATTTTTAATAAGCATCTTCAATACTATTGAGTTGGTTTCTTTGTTCATATCACAAGATTAATTATGCTGTCAAGCACTTTCAAGGCCTGCTTAACAAAGATTCAGTGATATAATGGTTTGCTTCGCATTGCCTTTTTTCTGCATAGCAATCACAATCAGCATTAGACAATTTAAAACCCTTTCACAAGCCGGAAGTTCTGAAGAGCCTTTTAATCAACAAAAGTAATTTTGCAAACAACTAGATACAGCGTTTTTCATATTAACTAACTTGTATTAAACTCTGCTATGTGCTTGAATCTCTGGTTCTGGTAATGGATTATTCAGATTTGCAAGAGACTAAAAGTGGGGAACACAATTAGCACAATATGCAGTTTGTACCCCATGAAAATTGTAATCTCATGCCATTCTCCAGCTTAATATAAGCATGGTATTAGTGCTTCGCTGCAGTTCCATATATTTTAATTTTCTCTTAATATGTTGTCCTTGTATAATTACTTATTTTTTCTAAATGCCTGGAAATGTAATCCTTGTTTTAAGGGAGACCACTATTTCTATAGGACAGGTTAGAAATCAAATCCTAATACAGTACAAGATTCTGAAATTCAAGTTACAATAGGAAAATCCGTTTAGAAACACTTGCCTTCTAAAATCATCGAGCTCAAGAATGCTTTATTCAGTAATTTTATTGCCATATAGCATTGTAAGAAATCCCACATGATTTAAAAGCGCTTATTTGATGGAGAGACTGTAAAAGCAAAAACACACTATGATGACTTTTTTTTGTCAAGCACATATATGAATGAAACTAACCTGTTAATGACACCTTTAAAACACTTTTTTTTTTTTTCCTTCTAAACTGCTAGAAGCATTAATTTGTACCGTTGCTGCATGTGGTAATTAGCAACTTCAGCAGTGATTTTCTCTGCCCTAAACCTTTTGTGTTTGACACTATTCCAGCCCGGGAGAGGAGTGACCCTGGGATACAGTGCTACAGGACAAGTGGAGCAAATCCTGTCACAAGAAATAACAGGGTCAGAAGACATTGCTAATGAAGTCATAGCAACTGGTTTAAAGAGCCAATCAGAGAAGGCAACAATCTGTAAATGAGGATATAATTAGCAGAAAAAATAACATGCTTTGGTTGGATTCTAGGGGAGCCAGTAATGAAGGCAATGACTGGATATTGAGAGAGATTCCAAAAGATTAGAGCAAACATTGTGCAACAAAGAATACCTAATTAGCAAAAAAGTGAATATGCCTTAATTAGAAGAAAAATGTATGATTGAAAGACATGGAGTAGGATTTTAATACGAATTTAATAATGACTGTTAGCCCAAATCTCCAGGATAAAAAAAAAGTCCTATCTTCACATTTTTTGCCTTTACCAGTTTGATAAATGGTCATGAAGAAGATGGACTGTAAATTCATATCATGGCTGGGACATTAATACTATTAAAACCGACAATTTTGAGACAGTAATTTAATGGGTTTCCACCCAATTTACACATTCACTACCCCTAACACAGCGCTGCAGACAAAGCAATGCTGTGTCTTTTGGCTGGCCTTAATGTTCTTCTGCTGTGAGGAAGTAATTATGAGCAGAATTTCAGGTGGGTGTCCTGTGGCATGTGAGCTAATGCTTGGTCCAGAGATCTGCTAATAGGAAGGAACCCTGGGTGCTTCTTCACATAGAAAAAGAGCCAATGGTGCTGAGGCCTTGATTGTGTGTACATAACCACTACACTGCTGCAACTTGCAGCAATTTGTTGCTGTTTGGTTGATTTTTCTTTGGGTTTTTGGTGAGGTTTTGTGTGATTTTTTTTTTTTAAATAAGGACTAATCCAAAATTCATTAAATGCAAAGCAAAAGCTTCCAATAGGTTCACAAGCTTCTAGATCAGAGTCGGAGTGAACAGAAGCCCTGGAAGTTTTATTAGTAAAAATTACACATGTTATTATCCTGAACATAATAGACCCAAATAGAAGAATCCCATAATGGATTGTGCCAGTGCAGTATATGCACAGTATTTATGGCTAGCAGTGATGAAAAGTATAATGTTCTACTGCTTATCATTTTATTACAATAGAAAAATCAGGACTCTAACTTGTTAATTTTTCACCTTTATAGACATTTAAATGATATTATATTTCCTCCCTTTTTTCTTTTTACAAAATGGTTCTAGGATATTGATTGTCATTTATTTTTACTCATGATATTTAATTGTCATAATTAGCAATCCATGTCTCATTCTCTATCTTAAAAATATCCTGTCAATTTTATAGCATATTTATAGATTAATTTAAATGTATAATTTAATTTATTACTGCATACCTTTGGTTTGTCTGTAACATTAAAATACTTATGGTACAGAATATTTTAATTAAAACTATTCATCAAATGAAGTCCAGGTAGCATCCTTATCCTTGTTTGCAGTAGGGGGTTCTGGCAGTGAAAGCAAGCAAAATAATGGGTCAATTAAAAAAAAATCTAAATATAGCTTTTTCAGAGATCTGATTGCTTAACTCAAGGTTAAAAAATAAAAAGAGAAAAAAATAAAGAAAGAAAAATGTGTGTGTCAGTGGATTCCACAAATTAAATTATGATTTTTTTTTTCCTCTTGCAGACATCAAATCTGCTAATGTCATGGCCAAAGCAGGAGTAAAACTATACAAGAAATGGGCTTGAGTTTTCATGTGTGACATATCTCAATTTGACGGTGTCTGCAGGAAATTGGGATATTGTTTTCAGAGGGCTCTTCTTGTGAAAGGAGCTGTACTATCAATTTTTTTCTAGCACTGAGAAATTCACCCTCTATTTATGAGGATCAAACTATTTACCCTTTTGGGTCAAGTGTTTCTTCATATTTAAAAAAGGAAAACTTTTAATGATATTTCTGATAAACTAAGAGTTATTAGTTTGCTGTGCTAGGGAAAAAATACAGCATAAGAGTGTGATGAAAATCCCACCTCCAGCATAACTGAATCAAGGTTTTACTGCAGCTCTCGGCTGACAGTAGGTCTACCATTCTTTTGCCATGTATGCTATTAATTCACTTTCCAGAACTGTCAGGTATGGGAAAGTAAGAGAAATATACTAAAAATATCAGTGTATTTCTCTTCTTCCTTTTGCTAATGTATCTCCACTGATGCTATTTTAAATTAAGCAATGAAGTAGTGTTGAAAGTTCTGACTGGCTCTGATAACAAAATAGATTAAAAAAATTAACCAGTTAAACAAGAAAAATAAGAAGAAATAGAATCAGCTGACAACTTAATTGTTCAGCTTGTATGCAAATATTCTGACAATAATTTGCCAATGCTTTTGAATATAAGTTTAGAAACACATAATTATAACATTAATTGTTTCTTCTGCTTTAATTCTAGGTTTCTGTCACAAAGTAGAAGGCTTAACTGTAATTCATGAGGAAATATAAAAAAGTATATTCATTTTGTATTCAATTAGCTTTAAGCATATTTCAGTGCAGTGCAGTATTACAATAATTATTTATGTTAATCTACAGAGGAAGGTACAGTATGTTGGCATAATAAATTGTCTTTATGCTGTGTAGCAATGCCTTTTGAATCACCTTCTGTACTCACAAACAAGAGCATCTACCTGAATGGAGTAGTTGTCAGATTGTAGGATAAAGACAATGAATTAGTGGCATGTAGGGAAGATACAGCCCTACAAAATCCACCATTCATATCAATATTTAGTTTTTAAACCATGTTATGATAAAATTGAATGTCTGAGTGTGAATCTGAAGTGAGAAGAGAGGACATGATGCTGGAAGGCTGGATTGGAATTTGGCCTGGGTTTCTTATTCTTATTCCAGCTCTGAATGCTAAATTAATCACTGAGATTTATATGAAGGTGAAAGCTGCACAACATCTTCATCAAGGAAAAATGGGGTTACAATTCAATAAATTGTGTGGTAATACTTTATTGACTAATGAGTATACAGCTCCTTCTAACTGCAGTATTTTACTTTTGGGGACTGTAACAGCATTGCAATTACATTACTAGTATTTGCTAAAAATATGTCTGTCTTCTCTCCTGATCTTAAAACATGCTTTGAAAAAGGAAATGAAAGACCCAGAGAGCAGGTTATGCACAATCCTAGAGTCTTGTGGGGAAATAAGCCATGCACAGATAATAACAGTGCAAACAAGTTGATGCTGCTATTTTAAAACAAGCTGTTATTATTGACTAGCAGAGGTTGCTGGAGGTGGGATGCTGTTAATGACAAAAGCTCTGGAACAGTAGAATTGCTACTAATCCATGTGCTAGAGAGCCTGATAATGAGAAACACCGAAGTGCAAAATTAAATGGTCCTCTAAAATAATTTCTGCTACATACTTGATAGGGAGTCAGAGCATCCTAAGCAGACTCTTTCAGAAATCTCTGTCCACAGAGATCCCATATTACTCCATTCACAAATTAGAGAGATGAGGAAATCTTCAGGGGGTTATTAGTGAAATTTTCAAAAAGAGAGGAACCAAATCACTTTGAAACAGACAAGAAAGATTCTGGAAAAGCTATTTTAGGGCCCACTCAGGGAAAAAAGGTCATGACACTCAGAAAAAACTGGTGACCAGTGATAGGACCTGAGGGAATGGCCTGAAGTTGTGTTAGGGCAGGGTTAGGTTGGATATTAGAAAAAGGCCCTTCCCCCAGAGGTGCTGGCACTGCCCAGGCTCCCCAGGGAATGGGCACAGAGCAGGGCAAGGCTCTGCTCCCCCAGAGGGGCTGGCACTGCCCAGGCTCCCCAGGGAATGGGCACAGAGCAGGGCAAGGCTCTGCTCCCCCAGAGGGGCTGGCACTGCCCAGGCTCCCCAGGGAATGGGCCCGGCCCCGAGGCTGCCAGAGCTCCAGGAGAGTTTGGGCACTGCTCCAGGGATGCCCAGGGGGGATTGCTGGGGGGTCTGGGCAGGGACAGACATTGGACTCATGACCCTTGTGGGTCTCTTCCTGCTCATGATGTTCT
This sequence comes from Phainopepla nitens, assembly GCA_013400175.1. Lineage (NCBI taxonomy): Eukaryota > Metazoa > Chordata > Aves > Passeriformes > Bombycillidae > Phainopepla > Phainopepla nitens. Next base: position 112,397 of record VXBQ01000809.1, on the reverse strand, counting down.
GTGATTCTCTGCTGTGTCCCAAAGCAGATCCATAAGTGTGTAGCACCCTGAAGTGCTGCAGTTGATGGAAGCCAAGTTTTGTGGGAAATGTGGCATTTTGCTGATGAATGGCCTGCACTGAACAGCCTTTTGTTTTCTGTTTCTCAGATCCCATTTTATTTCTCCTGGTGGCTTCTTAGCCCATAGAGGCATGGAGTAAGAAGACCAGCCCGCTCTGAGTTCCTGAGTGAATTTGCTGGATTGTGGAGTGATTTGGAAGCTGGCAGGTGAGTTGTGATTGTTATTTCCTGCAGCTGGTTGTGAACATGTGCCTGCTGACCACATCTACCTTACCAGGAGGTGAAAAATCATGGAATCATAGAATGGTAAGGGCTTGGAATAGACCTTAAAAACCATCTAATCCCAATCCTCCGGCATGCACAGGGACACCTCCCACCAGAACAGGTTGCTCAAGGCCTTATCCAACCTGGCATTGAGCACTGCCAGGCTTGGAGCATCCACAGCCTCCTGGGCAACCTGTCCAGTGTCTCACCATCCCCACAGTGAACCATTTCTTCCTATCATCAGAGGCAAAGACGATATTAATATATCATGTTAATAGCTTCACAAATTCAGGTTATAGACATCTTGAGTCTTGGCCCATGGGTTTCTGCAGTTCTCTTTCTGTATGTATTTGATATATTTAACAAATATAAACAATTTGGCTACAGAAATGACTCCAGAAATAGGCAAAATGTGTTAGTTTTGTATTATCAGATTTCCTTAAAAAGAACTTACAACGCTTTGACATGAGTTTGAGATCTAAATTGGTTTTAAAAACAATTTTTGAAAATTTGTGACATTAATTTATGTGCTTCTTTAAATCATAAACCTCTCAAAAATCAGAATTTTCCTGAATTTGAAATCAAATTAATAAATCAGCCTACATCAACTCAACCTTGGGTTTCTGAAAAGATTTGTGTACTTTAACAGCTCTTTCAACAGGCCTGTTCTGCATTTTGATTTTCTAGTGCAATGCAATCCAAGTGAGATTTATATGACTACACATTTTGTTGCAAACATTCACTGCTCAAAGCTATTACCTGACTGTCTTCCATATCAGGCCATTTATGTATCTAAGAAAACACTGGCATCTGTTTAATATTTTATTGCTTTAAAAATATCTTTGTTGTTCAGATACAATCTCGCTCTAACATTTTCATGAATAGAGCCTTTATTCTTTCTATAGAGCAGAGGACATTTGCCTTCATATAAATAATATTAACTATAAGTTGACCCATAATCTGCATTGCAAGAAAATAACGTAATAAGAATTTTTCCTTCAGAATGGGTTGTGAGTTTATTTGGTTTTTATTTTTTCTTAAATTTTCTAATATTTTCCTTGATTGCAAACAGGAAACATGTAATGCCTTGTGACGCTTTGTATTGAACTTCAGAAATAATACATTAAAAACATCCATAACTGCTTTCAGCTTTAGGCCCTAACAGTTTATATTATTACAGATACATTAATTCTTAAGAAGCTTGAAATGTGTACAGGTCTACCCCTTCATTATTAAAAATGCATAACTTATGTACCCTATCCATCCATATACTGTGGATCACTTTATCAAGGAAGAAAATGTAATTATCCCTATTTTATAGAGAAGTTAATGCCGCAGTGAAAGTCATAGAGCAAGTAGAGGTCCTATAAAAAGAAGACTGACAAAACCAAAAATCTGTTGCCTTTTCCATTTTGATTTGTCAAAATTAACACAGAGCTAATTTTTTAATTTTTTATCCTTTCAACACAGGGCTGCCAAAATAGAATAAAATTTAGTGTAATAAAACAGAAGGTGAACATCTTCAAATCAAACCTGCTTCAAAGCAAGCTCTGAATCAGAAAGACAGGGATGACATTAAAGCAAAACCTTACAGTGTAGGACAGAACAGTTTTTCATGATCCAGCACTACACTGAATAGGAATGATACATAGATAAGAGAGAGAGACAGAGAGATTGCTCTCTTTCCACAGAGAGATGGCTCAGTCAAATAGCTAAGAGGTTCATGGCACCTGCCTCTCTATGGGTGTGAAGTGGATCTAAACCTGGCAAATTGCTTAGTTCCCCCTAGGAGAAAAAAGGCTTTAGTTACTGACACCATTGGAGCACCTGCAGCTCAGAAGAATTTCTCTGTCTTCATCTTGCTTGGATATGGGCTTTGTAGTGCTGTCTAGTTCCTGATAAGCAGCCTTTAACAAATGAACACTTTCCAGGGCTGAAACAGCCAAGGACAGGTTGAGAAGGCTCAAGGTTTCCAGTCTGCACCTGCTTATATCAAGGCTCAAGACGAGCAGGAGGAGGTGGATGAAGCATGGCATAAACCTCTCCTCTCCATGGTTTATCAACTCCAGTGCTCCAAACCTTGTGCTTTGTGCCCAGGGTCTAATCCAGAAGACCTGTGTGTCCTCTGTAACATCTGCTAGGAGCTGTATTGAAAAACTTGTGTGAGGGCTACTCTGCTTCACAAGCTCTGGAGAAGGCAAAGTCACCCCTCCCTTCTAAGATCTCTGCAGCTCCCAGAGCACTGCTGGTCCCACGACCTGGCTGCCAGCACAGGGGGAGAAACAGAGCTTCCATGTGCAGCTCAACATCAAGGACAGATTTTTATCTGCCTGAACCAACAACCACGATGGGATGTCCTTTATTTACATCGAGAGGGGAGGCAAGGCTTCCCGAGAATGAAATGGGTAACTGCTGGCAAAACAGTAAAGCCATCAGCTAACACAGGTGTAAATGCTAAAGAAAAAGGAGTGCCTGGCTCTGAAAGGCTGGGGGAATCTTCTCAAGAAATCACTGCTGTTTTCTGCCTTTCACCAAGGATTTGGTCTTCTGGGTGTTGCTTCAGGCTGAGCTTTTAACAGACAAGGCCTCAGTGTGAGAAGAGGCTGGAGTCGAGTGTGGCTTCAAGTGACTCCATGGAACCAGCCAGAGACAATATGCACCCATCTAGGAAAGAATACATAGAGAATTGTGTGATAGAAATGCAGTTATATGGTGATTGGATACAAAGAGAAATGCAGAACAAATGAACAGCTGGAATGAAAAACTTGAAAAGGGACTCAATCAAAAACAAGATGAAAAATTTGTTGTAAAATGCTAATCTGCGAAATGCTAAAAGAGAAGAAACATATTAATTTTAAGATGGAAAATATTTTGGTTTCAGATGTAGTTTTCATTCATAATTTGAAAATGATAAATTGAACAATAATTGTGTGCATTGAAACTGCAGTGGAGATGTTTTAGGAAAATTTTAGTGAGAGGAAAGCAAGAAAAAAATTTATGAAAATTCACAAAAATATGTTGAAAATAAGACCACAAGAATAATTGATATAAGAAATTAACCAACTGGCTCTGGTACCATGGTTATAAGTACTGACACTGTAAAAACATAAAAGGTTGGAATACATTGGAATGTCTGTTTCCCAGGAATACAGACCTGTACCAAAATACTCGAGGATGCTCATCTTAAGAAAAATTATCAGATCTGTGTGGCTGAACTGCCAGTGCTCATAGATGAAGAAAATAAGAAAGATTTGTCTGAAACAAAAAGACTTCCTGTGTTTAGTTTTTGGACATGATTGTAGGAAACAGCAGCACCATGTGCCCATTTCTTCAGCACAGCACATTTCACTACAGGTTTTAGAATACACAACGAGTGAGATGTGCTCAGATGCATAGTCAATAGAGAACTCTCCATTCCTGACTGCTTGTCTGCATGTGCTTTTACACATCCTTCAGCTAAATCAGAATCCAAATGGAAAATTAATTACATACGGACATCAAGTGAATTTGTGACACTCCCCAGAGACTTTGTGCCCATAAAACATCTAGGTAGTCTTTCTTTTCTGACAGATATAAGATATAATTTAAATTTAATGTATACTTCAAGTATTATTAAGTAATGAATCAATTATTAAATGTAAGTTTCTAATATATTGCAATATTTTGTATTTTCTTTTTTCTGTTGTACTTCTGGGATTTACAAATATAGAAAACACTGGGGGGGAAAAGCAACATATAGAGTGTATGCAAATTTGCACATATTGCCCATACAGTTGTGCCAAGCTGCTTATTTTAGAGGATGGAAATCTTACAGAAAAAATGTTTTCTATTTGCTGTTACAAGTCATGGGAGCTTCAAAGTGGAACAAACATATAGTTGTAAAGGGAAGCAGAGATGGCAGCATGGAAGGGAAGAGGCCAAAAAAATATTGTGATGTGTAAATTAAAATCATAAAACGTTTCCACATTTAGAATGCAAATCTATGTGAATGAATTTCTTCACTCCTGGTCTTTGTTTCTGCTGAATTTCCATCCTCCTACAGAGATGTGATGGAGGGAAGGTGGGAGCTCTGTTCTGGATAGAAAGAATAAATATACGTAGGAAAACATTCTCTCTTTTACTTTTAACATCACTTAGTGAATTAGAGGAGGTGGGAAAAAAAGAATTATTAGTAGGATGAACTTAAATGGGAAAAAATGAAAAAAAAATATTTCCTCATAACTGTTACAGAGGAATTATTTTATTTTAAACAGCTATTGGCCTAAATTGAAATAAAAAACTTATTTAAGAGAATTTCAATGTATATAAATCCTTCAATAATTGCATTATTATCAGCAAATTTCTATTTGAATGCCTGGAAGAATATTTTGTATGCAAGTTTATTTAAAAATACTATGTGATGTCACATTGAAGGAAGTTGCCTGCATTTTGGGTTTTTTACCAGTATATCACCTGTATCCTTGTTTGTTGGAAAAGGATGGTTTTATGTCTGTGTTCCCAAATCAGTCTTTTAATTCTTACAATTCCTATTAATTCTTATTAATTGATAAGGTGGTTCTACACAATAGCTGGGAAAAGACTCTTGACTTTTATTCAATTTATTTTCATCTGGACCAGACTGGTTTTCCTTAGAAGACAGTACCTGAGGAATCAGGCAGCTCCTCATGTTTTTCTCTTAATTGATGGAAAATGACAGAAAAAGTATTTACAATTCTCTTCAAGTATTCCTTAAATAAACGTCTTATAGATAATTCCCTTCTGTTCATTTTTAGCAGAATTTCAATGCTGCCCATTTGCAGGATTTAAAGAGGAAATGGATGGAAAACATCAGGTCCCCAAACTTTGGGAAATTCTAGCCCAGGATCTTATTCAGTAGATGAACTTGCTGTGTGCTGCACCAGGTAAAACAATCCCTGTCACAGTGAAAGGGACCAGCATTTTTACTGCTCACACATTCCACTTGAGCTTTTACTTTGTGCATAGTTGTTATTAAAGCAGTTATGAGAAAATATCTGTTGTACCAGTTAAGACCTACAAATAAGTTTTTGTGATGTGTGAAATAGTTAAGTCCAAGCAATCCTAAATTTTGAGATCTGACTTCAAATTCAGCTCTGAACTTATTTATTTACTCAAGTATAAAATGATAAAGGTGTCTGTCCAAGGCGTTTAAATCATAACTTTTTAAATTATATGGTCAATTAAATTAGATTTAACCTTAACAGAACTGAACTATTTTCCAAAGGAACTTACCATTGCTTTTGATCCCTTCACATCTCAGACTACCTCAGCAAACAAATGAGGCCCTAAATGTGGGATATTTTCAATTATAAGAGGGGAGCTCTGGAGTCTAATAGGCTTAAAAGAGAAAGCCATAGACTGTCCTGTTCCATGTAACGAGGAAATTAGTCTAATTGTTTCTGCTAACTGCAGCTGTTGTTGGGTGGCAGAGAGAAGGAAATGATGGCTGGTCTGAGCATTCTTGGGTATCTTCTTGGTTATGCATCACATCTGACCCAGGTGAGTGTGCAGGGGGTCAAGGTGCTTGTGTGGAGATGTGACATTCTTAGGCTGCTCTTAGCAAACTGTTGAAGTTCTATGAACAGAAGTCTGATTGTAACACGATGGACCTACTGATATCAAAGTGTCACCTGGGAGAAGTGGCTCAAATCTCTTATGTCCAGACAAAACACACGCTAATGATCATCTGTGGCCAGGGATGTTGAGCATCTGTGTATTTCCATGATGTGCCTGGGAACCAGTGGGTACTAACCTCTTTTGAACTCTGTTATTTATACAAATTCCCTGTGTTTCCCATGCTTACTCCTATCCAGAGCAGTGGCATTTCTCTGAAGATTCAAAGGCTTTATGCTCTATCTGCTGATCTAATTAACTTGTCTGAGAAGCAAAACAGATTAGCTGTCTTGAGCCAGAGGCACCTGCTAATGGAGCTAGGAGATGGCTTTCTACCACACAGCTGTATCCTCAGAGCTAGATCCAAAGGTCTTGAACACCCACAGAACAATTCCCATTTACTTCAGCACAAGTGGGCTAAAGCCCTGGGCTTTGAAACTGTTTGTCTCAGAATGTAATGTACATTGGTGTCAAGCATGGCTGTGCCCTAAGAGCAAAATATTAACCTATAGTAACAGTACTTTGCACTTACCTAGCAGCTCTCAAATAATCATTTCTGTGCACTTTAATTAATTAACCTTTACAACAACACATCTTTGAGGGTTAGCTAAGGATCAGAAGTGAGTGACAAGTTTAAAAAGTCTCCAGTTATTCATTTATGCTGAGACTATTTTTGATTGGAGTGTATTTTTGTCTTTTTTCAGATTTTCCTTCTCATAACACTCTTTTTAAAAGCATGTTTTAATCATAAGCACTTAAATATTCGTCAAGCAAAAATGAGTGTTCGTACTTCCACTGGCATCTATTGGGTAACAGTTCACTGCTTCTGCCTTTTACTGCTTCTTCTTTCACTGCACCTGCTGCCTCTTTCCCCATATCCCTTAATCATTTTCTGGTGTGTCCTCACCAGTCCCTATTAAAACAATGCTGATTCTTAAACCTCTTTTTTCCAGTGTGAAATCCAAAATATTAAGACAGGCAAAATCCTTTATGTGTTGCATTGAACTGGTGGGCTAAGATGGTCAATTAGAGGAAAACACAGCAGACCTCCCAACTCACTCTATTGACTAAGGCTCAAAGATTCATTAGCAGCTCTTTAGGAAATTTGTCTTAAAGAGATGACAACTCAAAGACATTTGTGAATATTTTTGAATAATCAATATATTTCTTTTTCCTGTGAGTTTTAAATTCCTGGGACATCATATTAATGACAGATATGTACAGAGTGTAGAATTCCTGATGGTTGTTTTCTAGTCTTTAAATAGCACTGTTTCTGTTACCCATGGGCTAAAATAATGCAACATTAGACTTTTCTAGAAGAAAAAATCCTTACTTATGGTTGTTAAAATTTAAGTCATGTCTGAATATTCTGCTGGAGACTAAAATTTGGAGTGAAAAGAGTACAGAAATACCAGACTAAATGGGCTCTTTTGGATCTAAACCAGCAACTAGCTAAAAAAAATTTGGAAAAGGATCTTGATTCTCCATCTCCCTCTTCTGTGACCTAGAATAAGGAAGTTCCTTTTCTCCAAAAGTATATTGTTATTAAGTTTGTCAAAAAATTTGAAAATTCTTTGGGTTTCTTTCATTTGCAATGTTTACTTCCTGGGAATCATTAGTTAATGCATCTTGAACTACGTTCAGGTTTGTGGTTGATCTGCTAGCTATGTTCCATGAATCCCATGTGCCATCTGGCTGCAGTTCCATTTGGATCATGTTTAGTCATTAGCTGCTAAAAAGATCTATGGTCATTTATCTTAGTGAATCAGAACTGGAGTTTAGCATTATTTTTATATGACACTAAAAGTCTTTTTTTTTAGAGATGTATTTTTTAGGTTTGCTTATTTTATTTTTTTAATTCACTTTCAGGCTAATATTTTTAATTGCTATATTACAAAGATTACAAGTTGTTTGTTTACACTGAGTCATTATATAATGACCCTGTGCTAGGATTTCTCTTGAAGTCTAGATATTCCTTATTGTTCTATTGTTTCATTTAAAAGAACAATCATTGGTGACACATAAATGAGTAAAGTTTTATAAAAATAACTTGGAATAAATTTTTAATAAGACGTATTATTATCCTTTGACTCATAGCAAGTCATTCATAAACACCATTAAATCCTGATAATTATAGCTGTAGCTGCAGGGTTACTACCTTTACAGTCCTTATGCAGACTTCATTTAGAGGTCCAGTGGGGACATGCACACAACTGCTACAAAATGTTGCTATTAATGGTTTCCTTTGGAACAGTATTGTGCTAGATTAAACATTCACTCATGAAACAAAAATGTTTATAGGTCATCTAATAGCTAAGCATTCTGTGGCTTAAAGTAAATCCTTTAGCGTTGGATTCCAGGTTTTAGGACTTGCACAATTTTATTTTTTTTCTTCTGCATACAACAAGAAATATAGAGATTTTGTACTGCAGCAAAAAGCTCAGCAATTTTCTTTGAATAATGCAGCAATCACCATTTTCCCCAAAGTAAATTGGACTATTTTGGTTTATAAAGCTGCTTAATAACTTTTGCAGTACCTCCTTCTCTTTTTTGCCCCCTTGCTGCTCAGTTTCAGAGCTGCCTTCTGGGATAGAATGGATACAGGTACTTACTGGATATTGCTTTCAGCTTCATGTCTTATGAAATACATGCTAATATATTTCCAGGAAATTTTGGGTCTAGATGTAAACATCACAGCTCTCATTCTTCTAGAAAATGATCTAGACATCAATTTTGGAGATGCATAAGATCTTTTGAATGTCTAATAATGAAAATCCCTTCCAGGAACATCCAACAGAAAGGATTTTTAGGAACTTCAGTATTGTTACATCTCAAAACTCCGCTCTGTCCTAAAGCAAAAATTTCCCAAGGTATTTTTAAACCCCAATGTGCAGTAGAATTTGCACCATCTCCTTTTGCTAGTTGCCATTTTCCTTTTTCCAGTGCAGTTTACTCTTAATTCTCCCCAGTGAGACAAGCTAAGCAGAAAGCAGAGTGGCAGCTCTCGGGACCTGCTCAGCTCTGACGGCCTTTCCCCACCTGCTCTGTGCTAGCAGTCCCTGCCAGGGCTATCAGACACCCATGAGGAACTGGGCTGATGTCAGCAAGCTGCTATTGTGGTACTACACCTCTAGAAACTGCTTCCACCTTGCACTCATTTGACTTTTAACACCACCTTTTTGCAGTCTTCTCACCACTGTTTGGCTTCCTTCAAGTGGCTTTGTCCACTGAAGGCCTCAGAGCTGAGATTTTGTATTATGTCTTAAAAACCCGTGTGACAAAAAGAAAGAAGGAAATATTCATCATTGCTTTAATTGAAGGCTGAGCCAGCCTTTTGCATTCTGACAGGTGTTAATATTGTTCTACAATTTTGCAAATACTCTTCCATAGTTGGAGGACCCCAGATGGACAATATGACTTCTACAAATTAATGGTGTTGTAATTAAAGATATTCCAGCATATCATAAGAGATGAAGAAATGTTTGTTAAACAGAAAGGATGTTTTGAAATGCTGTGATGATCTGATACACAAAACAGCTTCTAATTTGTTCTCCTCGTACTAATTGCCAGTAGTCACTAGATCAGATTAGACTGATGTTAATTCACTGTATTAGGCAGCAGATAGGTATCTTTGCAGGTGTATTTCTCATGGCCATCAAAGAACTTTAATAAAAAAGGTGAATATTGTTAAAGAACAATATCAAACAAGGGGCTAAATCCTTTTTATTTTTTCCTCCTTTACTGCTGACCCTCAATTTTTCCAGAAGGGTGAAACACTGCTAGAGATTTTAGGCATTAGCACAGCAAGTCTTGATATAAACCCAGTTCCTCAGCCTGGGAAGAATTTTCCTTTTTGTGTGTAATAAAGATTCCTAAAATCATACCTCAAGTGCTCGCCACTCATGTTTTAAAAAACATTACCTGAAAAACAGCATTAAAATATTATTTCATAAAAGTTTTTGAAAATATTTATTGTGGACATTTTAGAAAGCATGAGTGGAAATGAAAAAAAATTAAGGCTAAGGAACATAGAACTAATTGCATGTATTCCTTAAGGCTTTTTTAAGGCCTCATGCTGGATACCCAGGGAGCTAGAATGTAAGTTTCTATGTCTTAGTAAATCAGCATAGTGATTCTTTTTAGTGTTTTGGTGTGACTCTCGGAATATTGGGGCATTAATGGTAAATAATTCCCATCTCTTCCCTTTCTACATCCCTTAGGGAAAGAATCCTACTTTTAAGCCTTTTGCATGGGCATATTTTGCTAAATTTATTTATATTTTTTTAACTTGTGCAGATTTTCAGAACTTTTGAGGGAATCTCTCTCAGGATTCATAACAATGGAAACAGTGATGACTGGAGACTCCCCAGTAAAATTTCCTATTGTTGTCAATTGCCCTTATGAATATCTCATCATTTTATTTAAATGTACATGCTGGTTTATGGTGTATTTATAGTTGCTGGCAAATTCACTGCTTTATCATTTTGAGACCACTAATAACTGGCTTCTGAAATCTTGGGGACAAGAAGGAAGTTAATAACCAATAATAATACCAAATCTAGTATAATCTACTTATAGTCTACTCTAAGTCTTCAAATACCAAGTCTACTATACTTCAATTCCCCCTGCTTTTTATTTATGAAATAGCAACACAGTGGTCATCCAGTCTGAATTACAGATAAACATTGGCCATTCAATTCCTCACCAGTTAAGCAAGTATTGCTAACACAAGTGACATAATGGAAATGTTAGGGTCTCATCCTTAAATATAGAGAACCCCATAGCACAAAAGCATAGCAAAACATAGCTGTAGCATTGTCTGCAACCTGCCAACTCTTTCCTTTTCTGACCAGACTCAATTGATACTTGCTCTGCTCTGAATTTTAATTAGTGATGGTGTATTTTGGAGATGATACATCCAGAAGTGCTGATAAAGCAGTGAGATGAGCAAATGAGTGCTGCACATCTACACAGTGACCTAACATTTGTTGGGTGTCGTACAATTATTTTCCTTGTGACAGGGAGTTTAAAACCCGTAGGTAATTCAGTGTTGTTTAGTGAGTGTTTTTCTGTGACTTGGATTTGTTGTGGTTTTATGTTTTTGTTCTTGGTTGATGTTCTGGCTTTTTCTCAGTGGTTATTGAAAAGGATTTTTTTTAAATCTGGATTTTGAAACACATATTGGCTCACCACAATTTTCTTAGTGCTGCTTTTGACATGCAGAATCTGGTTAGGCTAAAAAAATAGTAATTTATAGTCTCAGTAAACAGTGTTCAGTGGTGACCTTTCTGCACAAAGGCTGACTGCTCCAGACACCCTATTAAAGACTTTGGGATGCCTGAGACAGTCCCTGTGTGCCTTGGTACTACAGCAGGTCAAGGAACTCCTTTTAGTCACTACGGAGATTCACTTTGTAGTGGCATTTCAAAAAGGCTGGGAGAGTTGCCCTGTACTGCACACACTTCATAATTGCTAATTTCAGGTCTTTTCAGGGTAACTGATTCTGTAATGTAAATAAAAAATTAAGGTTGTGTTTTTAAACCGAGGCATAACGGAGCAAATGGAAAATTTACATTGTACTCACAGAAGATATTTTTTAAGACTGAACAACAAAACAGAATTTCTGAAATGGGTTACTTTCTCTTATTGAAAAAATTAAAATTTATATATTTAAAAAAACCCCCTCAAGTTGTATTTAAGAATATAAATATTAAGGCATTTTTTTGAGCTTTACAAGTAGTTAAACCTTCATTGCTTTATATAACAGAAATCATTGCAGAAAATGCATATAATACTGATAAATAATTCAAGTCCTTATATCTTAAAAATCATAATTGCCACGAAAATAACCAGTTTAATAACATTTTATACATACATATATATTATATATAAATAACCATTCAATACATTTTATACAAAATTTTGGATGGGTTTATACATTGCATACAAAATAACCATTTTAACAAGCATTTCATATCTGTACAAACATGTAAATATAAAACACAAATAAACTATAGGGGAAATTCTTCTGAAGAGATTTTGAAACGTTTAAATTATCATTGCCAACTAGGCTCATTGAAAATTGGACCAGCAGCCATGGAGGCAGAGTAGGAGCGCATTGTGCGATGTCTGCGAATCGCAAAATAAATCTCACTCACAACCATGGGCATGGAGCCCTGCAGACAGCGAGCACTTTGTGTCTGAGACACTTCAATCCCTGCTCACCTCTAAAGCCAGGCAGGTGTGGAAGTGCTCGGCTGGCTCGGGGCCAGCGCCTGCGGGAGCGACCTCGGAGGGCGGGGATCCCCTCCTGGCTGCCGTGGAAGATGCCCTCGCTCCCAGCAGCGTCCCGGGGAGCAGCACGTCCTCAGCACGCCTGCCTTCAGCCACCATGGCAGGCTTAGAACACTTTTCTCCCCCCGTCTCTTTCTGGAGGTGTGGAGTGCTTGAGTGAGAAAAAAGGTATGATGTATACAAAGGATTGGGCAGCATTTCACTTCAGAATATAGGTTTTCCTGGTTTCTATTGTTCTGGATTTTTAGTGGTTTATTCAGGTTAGGTGAAATGAAAAAAAAAATATTTTATGAACACTAAAAAAATGTACGGAGAACTTGTGCTCTAAGCATGTTTCAATATAAATTAGGAAACATAGGACAGGGTCTGTACTTGATCCTTTTGCTAAAGAAATATATCACATTCTTGTTTTTATTTTAATTTGTCTGAGACATAAGATACTGAATACATAAATGGGTCCTTTCAGTTTAGTTATATGCATCAGGTAATTTATGTTTCAGTCTTTCCAGTTCATATTTCCAAAATGTTTCCAATTTCAGGAGAACATCAGCCAGTTTCAGACCTCTTAAACTGTCATCTGAACAGCAGTTCTCAGCAGAGCTCAGAGATACAGAAAGAAGTGTTCCAGCTTTTGCACAGTATTGCATATTGTTCCCATGGCCTTCTCCATACACATAATAATTTCTAAAACTAGACAAAAAAAAAGGTGGCCAAAATTACTCAGATTTAATTGCACCACTGAGAGGATAGAATTCAACTAATTTTTTTCCCAAATTTTCTGGTTTATATTTGCACTTGAGGCTTTTTTTCTACATATAGTTCTGTTGGTGTATGGAGCATGCTGACTTATATTAGAGTTTATTATACAAAAATACAGTAAATATATCTCAAGGCAACAGGAAAATCTCACTGTGCATTGTGTCTAATTGTTATTTATTGACATGGGGGCCACAGCAGGCCTTATCATTACAAAAATTGTCTTCAGGAAAATATCTTCTTTTAATTTTTGCAAATCACATTTTCAGCTCTACATTGTGAAGGATGCAAAGCTTTAGATGATACCCGAAGACTTGACAGTATATTATGCCAGGGAGTGACAATTTAAAAAAAAAAAAAAAAAATCCAGTTCCAAGTGTAAGTTTAAAAATGTAACTAAAAGCCTTCATCAAAGTTTAAAGAGCTTCTTGCGCTTTTAGCATCTGCTTATTCTGATTTATTGACAATGACACACCTAGCAACAGTCATTCCTGCTGAAGCAGTGAAGTAATGGACTTCAGGAGAAAAGGGGAAAAACAAGTAGGTGCTGCACACAGGAGAGAGGCCGCTGATTACAGACCACTAATTTGTTATGCACTCTGGCAAATCAGCAGTGATTCATATGACAAATAAGGAGAAAAAATTAACAGCTGTCATGTTGTGATGTGTTAATTTCCTGACAGTCTCTGCACTGAAGCCAATTACTGATTTAAGGGCAGGGAGAGAGAGCCCTGTTCAAGCTTCTAATTAGGCTTCTTCAAGACTAAAAGGATAAAAGCAAAAATAAGAGCAAGAGAATGAAGCAGGTAGCCCCAGCTTCATAAAGCATACATGCTTTTAAATCCTCAATTAAATAGCTTTAAGCTTAAGTGTGTTTAAGATAAGAATTTAGAAACATTTATTCACTTTTATCCATGACCCTATGTTTTAGTCCTTTGTGTAGTAATTGGGAGATTCTGCAAGCCCAGGGGTCTGCCTTGCCCTCCTCCTGCAGCCATGCAGGTCCTGAATGTGACCTGCTACTAAACCTTTGTTTAGCAATGCCAGCACCTGCACATCGGCTTCAGAGCCAGCCAGTGGAAAGGGACATCAACAAGTTCTTGCCCTTTTGGCCCTGAGAAGGGTCCTTGTAACTTCAGGGAGCCATAATTGCTGGTTAAGGGCTTGGCTCTGACTCCTACCCTTGCATAAGCAGCCCTGACACTCACGGGAGGACCAAGGAGCCTCTGGGCCACGTGCAGGGAGCTGAGATCCTTCTGTGAGCCTTGGAGTGCCTTCACTTGGAAGCTAATTGGAAAGAAGAGCAATCAGCATCCTGAGTGATGGAGCCCAGTGTGAGGCAGGACCTGGAGAGGAAGAGCCGTGCTGAGGAAATTCTGAGGCACCAGGTGATTCATGCTATGGTTGTGAAAGGAGCCTGACTCAGCCATGTAATATGATGTACAGTCCCCAGCTGTCCCTAAACCAGGCAGAGAAACTGGGTATGGCATGAAGCATTCCAGTAAAGTAGCTGATTTTGTAAGAAATATTTTATTTTCTTAATGTAACACTTAAAATTTAAACCCAGGTTTCCTGTCGACCTGCAATTTAAACCTACGGTATAATATACCAATGGACTGTAAAGAGCTTTTGCCTCTTTTTTTTGGCATTTACTCAAAAGTGACGTGTGATATAAAAATCAGGAATTAGTCACTGAAAAGGAAGCATGGATTTGCTCCAAAAGGAAGGAGCATTTTCATCCACACAATATTTTAGATTTTTTTATCTCATATTCAGATGGTCATGAAGAGTGACTTTTACAAGTTGCTGCCAAACTTTTTCAGGACTTTCTTCTGGTTTCTAAAATGCAATTATAGTAAAAAATTTTGAAAAATTCACTTGCATTTTAAAATGGGCAGCCATGTCTTATTTTTGCATTATGGCTCCCTTCATTTGGGTTTAAAATACAGACTTTCCTCGCTTCAGGAATGGGGAGAAGCAGAACTTTACAGGAAATTCACCAGCAAATATGATGTGAATTCCTAAAATCACTGAATTTGCACTGGGAAAGAAAGAAATGTTTCTAATGAAGTTCTGCAGCCTGCATTGTAGGCCAGCCTCTCCAAAGAAAGTATGATCAGCCCCAGCTTAGGCAACTGGTAAAAGCTGAGCTGCAATACAGGGTTTAGGATATTTAAATGATCCCAGACCAAAATTTCTGTGTGTCGTTTGCATTAGACTTCAACCACTGCTCTAGATATAAAATAACAGTTCTGATGACTAGACGGGATCAGCTGGAGAACCAAGTGCTGGTGGGGAAAATAAACTATGTGTGTGACATGTGCCCTAAACTTAATACTACCAAATATAAATAAATCCATATAAAGTCAACGTGGTTATTAAATGACAGTGGAACAATACACAAGAGACTAGCTTTACTGGGGGAATCAACTCAGAGTCATTTGAAATCCACTGCCTGCAATTCTTTCCCACCTTTATTTTGCAACTTTAGTTAAATAATAAGTTCTGTAGGTTTGGAGCAATTATATAAAACAGATTTTGTGATTTTTTTTCCCTGTGTTGACGGATTTAGCAATCTAAATTGATGTAATTGGTTCTTGACCTTAACCTGTAAGTTTGCAGGCTAGTAGGATGGATATCTATTTGTAATAGTTATTAATAATTTTTGTATATTTCAGTATAAGTGATAGCAAGTATGCTGTTGTAAGAGCCAGTAAGACCTTTCTGACATTGATTTTGCTTGCAAGTTCATCCTTATTCTTGCTGGGATGGATAAAGGTAATTCAGTCTCTAGGCTTGCTCAATCCAGATCTACTATCAATTCAATTGAAATATGTCTACATTGAATGTATTATCTTTTTCGGAAGGATAGCTAAGTGAATTAAGCACATGCAATACTTATCTTATCACTGTCCAGGCTAACTTATACTTTATTGATTTATAGTGCCCTTCATAAGCACAAAGGTGTTCTGCTCTGTTTTATGCCCATGGATTGCTTCAAGCACCTTTGAAATGCAGCCCCTTCTGTCATTAATTTGCTTTCATACTTGATTGCACCCAGAGTCAAAGCCTGGCTCAAAGCAGAGTCTTCAGACCCTTCTCAGGATTCCTTATTACAGACTGGACAGGTGATGCCTTTTTCAGGCTCACCTAAGAATGGAGACCAGACACAATTAAGAGAATAAAAGCAGATGTATTTCATGAAGGGCCTTCAGGTAGGTTAAGGGCAGATGAAGCCTCCCCAGGGGGCTACACTCAAAATAGATGATGATCATGAGTTTTTCAATTAAAAGTTTGGTCCATTTTCATATCAGGGGTTAATCCTCCAATTAAAGCTTGGGGTAATGAGGTCCTATACTCCCAGTTTGCTCTTCTCACAATTCACTTTTGTTTGTACTTTTTGGGGCCTGTGGATGTCCTTGGATCTCACGCCCAGAGGGATTGTTTTGTCTGACCAAAATGTGAAGACAGTGGCTAACACTATATTGAGTTTAGTTGTACCCTAAAGCAGTACAGGATTTGAAAAATATAAAAGCTAAAATGCTAAGGCATCACAGGTTCTAAGAGGCCAAATCCTGGAGTCCTTGCCAAGCATTACTGGACTTTGGGAGCCCCGCAGCCCTGCACAGAAGCACGTTGAGTGTTTAGTCCTGGGTGTGACTGGCTCAGAGCCTCTGCTGTGTAACATATCGACTTGTTCCCTGCTACGTGGTGTTAAACTGCACAGGGGAAGTGGTGGAGCCAGGAGGAAGGGACGTGTATCATCCCCCTCAGGGTCCACACAGATGCAGGAGGAGCTAAGATTCCTGCATGATCTTCCCAATTTCTGCTTCTGTAAAAAAGAAAGGGGCAATCTGACTCCTGGGACATATTTAGTCCTCATCCCAGGAAATCCGTCACTGAAGTCGGTGGGTGTTTTGCCTGAATAAGTACTGAGTAAAGACTGAAGGCTTTGGCCTAACATTTATATCAAAT
>VXBQ01000809.1:58944-92871 GCA_013400175.1 Phainopepla nitens | reverse complement strand
GATGAAAAACAGAAAAAAAAAAAAAAGTAAAAATTGATTTAGAAGAACTCCAGCTGTTGATAAAGCAGGTAAGCATAATGACAAAGCCTCACATCTCCCAGACTTCAGACATTTTTAGCAGGGATCAGTTGTTATCAGAATAAATCACCACCGTGGTGAACATCTTGTAGCTGGGATGAATCAGTGCAATCCAAGGACATCAGGCAGCCTTCAGGCATTCCAAAATAGTTGGGTTTGTACAGTGTGTCATTCAGCAGACCATGTCATTTATTTGCATGTGGAAGAGGTCAGCTAGGCCTGGTGCAAGGCTGGCCCCTGGTGAGGGTGTCCTCTGGCTTTTCCAGGAGCTCCAAAAACCAAACCTCACCCCTGAAGTGGTGGCAGAGGTTTTCACTCCAGAGCTGAGGCCAGGCCATGATAAGGTTCTTAGTTCCTCAAGAGGAACAAAATGTTCCTCTACTTATTTCTGGTAGGAAGATGATATTTGTCTAACAGGGATATTGATATATTTAATGTTCTGACATGTTAAGTTGTCATGCCAGCAGTACTTTTACACATGACTACTATCTGTGTAGTTATTTATTGTCTTTGTTTAAAATACGTCTGCAATTTTAAAGCTTGTATTCAGTATTTTTCAGAGACAAACCAATCTTGTTTTTGTTTCAGGATGTGGCAGTACTTTGCACAGACTGTTTAGCTGCTGTAGGTGTAAAGTATTAAATTTTTTATGTACACAGTTTATACACACATATTCATGGCAGACTGAAAATTATGTTAGAAAATTGTAGAAGAAAATATTGAATTCTGCTGTAGTGTTAGGGGAATACTGACAAATGCCCCAACATTTATTCATGTTTTATATACCTTCCTTCTCTGCCATTCACTGCAATAATATAGTTCAAGTCTATTAGTACCTGACAGACCACGTGTTGTTCCTATAAATTCTTGGCAAACAATTTAAGAAAAATCCCTAAAATTAAAGATAACCTATCACAGCCCACAGGGTCTTATTTGCATGTTCAACTATATAAAAAGAAATGTGTTCTATTGCAAGGGAATACGCTTCAAAATGGAACTGACTACATGTCTGCAAGAAAATATAAATATAACAACTAAGGCAGGGTAGGTATTTTGACTTCATGCATGAGTTTGATATGAGACACCTGCTTAGTTCCTAAACTATCTAAAAGGCAGAGTGGAAGCAGGATAAGCCTTCCATGTTTTTTCAAGATTATGGCCTTTTATCTATATGGGGAGGCGCCTAGCACATTTCTCAGGCTTCTGAAAAGTATAATCATGACATAAGACACAGTTCTGGGACTTGGGAGATCCAAGCAGGCAGCCTCATCTTATTGTTGGAGAAACAAGTGCCAAAATTCCCTACAGACTTCTGTGAGAGCAGAGTTTGCATTTGAATTTATTTTGTGTGGATGCTTGTTTCCTGGAAGATTTTATTATTTCAAAATGCAGTTGTGTTCTGGCTTCCAGGAAATAAATAAGTAGCCATATTTTTTTTTTTAATATAGTGATATGCATCATCTATGTATTCTTAGGGAGTGGAGCTCTGATGAAATGTGGATGTCATGCTCCAAAATGCTTTCTCCAGGGCAGTCTGCTGTGTAGCAGCACTGAAGGAGGTGAAGCCAGGGCTTGGGTCTCTTCAGCTCTCCACCAGCCTGGCAAAAGGCTGTCTGGAAATTGGGTGAGCAAATTTCAAGACAACCAGTGAGATGTGAATTAGTGCAGTGAGTGTAGCAAATGGTTAAGTTTAAAAGTAATTTTAAATTGCACTGAAGATCTGTGATCCAGATTCTGGGCTGCATCTGGCCTGTGGTTGCTATAACTTGAGAGAGGGGGGCTGCTGAAAGCAGCTGTGGGCTGAGGGCGACCTCAAAGGCACCAGTCAGCCCAGTCACCTATGCCTGCTGTTTGCAGAGATAAGTGAAGAGTCTTCTATTGCAGCCTTTACAGAAGGAAAAACTGCACCAGTTGGATCCAAGTGATTCCTTTAGGTTGGAAAAAGACTTTTAAGATCTTAAGATGTGGTTCTTTTGAGTCTGCACAATTAATAATGCAAGTTTTGGTTTGTTTGTCCTATGTATAATGGAGCAAGATGTGAGAAAAGCCTACAGGAGAGGGTTTGTTGCAGTTAGTGCTGACATTACATTAATTCAGGCTGCTGGATAAAAATGTGATCGTGTTGTAGCATTCCCATGTAGTCTCTATGAAATAAGATATGCTTCACTTCCTAGTCTGAACTGTAGTCCCTTCTTGTCACCCTTCACTTTGGAGGTGGCTGGAGTTCATAGTAGGTTTGTGACTCAAGATCCTGCATAAATGTAGTGCTGTGAAAGATGAGTTCAGTTCTTGTTAGAAAATATTAAAAGAACAAGGAAAAGGGTAAAAAAGGTTAAAAACCCAGAAAACCTTCTTTGATTTTAATTCCTTGGGATCTTTAGAACAAAAGCACAGCAGTGTATAGCCCTTCATCTTTAAAGTCATAAAATGATCTGGCTCATGTGAACATTCCCTTTGAGTTCAAGTTCAGGATGCCACTTTTGAAAGTATTTCCAGAGCTGCAGCATGGCCATTAGACATTGCTGTTAATAGTAATGAGGATAATAGGTCTGTTAAATGTGCTCCACTGACATTAACTTTGAATTTCCTGGAGTTTGGTATGATGTTTAAAATGTTCTTATCACCTTGGTATCTGAGCATCATGCAACAATTATAAATTCATTTTAATTTTGTGTTTAAAATGCTTAATAAAAATCTGCACAAAGCACATTGTTTAGCAAGGAGATTGGAATATTTTCCTTTTCAACAGTTGCATTCTCATGGGTGCATCTGTATCAAATGTCTCTCCTGAGAATGAAGACCAGAGGGTTTGGGTTTGTGTTAATTATTTGAGACTTTCAGAAACCCCTATTATTTACTTGCTAAATGTGTATTTCCCTACGATTATGATCACTTTGGCTTTTTTTTTTTCTTTACTCCTTTCTGGGTTTTTCATAACATTATAATTATTCCTGTCATAAGTGCTTATTACTTTATGACTGGGTGCCATTGGCTCCCTAAAACAGTTCTAAAAAAACCCAAAGGTTTTTTAGAACAAAAGAGCCCAAATTTTCGCCCTGGTTCAGTGAGGCACGCAGCCATTTGGCCGTTTGCAGGCCCATGAGCAGACTCAGCCAGCTGGATTAACCACATGCCCGTGGGCAGCTCTGCCATGCTCATGCCATCTCTGCCTCAGCCTAGTGCTGCTGTGGCGCTGCAGTTCCAAGCTGCTGCTGGCTGCATTCCAGCTGTGTGCTCCACACGCACGCACAGCTGGCTGCAGCTGCCTGCACCTGCCTACCTGGGCATGCCCTGGGGCACAGCTGCCCCCGTGCAGCCTGGGCTGCTCCTCTTCCTGGGCTGCTCCCGACAAAGTTGTCTTGACGCACCTAAGTGAATGTGTGACAGCATGTGACAAGTAAGCCGTGCCATGCCCCGACTGGCCTGCAGGCTTGCCGGAGTGACAGTTGAGGCAGGACATTTCACACAAGGAGGGAGACTGCTGAGATGTGCCAGAGGCATCTAGAAGTGAGCTCTGTCCTGATTCCATATCAGGTTCTGCAGGACAGCATGTGGACATATGTGGAGATCCTGAAAGGCATTCCCTAAGTTGGGGAGACACCAGAGGCTTCTCTCAGGAGACCCTGTTCAGTAATGCCAATGTACCCCTGATCTGTTCCTTTGGTCAGCCTCGTTGACCCCCTCCCTGTCCCCCAGTCCTTCAGTCCGTCCCACCCTATTTCCCCATTGGCCCCATAGCCTAACCCCACCTCTGTACAGCCCCTTCCCCCGATAACTGGTCACTGATACTCTCCCCTCCCTGACCACCCCGATAGTTAACCTAGACCCTCACCATGAGGCCTGGCCTTTGCCTCTGCCTTTGCCCTGCCTCTGCCCTTGACCCTGGGCTACCCACACACATGGCTGGAATAAACATCTCTTTGGTACTCATGCAAAGGGCCTCCCTGCCTCATTACCATCCACCATAACAACAGGTATCCAGGCTACAACAGACTTACATCACACAAGCTATACAGTAAATACAAGAGCTCCTTACCTGTGTCCAGAGCAAAGAGGGAGATGTGATTTGTAACAGGAACCCGTGTTTGTTCTGTTTCCTTTCTCTGCTGCTACAGCTCACAGGATTCCTTCTTGCAGGCTGAGTAGGGATATACAAAAACGTATTTTTCTGTGTTGCAGAAAGGGAACATAGCAAAGTTGCATGGGCCATGCCTATTTTGCTATTTCCTTAAAGCAAATACTCATTGTAAAATATGTAAATGTTACTGAATTTACTCAGGCATCTACTTCATACAAGTTTTGGTGTTTTTTTTGTTCAGCGCCTAGTTCTCTTTCCTCTAGTCCATAGCTGTGTGAAGAAATAAGTTTCCAAGAATATTCAGGATAATTAATCTTTATAAGGACAATGTCTTTCTATACAGTCCTATTTTGTCTCGCTGGAATAAACATCTCTTTGGTACTCATGCAAAGGGCAGATCCTCTGTAGAAAGGTATGATACCTTTCTTCACTTTATTTGTACACTGTCCTCTAATAGATGTTATTATCTGTTGTAAATTTTTTTACTGAAACAGTTTAATTTGTCAATTTTTTTTCTTGTAGAAAAGTGCTAGCCACAGCAGAACTTTTCCCCTAAAATTCAGCTCTATCAGAAATCTATTTCTATAAAAAATGTTGAATCTGTGGGTTAATTTTCAAATTCCAAAGATCAACCAAAACCAGTGTGTACTTTTCCAACAACTTTTATAAACAGTCTCCAAGTTCAATTTGCTATTATAATTATTATAATTATACGGTTGATTAATCCTTGTCTGAAAAAAACCCACTTGGAAGTTATCAGCAGTTTTTGACATTTTAGCATGAGGTAGTGTTGTCCAAGAGAGCTGGGCAGAGGAATTTCTGTGAGGCAGGTGTTACTCTGGGGCAGAAAGGTGTTGCAGGGGAGCAAGTAGAGAGCAGAACACAAACCCTCCCAGCCTTGGCAGTGGCAGCTCCCTTGGAGCAGTAACAGTTCCAGGCAGCTCCATCTCGGCCCATCGTGTCCCCAGCCCTTCGTTTCTCCTGATATTTGCCAGGAGCACACAGTCACTAGACCACAACATCTGCACAGCTGAAATGCCTGCCCTCTTTTTTCCTCCCCAGCTTGTCTCTACACCAACCCGCCCTTTACTATTTCTTTCCTGCTACAATTTTTCCTGTCTCCTCTTTTCCCCAGAAAAACCCTGCAAATGCTTAAAAACTGTGAGTGTATAATTGACTTAGAATATGTTCATAAACTACCTATGAAAATAAAACCCTACCTATAAAAATAAAAACACATGAGCTGAGTCAGCAATTATTACCTGCAACGGTTTGATCCTCTGTAGTCGTGGCTATTATACATAGACATCATAAAGAAAATAAACATTTGATGCTCCTTTTCCAAACTCATGATCTGAATATCCAAAACTAAAAATCCCAATCTATTTTAGTGTTAAAAGTATTTGCTGGGCAAGTACTACAGAAATGAACACTGTAATACACTATCAGTTGTTTTTATAGCCCCTGCTCAGGATATTTCCTAAAGGTTTAGAGTCCCAGCCTGGAGTCTGGAAATACTTAATGGAAAATAAGAAGCAAACCAAAATATAAGCCAAAACAACAAGAAAAATGAGTCAAAATATGTTCTGCTGTATAGTGCTTAGTACTAGAAGATCTGATTGACACCTGGTTGTTGAGTTCTTAGAAAAATCAGCGAAGGCAGTTGGAGCAAAGATGTACAGAAAAGATTTTATTCTTTCACAAAATACGAACACTGCTATGAAATCAAAATCTGTCAAACACAGCCAGTCCCCCTAAACGGTTTGGGAATGCTACCCAGAGTAGTAAGTATAAGTTACTCAGCAAGACACAGTTTTAGAGAGATAATGATATATTTTTTCTTACATCTTTGAGTTTAGATATTTCTATAGTTTCTCCTCTCTGATACCTGACTACAGTAGGTCTCCCTAGGCCCTGCCAATAATCTCTTCACCGATTCTTTCCTGCTGCAGTTGTTGTCAGTGCTGGCCATAAATCCCTATAATGTCATCTCCTCTTTTATACTTGACCATCTCTTCAGCTATGATAAAACAATCTTTACTGAGCCCATGTTCAGTGACTAACTTGGCCTCATTTCCTCCAAAAGCAGTGATGGGACAGGACAGCTTCATTTCCATTTTACAGGAGCATTAGGAAGTGCTGGTCACCTGGATAAGAATAATATGTATCAAGATTTTGAAACTACGGAAGACTGTGGTCATTCTCTCTGAGGAGAAAGCAAGCTCATCCTTCTCTTGGCATGAAACCTAGCATGGTGAAGCAGTGATGTAGCTCCCAATATCCTTCTGCCTGTTTTGATGAGGTTGCATAAGAATCCATCATGGTTTGTTTTGCTAGTGATCGAACCTTCTCAAAGAACTGTATAGACAGACTTATGTGTAGCAAAATTAAACACTTTGAAGATTTTCTTAATTAACTTCTCCCCTTCCCCCAAGAGACTCATCTTTCTTCATCTCCTCAATGAAGAGAATAAAAGAATAGGTTTTCTGGCCCCTAGCTCTTTCTCTTACCAACCTGAAGACAGGAAACTCAGATGCCATTTTACTGTCCAATATTAACTAGGAATAGTTAGGAAAGTGCTGAGAAGGTGAATTAATTGAGTGTGGGCTGCAGATGAGTTGAATAACATCACACACTGACACATAGTGCTCATTAGATTTCTTGATGCAAAGGTGGTTTCTGCAATAATGGTACCCATGTTTTAATCTTATCTCTCAGGCTTGGGGAAGGAAGATAAAGCACTCTGCTGTGTAACTGAACTGCTTCATAGGTGCTAGAGTCCTGAGAAATGTCCTTAATACCCTTTCCAATGGCTCTAGCACATCTTAAATTGTGTTACAAGAAATTCAGCTTAAATTTCATCACTCCCAAGGCATCTGGTCATTTGCAAAAGCAAGTTGGTATGCATCTATTATATAGATTAAAAAAACAACAACAAAAAAAGACTAAGTAAATTTGGGTGTACATAATTAACTACAAGGATATTGCTCATTTTCATTTCTCTTATAAATGCTTCCTATATTTTCTTTGCTTTGCAGAACCCCTTAAAGGGGTGGGGAAAAAAACTTCGTTCTCACCCACTGTTCTGAAAAATGGATCCTATTCCCTTCCCGTGGCACTGGCTAATGCTTGTTTCAGTTACTCAGCATGATGCTGTAATGGAAGAACTGTTTAGACTGAAGCTCCATCTGCTTACCAGCGAGAGGCTGCAAGCCTGATGCCACACTCCACTGCATCGATTGGTGTGGAGAGAAGGCTCTGCAATCGTGTGTGGGAGGAGTAAGAGCCATGGTAATGAAAGCAGTGCTGAGTGAAGGGGCTAGAGCGAGGTAGAGCTCTTTCTGTGATGTCCTGGTTGGCAGACTGGAGTAGCAGCCCCTCTGAGCAGGTGTAGGGTGAGGCAGTGGCTGCTTCTCACTGTACTGGGCAGCAATCAGACTGTTTGTGTGGAGGTGAGGTAAGATAAGAGGGAGTTATATGGGATGAGATAAGATCTGGTTTTACTTGAAGACAAAGAGAGTTTGGCAAGACACATGTGCATATATGGAATTCAGCAATTCAAGACCTGTGACTTTACAGAAATCTGAGTAAAGCAGTTTAGTAAGATGAGACAATGCGAAGGGATCAAAGTTGACTGATACGGAACCTGGAGAGAGGATAACCTGTCAGAGAGAGTGAAGGCACAGCAAGGTCACATGGAAAATAAGGAACACCTTGGAGAAATGTGTGAGATAGGTGTGAAGGAGGGAGACCGAGTGTGCCCGTCAGCTGTGCTGAGTGTGGAAGAACAGAGACAGCTTTGGAGCAAAGGGAGCAGGTGAGGAACTGTGGGCAGGGGAAAAGCTGTCCCTTTCTCAGCACCCCTGGCCTGTAGGGCTGGCCATGTACCCTCTGGGTGCAAAGGATGAGCACAGTGATTTCAGAGCTGCTGAGGAAAGGGATAGAAGCAATACAAACATGTGGCAAGGGCTTTATCTGGGCCTTTCCACATTTTTGGGAGTGAAAGGCTTTGCACATTGCCCAAATAGGCATGGTCCTGAGATGTGTCTTCAAGGTACCAGCAAGGAAAGGAAGACTGAGTTTCGGCTGTAAAAGATGGCAACAGGAGGAGCTGGATGCTTTTGGAAAGCTTCACAACCCAGAGATCAAATTTG
This sequence comes from Phainopepla nitens, assembly GCA_013400175.1. NCBI lineage: Eukaryota > Metazoa > Chordata > Aves > Passeriformes > Bombycillidae > Phainopepla > Phainopepla nitens. The sequence continues at coordinate 84,561 of VXBQ01000809.1, read as the reverse complement.
TCCTTACAGAGGACCCAAAACTGCAAGCAATCTGAACCTTGTAACAACATTACTTTTGTGGATGTTCTTAAGATGCAAGCCTTCATGCTGTAATTCTCGTGTAATGAATCTAACCCAGACTGGGAGATTTCTTTTTCTGATTTTAGACCAGCCAATTTTCTATATTTGAGGTGAAAGAAAAAAATATTTTAGTATTTGTTTACAAGCAATGCTGTAAATTAAAATTTAAATTTAAATTCTACAAAGTTAAGATACCAGCATTTGTGCAGCATTTCCTGCTGCCACCCTATTCATCCTTATTTCACAGTAGTTCATTTGGTAACAAAGATAAAACTTCCACAGCCTTGATACTCTTTGTCTTGTCTCCACCAATTTCATGGCATTGTCATAGGCACTACTATCCTGTGTGTCACTCCACCTCATTCTGTGCTTTCCCACTCTGCAGATAACAACTGGTCTCCACTGGGATTGATTTACACATTAAACATTAATTATTTTCCTGTCCTTAGTTATGCAACATCACTGTGCCTGGCCAGCAGCAAGACGTAGTGAAAACTTCAGTGCCTGGGCCTGGCGTATTTCTGCTTCTCGTGTCAGCCCTCCCGGGTAGTGGCAGGAAACAGTATCTCCCAAACCTGTCAAATCTATCACTCTTCTAGTTCAAATGTTGACAGGCCTTGGTAAAGCACACTTTAAACAGATCTGTTCTCTGTCACTGCCATGACAGTAATACATGAATCCACAATCACAATGATTTTAGAAACAGACAGACAACATGAACTATAAAAGCCTGATCCCGTTAGAGCTTTCTTGGATGAGTATTTTAAAGGGAATATTTTTGTGCTAACATTTTTGAGAGAATTGCATATCTCTGATCCTGAATCTCTTGTTTCTTTTTGATATCTTGATCCCTTATCTTGACTCTTCAAATATTCTTCATTTTTCTTGTGGCTACCTCAGCCTATTTGCTAGACTTTCAAAGCCTTTTACTGAAGATGTTGCCATGTTGTACCTAGATATTCAATCATGTGGTCAATCACTACTCCCCTTCCACTGAGCTGAGTGCCACAGTCACAACAGATGTTATTTGAAAGAAGGAGGCATTTATTATCTCACTCTATTAAAGACAGAACCATATTTACCATAAGAAGAATCTGATGGCAGAAGAAGCCCTTGAAAGCTAACAGCATCCCATAACAAAACTGGGCTGGCGATTAATGATGCCAACAATATCTGTGAGCATGGATGGCCAATTGTATGTGGAATTTCTGATTTGACTGTGTAGTAATGCACTTGAAACACTAGCTAAGTCAAAAAATATGGGGTTTTAAACCCTCTGGTCCACTGTACACTTCTCCTAGTGTGCACTTCTCCTAGGCACAGTCTAAACTTCTGTGCTGTTTTTTGACCAAGGCTTCTAAATATTTCTAGTGTAGATACTGTTAACATATGCCGCAAAATGAAATTTCTGACTCATGAATGACCAAAGGAAATAAGTTTCTGTTTGAGTCAGGAAGAACTGTTTTGCCACCCACCATCTCATGAGCTGAGTGTTTACCAACTGGGCCCTAGTGATCTACCATTGTAGGTTAGTAAATACTAATATTTGTCTTTAACAGAGCTGATACTAAAGCTTCGTGAGTAGGAACAATGTGTCATTATGACTAAGCAATATTTCCTGAATTTCCATAGCTCTGTGAACTGTTTCTTATGTTGTTGAGCACTTGTCACCTTGAATTGGATGTGTTCAGTATGGGCACCCTAATGGCCAGATTTAATTTTCTCACTTTTCTGAAAGAGTTTACAAAAGTTTGAACATTAAGAGTACAATGCTTCAAGTACAGAGATAATTTTGCTCTGAGAATAGTATGTTCAGAGCACTATTCGTTTGAAAAAAGTTGTGGATTTGTCTAAAAATTCAAAGGATCCTTTAAATTGCTATCTTTTGGATTCTGAACTTTTAGAGGTTTTTTTGTGTGACTGACAAGGCACCAAGTTTGAAATTCATTCTGGCCATAGCAATGGGCAGGCTAATGTCTATATTGAAATATTTAACATTATGGTATCATTGTTAATAGCATTACAATTGTTACCAAAATGTTAGTTGATTCCATGTATCTATTGCATCTCAGGCCCTCTGCAGAGGTTGCACATTTCTCTCTTCTTGTATAATGCCAACTTTTCACAAACAAGATTAAAAAGGAATAGAGTTGCATTTCTTTGCCATTTTCTCCAAATTACCTTAAAATTTTAGGAATATGGAATATAATTACCAAAAGAGTATCAGTAACATTTCAGTTTCTAGTGGGTAAGCAAATAGCTATTCCATAATATTCAGTGCATAGCTCTTATGAGATGAAGGCATAAGTAAATTTTCAGTTCCTTTGATACCATAATGTTCCCCTAATGGAACCATGGAACAACATTAGACCTGTTTCCCAACACCTCCCAGGAGGGTGGACAAAATACAGTTTCTCACTATAGTGTTCTCTGTGTTTTAATATGAACTCTTTTTCCTGTAGTACCAGTAGCCTATATGCAGTGTTTTCACCCCTTTACAGACTGATAATGAGTGAATGTTCATGTGGTCTGTTGCACAACACTAAGCTCTTATTTCACTGTCTGCAGTTATGTTCAGTAAGTACAATATGAACATCATCTCAATTAACAGAGTACCTTCAGGGCTTTTCTTAGCCAACTATTCTAGCACGCTTGTCCATACTGCCATCAGCACCTAATCAACTAATGATGGCTGAAAATGAGGAAGGCCAATCCCAATAAATCCAAAGGATAGTAATTTTTCTCTTTTAATGCCCTTCTCCCTCCTTCTTCCTTCTTCCTACGGCACATTGCAGTAAATTAATGTCATAGCGGTTATTACAGTAGCGCTGCTATGGCAAGTATTCAAGCAACGATCCTCGAATATTTTACCTCAGCATTTATTTGTCCATAAAATAAAATAGGATTTATTGCAGTACTCTCTGGTTTGAGGACTGCATGGACAGCAGCTGTGACAACTCCTTATCTCCACTGCAGGTAAAGATATAGGGGATGTTTCCCTGAAGCTAAAGAGAAACAAGGAACATGGAAGTCTGTCAACTACACAACCACGGTGTCACACAAATTGGTAAAACAAATAAATAGAAACATTAAAAAAAAAATCCTTCTTTGTATCTAATAAGAACTCTAAGAAAAATCATTCAGTAACTTCGTCCTTTTAAGGTCTCAGTAAATTAAAAAGGTATTCATTGCTTTGGAGATTGCTGTGTCCAAATCAGATATAGGATTTTGAGACTGAAAGATGGAAAGATAAATGTGAGGAATTATTGTTGCACGCCCAATTCAGACAGGGCATAGGAGAAGGAATTACAAACAGAAAAAAGGATCTTAGTCAATACAATTTTACGGAGGTTTATTGTTAGTGTTGTTCACTTAAAAAATAGATGGTTTGGACTACTTAAAAGGTCCACCTTAAAGAAAAAAAAGCTCCCAGATTATGAAACATAGGTTCTGAAGCCAGCCCTGTGGAGATGCGACTGCTGGCTAAGAGATATTCATATTTTCAGCTGCATGTAAATTTCTGTGTGTCATTAACATCTCTGAGCTCTGTAATTAGGTCTCTCCTGATCTGGTTATAGTTTCTGTACATTATGAGTATGTAAGCCTCTCCAGGGAAGCACAGGGCCAGCCTTACAGGGTTTCCCCTTTCTGTTCCACAATTTTGCTCTTATCTTTAGCAAGTACATCCTAGCAACTGCTTGCTTCGAGGTTACAGTGAGATCCCAGGGAAAGGCTATAAAGCATTGTCAGTCTTTGCCAGCACAAGTCTACCACTGCAACACGGCTAGAGCACCTCATTCCTTCATGGACTCTCTACTTTTCCCTACCCAGCACTCCTCATTTTAAATATATTCTCTTAGGTTTTTGGGGTTTTTGTTTTATTCCCCAAATTGCTGTCCAATTTCCAATTATAGTTATGGGGGGTTTTTGGGGTTTTTTTTGTAAGAGAAAAAGATATTCCTACAAGGTGAAATGTGTATCTAAAAGTCTAGCTGTGTTTGAAAGAATGTTCCTTCTGAATAAATAATATCTCAGGAAATGAAATATAACATATAAACCACATTGTTTGTCTTTCTGTTCTGCTTCTCACTGGGAAGCACCAGAGAGCTCAAGTACAAAGAGAAAAGTGGTTTATTATAGGATGCTTGCATTTGGGTTAGTTTGTTCTGAAAGCCTTGTCTTGTAGCATTATATCCAGGAAATTCTCAATATAAGGAAGTGCTCATTCCATGGGCCTGACTCCTTTTTGATTTTTCTTGAATGGTGTTTCTGCTTAGGCATAACAAAATATTGGATAATGAAGATAGAAACCCGATAAAGAGTAAAAAAAAATATGCAGGATCGCTTAGAATGAATTCTGTGTGTAATTACTTCCATTTTTGCTAACTACTGTATAAACAGCGCTTTTAACAAGGCAAATTGGAAACGTGAAGACAAATCAGCTTAGGGATAGAGCTTCAATTTATTACACAATGATAACTGAAAACTTTGTTTCTGCTGTGTTGCAGTCAATTTCTACTGAGCTCACACTCTGAATGTGTGATTAATCATATGAGCACTGGGGTTGCCAATAAATACCAAAACCTTAAAACTATAACAACTTGCTCATTTTGTGCGGTCATTCCAAATAGCTAAACAACCAGAAATTGTCAATGTACACCAAGATCAATGCTCCGGGGTCTCTACATAAGATTGATTTCCCTCTCTGAGGATTTCATCTCTCTCATCAACAAAAACATTTTGTCCTCCCTAAATAATCCAATCGAATGCTATCCTCCTGTGGAACAGTGAGAGGTTTAAATTGTTGGGATTAATCTCTGCTTTGAGGTGGCCTGGAAAGTCTCTGTAACTTTGTCAAATATAGCCTGGAGGGAGAACTGCTGTGGTTTGATATGTGCTAAAAATAAACAAATAATGAGAGTGTCTAAAAATCATGTTGTGCTTTAAAAATAATATGTGTGTGAGAAAATATGTTTTAAAGCTCTTGCTTCTAATACAGAACATAATAACTGTGGATTCCTTCTTGCTAAGGCCTACCAGATCCTCTCTACTGGAGATGGGGAAGGAGATTGGGAGCTCTGGGAACAGATTCAGGGGACAGAAGCCCATAGAGACCTTCCCCAGAAGATGAGTGGAGCAGATCAGAGATGAGACTAAAGGAACTGTCACTGCCCACAGCCTTCTCCCAGCTCTACACAGTGAATGCACAGGTGAGGTTTAACAGAATTCAGATTTTGATTCTCTATGTCTCCTTCAGAAGGTAATTTTGTACATTTGCAGTTGAGAAAGACCAAGAACTGTTGTTTCAAAGGAACCTTTGCAACCAATAGGGCAGGCAGCAGGCAGGCAGTGTGGAAAAGACCCCTGTAGCACAGGTGTCTGCTTTCCATGGTTTTGTTGCCCATTATGCAAATAGCCTTTCCCTGATCTGCATAACACTGTAAGTTGGGTGAATGGAGATCTTTATCCAGCATATTCTGGAAGGAAGATAGAGCACAGACCCAAGTTCCTAATTAATTCTCTGTTTGCTAAATTGGGGTGCAGCAAGGCAATAAGCTTATATCCCCAACAAGTACTTATGACATGGCACTGTTTCTTTATACTTGAGGTGCTTTTGGAAGTGTTGGCCAGCAGCTCTCCATGACTGCACCCCACAGCAGAGCATGAGGGTCAAACTTTGCCTAAGCAGGTGACAGAGCACGTGGATTGCATTTGGAGGCTGCAGACTGCACACATGAGCCAGGTTGGGAAACAGTCATTCTTGGAATTTTGTCTTGAGATTTCCAGAATGGGTGGGTCTGTGTCATCCTTTGTAGACTTTCAGGGCTGTGGTGAACAGCTGGTGTTTAAATGTTAGATTGAAGGCACCAAAATGACGGGCACACAGGCTGAGCAGGACTTGTTTCCATCTTGGACTGGTATTAGCTCAGAAAAGTTAAAAGAAATGTGCTGAATGGGTCTCTTAAAGTGGAAATATTTTTAGTTAGGTTATTGGTTAGGTTATCTTAGTCTCAAACACCAAAATGGTAAACTGGTTTTGAAGGAATTGAATATTTATTTAGAAACAGGCCAAGAACAGATTGCTCTGGAAATTCTAAATATCCTCAGAGTATCTGTGGTTTGAGCTTTGCCGTGCTCCAAATGTAAACTTATTTTTCCTCTTTTATTGCAAAAAATTCCCCTTTGTAGAGCTGTAAAACAAATCTTACAAATGTCATTGTACATACCAGTGTACATTCAATTTGAAGACAAAAATATTTTCAGTAAGATGCAGCGTACATTTCTCCTTTGTAAACATTTGAAAGGTAGAAAATGATATGAAGGTAATGACGGAAGGAAGAAAATATCACTTCATTCCATTGAAACCTAAAAATAAATTTGAAGGGATATGCCTACTACTACGAGGAGTACATATGGATTTCTTGCTGACATTAGTCTCCAAACTGAATGTCAGACTCACCAAGAGTGAGGGGAGAGAGAGAGGTGTGCATGGGGGGGAGGCCAGGGGACTAAATTTAGTAGTAGAAGGGCAAGATGAAACATCATGATGATCATTAGGAAAACCTCTAAACCGTATTTGCACGTTATCTTGGGGCAAATACAAGTGTCACATGTTAACAAAAGGCAAAAATACCACACCATGCTGCTGTGCCCTGAGGGCCCTCTCTGCTTAACAAGAAGATGTTGTAGAGTGCACATACACGCCAGAAATTTATGATTTCCTTGAAAGGCAGAGATAGGTATTTTCCAGCCACTCACACACAAAAGAATAAAATGAACTATTAGTGATGAATGTTGGTAGATGATGGTGTCTGAAAGTCCACTCATAGTTTTTTCAAGTAGATATATAACAACATCACAGGTGAATATGTAATGCTTTATAAACAAAGGAATAAGTAAATATCCTATATCTATTTTGATATTATTTGTAAATTAAGTCAGAGGGTAAGAAAGACATTTGACAGGCACTCAAATAAATGTATTCACCTGGAGATTACTGGAAAAGTTTAAAAACCTCCTATATTTGCATCAGAATGGCTAGAAAATGGCTAGAAACATCTGCCAAACTGCCAGAGGGTGCTGGTAGCAAAACCACTTCACCCTGTCATATCTGAGCCTTGAACCTCTAACAGAACAGTGCAAGCTAATAAGTAATTTTTTTTTTTAATTATAGGGAAAGTAAGCATCTGATATGCCTCAGAAAATAGCATAAATGTGGGCCTAAAGATGGGTATTGGTTTTCTCATTTTACAGGACTCAGATCAGAAGGGTGTTCCCCTGTGTCAGGATCCTGCCTACCAAGCAAACCCACTTGCTGGCCATTGCTTGCCCACAGGGAGTGGAACACAAGGGTCCACAGTGCCAGGCTGCAGAAATGTGTGAAGGAAAGTCACCTGTGTGAGGCAAAAATAGTCTGTGGGAGTAACTTGATAGGTCACTAAATTTCAAAGAAGCCATTCAATAAAATTTGCAAAGTAACAAAGCTTTAACTAATATATGAATTAATATGTATATCAGTCTATATCCAAATATTCACATATAATCTTCCATGTAAGTAATTTTATGCATTTATTAGAAATTAAATAAGATCTAATTGCACAAGAATTTTGGAAAATATCTGAATTTTTTTGTTAAAACTTAGAAACTGAAAAAAAAATAGAAGAGATGTTGCTGTAGTGTTTGGAAATTGACAAGAAAGACACTGAAAAAATCATACTGACAACACTGAAAAACCTAGAGACACTTATATAATATAAACCACAATTTGAGACTACAAATTCTCAAAGAACCCATGCAAGAGATGGGTTTTTGCATGCACACCACATATGTGAGTGGTTAGAAGGTCAGGATCTAAGAACCAAGTGTTTGGCTTTATTTTTTAATAAATCATGTAAAAAAAAAATATTTGAGGAAATAAATTTGCAGAATAGGAGTTCAGGAATGCTAATTTCTAAGAGTTCCTTTATGTACTCCAATGTGTTAAAAGATGAATATTCAGTGGTTTATTAAGTTTATGATCAGTCATGTCCAAAGAGAAACAACTATTGTGGAAAGGAAGAGGGAGAACATCAGTACCAAGCCTTTTATTTTGACTCCTTTAGGAGTTAAACCTTTCCTTGAAGTCATCCACAGAGCCCAGAACAAGGCACGTTCTGGGAGGGGCAAGGCTCAGCCCCCTGTGTTTATGGCTGCAGGAGACAGGTTTGGGCTGGAGTATCCTCAGCGGGCAGCTGGGACAGCCAAAAGGGCAGAGCAGGGTTTGCACGTCCCCCCTCAAAGGAGCTGCCTGAGCTCAGAACCACTTGCAAACCACACTGGCATGGTGCTGGTCACCAGCTCTCATGAAACGTGTGTGTGCCAGGCTCTGACCACTGCCCCCTCTGAGGCTTTTAGCACCTCCTGCACGGTGGGCAAGTGTGACCCAATGGCCCGGGCTGTGTCCTTACACAGGGAACGGCTCCGTGTCTCATGAACAGTTACCCTTTGGCCCTTCTTCTTCAAGGGCAGACTTTTCCTTTGCCTTTCTTCCTTCAAGGGCAGACTCTTCCTTTGCCTCTCTTCCTTCAAGGGCAGATTTTCCTTTGGCTGTGTGTCCTTTGCTGTATCGAGTATCCGTGCAGCTGCCTTTCCTCAAGCTGGAACAAAGGCCTGTCTCAGTCTGTCCGTAAAGAAGTGACCCAAGGTCACAGGGAATCTCACAGGAAGGAGTGGTAATCCCAGTGTTTGAGCCAATATTGAGAAGTGTTGTCTTCAGTCTCCTCCCTTCTGTAAGTAATTCAGTGAATTTGAAAATGAGCAAAGGATATTTGACTAATCCTTTATGTATGTCCTTATACCCCCTCGTCATGCTCTAGCAGTTAGTGCACCGTTTTTAAGCAAGGAATTTGGCTTTCTCCTCCAGAGTTTACATTCCCTTTTGGAGCATCACTTAAGTCTTCCTGCTCATTGTTGCTAAGCTGAGAAGCAGATAAATGCATAAGCTCATGTCCTAATCAGTGTCTCCTTTATGACCATACTCCTTTCATTACATTTGTCCATAATGTTATTCTGTTTGTTTTCTGTATGGAAAGTGGTAGAGAGAGGCCTTTATCCTAAATTTGCCCATATGGCCTCCATAAGCCACACTATGATTTTTCTATTTCAGTAACACTGCCAAATGCTATAGATAACCAAAGCACTTTGGGTGTGACATTTTTTCAGGACTTCAGACTTTAGGTGCCTGATTTTGGTTTCTTTCCCGTTATTCATGGCAATTCTTTAAATGGTTGATGGTTCAAACCTGGAAAATTCAAATCCTATGTCTAGGGAATGCTGTGATTTTTCTCTGTCTCAGGGTGATAATACACAGTTTTGCATCTAAGATAGGGATGTTTCACTTCTGATGCCTTTCTGTACCTTCCAGCATATTCAGGCTATGTGGCGTCTCCATTGAAGGTATGGAAACATAGTAACACTTTAAATTAAGGTGATCTGTATAAATATTTTATTATTTATACAGCATTCAATAACGTGCTTGTAAAAAAACTTGGTAGTAGGCATTGAAACAGCAGACAAACTATTTGAACAATACTTACATCTTAAAATATTGTTGTAACAGCTTATCACCTTGCTGTGGCAGCATTTTAAGCATTTATTGATGATGCATTTTATAACATGCCTTACAATAAGTTATTAAAGGATGTAGTGGCACCAACTAATCATTTCATAAACATGAATAAACCATTTATACAGGGCACCTTAATTTAAAGTGCTTGTAGGAACTTGCATAAAATGTTTTGAACAGCTGACACGCAGTATTGGTGCTTCACGTAGTGCCAAAGTGGTGTCATGTCCTGGAATGCAAGAGTCTTATGTGGAACTGGAGCTTTATTGCTTCCAGTGATGGAGCTGGGAACTGCACAGTAATTCCAAACACAAAATGTTGTAAATCTCTTCTGAAAGAGTGTACGAGGAAGTGCATAAGCAATATCCAGGAGATTCTGGTGACAAATAATGTAGAAGCATGTTATTGCTCATTCTATATTTAAGGAAAAAAAAGGAAGGAAAAAAAAATCTATTTGTTTTTAGCAATAGTATGATCTGTGTGTAAGAAAATGCTGTTCAGTTGTAGGGTATTTATTTAACTCCTTGTCAAGCAATTAAAAAAACCCTTCATGATGATCAAAATTCAGTCAGCAAATAAATGATCTTTACATAGATCAAAGAAAAAGTATCTATACCATCAAAATAGAACTCTGAGACATGTAGAAGGCGACTGTTAAGGACAAAATTTGTACACTGATACTAAAATAATTCTAGAAATGAGAAAAAAAGATGTCATACGATTAAAAATCATATGAACAACGCTGCTGCATTTCTTACCATTGGCTATGATTTACTAGGAGCATTTAAAGCAATGCTAAAAAAAAATAATGAAGTCATACCTTATTCCTCTCCCCCTGCAGATATAGATTTTATTTGACCTATTGCTTTTAAAACAGAATGGCTTAAAAAGCGCTCTTTACATGATAAAACTCAAAGACAAAAGAGAGAATGCAAATCATTTCTATATTACATATATGTTACTCCATTTGGCAAAATCAAATTAGATCTTTTCATCTCCTTACTGTAGAACAAAAACAGAGCAATATTATGAAATTTTGCAGGGCTTTATTTCTAGGCGTCTTTTGTGTCCAGTCTTTTAAACTCAGGTTTTTCTGCCTTTTTTACTGACAAGCCCACAATTTTCAGAAAAGAAAGCTAGCATTAATTAAGACAGTGCCAGCTGTAATTTTCTTGGGAAGTAAATTTCTGCACAACTAAAGGTTACAGAGACCTTTTCACTGTCAAAATTTACTACAGCCTGTGAATGTTAATGTTTCTAATGAAGACATGTTCTCTGTCCCTGAACTTAAAAGTACCCTGAGAAGAAGGCAAAGAGGAAAAAAACTCTATTTGACGAATGTATCTGGAGTCTGTGCATTAATGCAGGGTTATGCCTGCTGGTGCATATTGTAATTATAGTGTTTGGATAGCCTTGTTTTCTAAACAAGGAATATTGCTATAAATTGGCAATTTTGCATGAAGAGTAGGCTTGTAGTAGGTGCCTTATGTTACAAATAAGACAGTGGTATAATAAGCATTTAACCCATTAGACTTGGGGATATTCTCAGCTAAGTCTGGAGAGGAGCTGTAATATAGAATGTGGAATGAAAAGGTACTTTGGGCCTTTCTATGAATGCAGCAGAAGAACACATTCATTATCTTCTAATGATCATTGTACTTCTAATGATATTTTTTCTCCATTTTAAGTGAAATCAGCTGCTTCTAAAAAGAAGTATCTGGCTTTGCTCTTTTTATTGTCTTTGAAGCTGGTTAAATAGAAAACTATATATAGTTATATAGTTTTTGTTATTTTGTCAATGTGCATTTTTTCCCTATTGCTACAGTATTTACTGCCAGCCAGAGTGGCAAATAAAAAGAAAACTCAACATCACAGAAAGGATGTGTTCTTAATTTTTTGTTGCTATGTATTTTATGGGATATTTTATTTTTTCTATCCTTTGTAGGTTTTTTTTCCTAAAGCAGAATGAGAACCTTTAGGAAAAAAAAAAAATCTTGTTGTCTTACGCATGAAGTTCTCAAAACAAAAACCACTATTGTGTGACATTACTCTTGATTTCCCATGCAGCATCGTGGTCAATATGGGTAGGAAAAAAATTACCTAATTCATGACTATGTTGGTTAAAAATGGCAAAATCAGAGGAATGCAGGTCTTGAAAAATTTTAGACATATGATCCTAATGATATGCTGCTAATATCCATGTTTAATGTGGAGGTGTTCTAAAAATGGGGCATTAGATTGCAATGAATGTTTTTTCTGCACCAGAATGTTCAGGCAGCTTTCTTTTCTCTTCCTTGCCCTTCCCCCTCCCAATTTCCAAGACTTTGGAGCTAAAGTTTTCAAGACACTGAGCTTTGTGGTCAGAAATGAGCCAGCCTCTAATATTTCTTGGGAGAAGTAGTGAGTATCACAAGATTGCAAGTGGCTATAGCAATTCCATCTGAGCAGCAGTGGGATGTCAGATGTGTTTGTGTCAGGCTCTGCAGCAGGGCCAGGGCCTCGAAGTCACTGGAGGAGTGTTTTTGCCACGCTGTTGATTTATGTATCAGCTGCATTGCTGAGGGTTGGCTTCTCACTCTGCCCATCAGCATTAGGGACTAGGATGGAGCACTGGGACAAAAACGTGGGAAATCAATGTCTTTGTAAATATCTATATGGACACTAGGATAATCTATTAAAAGCCATGACTATCCTATACCAATGGAGATATCAGATCTCATTACACATCCAATCCCTTTTTGCAACATGTAAATTGGACTTCATTTTGACTCCCTCCCAGTCCAACAGATGCAGGTTACTGCTGAGCACCCCTTCAAGACACCTCAAAAGCATATATTGCATGTCTCCATCAGTTAAATCTGCTACACGGTCAGGAGTTCAGAATAATTATTTAAGATCCGTTGGCTAATAAGTCAATGTATGAGATTCTGTAATTCCAGACAGCAGCCATTCCATGGCATCATTAACAGGCTTGTAACACTGCACAGTGAGATAAAAATGATGCAATACTGGCAGACTGTAGGCAACAGTCATCAGCAAGGTAGAGTAGGCAAATAATTTTTTTTTTTTGGATGGAGGCATGGTTCAGCAGCTTAAAAAAACATGCTTATGCATACATAGGCTATGGTGGGAAGGATCCTCCCAGGGCGTTTGAGCTTTTATTCATGGATTGCACATGGATTTGCACAGATTTTTGTTACACTTAGACAAATCACCAGAGACATCATTATTGCCTTTTAAAAACAGCTTGTTTCCTCTTAATTTAAACCTGTTCCTAAGTGACTTGATCTGAGCCCAAATAGTCCCTATTCAAGTGAAATAAGTACATCACCCATTTTCTACTTGAATTGGTTTCAGATCTGACCTTCAGGTAAACCAGTGTAACTTGATGTGAAGACATGAGCCGAAAGCCTTAGAGAAAGCCTTGGAGGTAGCTTTAAATTCCTTTTTGTAAGCAAATACAGGTAATCAAAATACATAAGTGTGGCCAAATGGAAATCGTGTTTGGAAACATGATCTGGAGAAAGTGCCATACAAAATGTTGCTGAGGTAACCAATCCCTCTGTCTATACATGCCTGTGCAGCTAGCCAGTGTCCTTTAGACTGTTAGGGCTTGACAGAGATTATGGAGGAAGGTATGTAAGGAATCAGAAAAAAGTCTTCCTAAGATCTGATAATAAACTAGACCATCTGAACTGCTAAAAGTTATTTAATTGTTCTGTGTTTTACTATGAAGTACAGGAATATTTATAGCCTTTGTATTCCTTCTCAGGTAAAAAGCCTGCTATGTCATCAGCTTCTGTCCTCATCAATATTATTGCTGATATGTTATTAAAAAAAAAAAATTCTAGCCTACTGTAGTAAGGCAATATGCCCCAGTCCTTTTTTGGCTGAGTTTTTCTCTCAGTAAGCAAAGAGAAATGCAGTACTGGGGTAGGGTTAAAGAAATACAAGGATCTGAACATATATACAGTTAAACTATCCCAGTCTCTTTTTCTTTTTTTCTCTCTGTCTCTGGTACTTCTAAAATATCATGCAGAAGGACAAAATATTTTACTGGAATTCATTTTAGTATATCGGGGACACCATCATTTTCAGAACAGAAAATCTGTTATAAGAAAATCTCCTGCTGTGTTTTCTCTTAGATGTCCTCAAAAATAAAGATGGGAAATCAAGAGTAATGAAAAAAGAAAATAGAAGCCATCTATCCTGGTTTATTTTCTAGGGCTTTGTCTTACCACCTAAATTTCCAAATGGCACACATACCTGTTTTTTAATAAAAAAAGAACGCTAGAAAATCCTTGCTTCTTGAAGGGGGAGGGGAGAAATCTTTGGCAAGTGGGTTAAATATAGGAGAGAAAACTATTTAGATCGAGGTCAACCAAATAAACACTATTTTTTAAAGATATGAGCAAGTAGTATAGAAGAGTGGTGGAAAAACCAATTCATCTGAGCATATGAGAGAAGGCATTGGAAGGTACCATGGCCAATGTTATAAAGCCTAAAACTGGTGACTAAATCTCAAAAAAAAAAAAAATCAGATCATGATCCAAAAATCTTGACATAAATTGAAACTGAGTCACCATTTTGAGTAATTATTGGTTTTGGTTCCTATGTAATTCATCCCTTCAGCTCCTGAGTCTTTTGCTTTGTTGCCATATATGTAGTGATGGACAGCAGCATGCTGAGAAGTAAAATTTCTTTCATGTAGTCCCTGAAAAGACAATGCAAATAATTTCACTGCAGCTCTAATCTTGAAAGAATGCAATGATTTATGTATTCTGTATTTCCTGCATAGCTGAAATGCATTCAGTAGGTGCAGCAGTAGTGCAAGGGTGCTCAACAAGGCAGTTTAATCAGTGGCCATCACCCATTTCATCAAAGGACAGCACACAGGGATGTGCTGGCTTTTGTGACAACTTTGCACAAAGACTCCCAAGAGTAGTGGGAGCAGAAGGCTGGGCTGGAAGGCACTGGAGAAGATATGAACACATACAAGGCCTCTGTCCATCCAGAACACAAACTTGGTGGGCTGAATGACTATAATTTTTTCCCAAGAAAAGTAATACCAGCTGAACATACTAGAAATCTTGCTAAAAAGAAAAATAATAAGAAAAAAAGCGTCATTATTTCCTTAGTGGTCTTCATTAGTTTGGCACTGAGAGAGGGAGGTAGATCACAAAGCATTGAGTGAAACTAGAAGATGAGAACATGATTCACGGATATGAATGTGGGCAGTGCACACTCCCTTGTGACTCAGAATGAGTATTTTATGTGTGATTCATGAGGAAAAATAATTGTTTTATCAGATGCATTCCTTACTTATGGCTGGGGTTAATATTCCCCTTATTTAAAACTGAAATTCAACTATTGTATCAGCACAGTGATTTCTTCCAATGCAGACACTAAAGAAAAGAAATAAATTGCTTTATTCACAAACATGACACAGTTCTCCACACAAGCTCATTGACTGGTGTTCTGCAAAGGAGCCTGATGTCCTTTTTGCAAGGCTGCTGTTGTATGTTTATTAGAAAAGATTTTTTTCAGTAACACAAATAGAATCTGGACATAACATCCATACAGGTTTGTGAATCCTTGGGTCTGAGGAAGTAACAAACAGCAGGAGGCTGGTGGTGCATTAACAGTGACAGTCTCTGCTGCCTCGGACTGCCAGAGATCAAATGGGCCAGACTGGGAAGCTGGCATCACCTCATGGACCATTCTATCTCAAGAGATGGATCAGCACTCCATAAAATGACCCAAACTGTTTCCAAACTGTTCATTTGGATTTCTTTTTTTTCTGAGTTACTGAGGTATTTTTAGGGAATGCTAATACTCATTCTGCTTAGGAATTTACCTTCATCAGAAGAACAAATACTAAAGAGATTCATCTTAAATGTTCTCTGGTCATATTACAGAAGTGTTCAGCAAAGATTAGGGAGGTTTCCAATAAAATTTTCTGGGCTGTTTTGACTATTCGAATGGTTATACAGAAAAGTAATCTTCCTTGAGTGATCATTCTTTTCCATAACCACCTGAAGCTCCTTTTTTATAATACGGACACCTGTTTCTCAGGAAATGTATTAAAATTTAGTGAAACCATATCTCCCAGCACTGAGTGTTTAATCTGAATTGGCTAGTGTGAGCAACATGCAGCATAAAACTCAGTGTGTATAAATAACAGGTGGTGGAAAGGAGAGGAACCCGTCCCTGAGCACCAAGAAAGGCAGAAGGAAGGCACCTGTGTCTGCACATGCAAGAGAGATGTGCTTTCCTGAGACCCCCAGGAGCTCCTTTGGTGGGAGGGAACCCACCTGTGGCACCAGTGTGTGTGGTGGGATAGGGTTTGGCAGCTTTCTCACTTGTACTTCTCTCAGGGGATTTTAATATTTTCTATTACCACTGATGTCTAGCATCTTGTAAGTGAAAGTCACAGAGAAAAGCAACTCTTTGCTTGCATTTTTACGAATCATTTGGCTTTTTTAATGGTTTCAATGAGGTTAAGTGTGGCAACATTGTCTAGTGCTATATCTTGGTGATGGCTAGTAGAAAATGTTTAATGGTCAAACTTTTAAATGCATTATAGTTTTATTCTTTCTTTGATCTTGTAAAGAATCCATTGTCATTTCACTCTTGTATTTATTTGGTTAATTTGCACCACTCAGTGTTTTCACAATTAGCTCAGTGTTTTGTTAAAAAACATTATGGAAATTTAGTAACAAGAGCATGGAGTTTATATCCTCTCTTAAGATTGGTGGTTCCATTTTGTGGTTCCTTTTTGAATGAGGTAGACTTGGGGAATCTCTGAATGTTAGTAACAGAAGCCATTGCTGAGTAGAATTCCAATTCCCAGCTTGGAATCTCAAATTACATGATGAGACTGAAAGCTAAATACAATGAAAATAGTGAAAAAAAGAATTGAGAGAATTTTTGATTATGCCTGGATAATAAATGGAGCTGCTGGCAGTAAACCACAATATAATTGCCGACAAACCCAGCTCTAGTGCCAATAGCAGTGAGTTGAATCAAAGAATGGGAGCTTTTGGAAGTCTTGAGGATAATTTTAGGGAAAGTGAATTATAAGTGATCTCAGAATTAGTTTCTGCAACAACAGGATAATCTAGAACTGACCTTAGCAGTCAGTGTTAAAAGGGTGCAGCTCAGTACCATGGTAGGCTGAAGAATTCTTTTCTGGAAAGGGTGTCAGCTGCTGGGACAACCTTGATGTTTGCAGAGTTATTGTAATTTAGATTTAATCAGAGAGGATTGAAGTCTGCTCACAGAGGAAATGATGAATTTCCAGCTCTATGGATTTCTGCCCTCTAATTGTGATAGTTTTTGTCATTTGAGTCTCACTGCAGCATAAAGATATTGAATACTGTATGAATTTCCATTACTCAAGTCTCAAGAATAAAGTAAGAGTTGGAAGGAAATGCCTGGGAGAAATTAACCTCCATCTTTTCTACAGAAGAGCTGGAGGCATCAAACAAGGCTAGAGACAGGTAAATGAGTAGCAAAACAGTGTAGTAGCATCAATATTTAGTTAAACTGGAATTCTTTGTGAGAGGATGCCATGGGTGCTAAAAGGTTATGTGGGCCTAAAGCAAGGCTTGAAAGACATGGAAAAAAAAATCTATTGGGAGTTACAAATAACACCACCACAACTGCCTTACAAAGTCCTCTAAGCTGAAAATAGTTGGAGGTTTGAAGAATTAATAAGAAAATGTCATACACATTTGTCCAGCTCTTGAAGGTTTTTAGGCATCTGGCTGTTTTGGAAAGCATATACCCAGCTAGAATAATGTTGGACCTGCCTCAGTAAGGGAGTTCTCATGAACACACTGCTGATAGTGATCTCTTCAAATAAAAACAGCAATTTAAAATGTTCTACTCCTTTGTCAGACAGAGCATGCATCCACCCAGCTGGGGTGATCTCCTGCAAGCAGCCCATGCATCTTCTCTCTTTGCTGGACTACTGGATTTCAGTTTACATGGCTCCAAAAAAAGGCAGAATGAAAAAGTCCTGCCCTTAGAGAGATCTGTTTCCCCAGTGGGATGCAGCAAGGAAAGACTGGCCTCAACTTGCTATCCTTTTATTTATTGCTGGATCCAGCTCAGGGTTCTGACTTGCAAAGTTCCTGTAGTAAAGGACTATAACAGATTGGGGTCAAGAACTTCATCCTCTTTCAGAAGCCACTGTGATATTTACAGTCATAAGCAGGAAGACCCCAGATTAGCTGTCATAGGGTCATCAAGAGGGGAAATAGTCTTAGGAGTAATGCAGGGAATGGTCCACGGCCTGGGAAATGTGCTTGCAAAGTCCTACAACCATCATCTGCCCCTAACAATGCACATCTTTAACAAAATGTGTTCTTTTGTTTTTATTTAATGGGACATCTAGAGGGTTGTTCTGGCTCAGAAGCCACAGATTAAACTTCAGAGGGAAAAAGACATCTGCCTGTCCTCACTAGACTGGTCCCAAGGTTTTTCTGTTTTATCACCGGCAAAAGCATTTTAGAAATGCCAGTACTGAGTGAGGGAGAGGGAGTTGCATTAATTTCTGCATATTATTTTTTGGAATTTTGAAAACTGAGCCGAGAAAAATGTTTATTTAAAGTGTTTACTGCAAATTATATTAGTGTTCTAGAACAAATGGTCAGTTGATAGTTATTTTGCTGGCAAAAATAAAAAGCCTGGACCCCACACCTGTTTAGCTGTAACCGACAAACAAAACAATCATTCAAGCAGAGTGAAAACAAACCAAATGCCCTTGAATTTTCAAAGAAAATATAACTCCTCCATGTAGCCCTAGGACAACATAGTCTGTTTGTTGGGAAGCATACTTAGCAGAGAGCTACAAATCTCTTTGCTGTGAGACTGAACGACTGTCATACATTTTGCTGTCTTTGTCTCAGTTGATAGTGTCTATAATACTATTCAGAGATAGAAAATTTGTGCCTGTCACTGTACCTGTCAGAAAGGAGCAATACCCTCTGGCAGCGACAGTCAGCTTTATGGAGTTTTATTAGTCTAATGAATGAAAGCCCAGTAGCATGCCCTGTAACACTTCTAAACTTTGGATTTTAAAAGGAATCATTATTAACAGTGAAAAGCAACTAGCAGCTTGTTTTATGTACACTTTCTTAAAAGCTCCACAAATTTTTTAAGAAGAGATTAATCTACAGTAATTTGTCATCGGGCTCTAAGTGACTGTAATATAAGCCATACGAATGCAGAAGGTTCTGCAGGAAATTTGTAAACATAATGCAATCATGTGTTTGCATTTGTGACTCCGGAGTAGCTGGTAGCAGCTGTATAAACTTCTGCTCCTGCACAGAAGAGAGACTTAGTGTGACCACAGCTGTGTGTTGTTAATTGCATGGGATGCTTTCCTTGGCCACCATCTATGTTAATGACAGAACTGTGCACTGTCTCTCTTTCTCTGATTCTTTTCTTCCTCTTAACTTTTGCTCCCAAAAGGTCGATAACATCTTATAAAAGGCCCTGGTTACCTTGCAGCATATCCTCTTTGAGCTCGAAGCACAAACACATTCAATAAACTGTGCGGGAAATGTTTCTCATTTACTACTTCCAGTAAAATGAAAACGAAATAGCAAAGACTGCTCTACATTTTTTCAAGGTCTTGAGATAATTAGTTTAATAAAAATTCACTTTTATAAGGCATGATCCAAGTGTGTTGCTATCTGAGGGAAACTCCTGCTGATTGCTGTGATTCAGGCCCAATGGCTTTTCTATGTTTTCTCTATTGTTTTATACAATGTTAATTTTTCAGCTCACACAAGCTTGCCAAAGAGGACACAGAACATTTTCTGTCTGACAGTGGTGGGAGATTGCTGGAAAACATACATTCAGGTAGTCAGATTGCTCTTTACTTGGTTTAGTCCATCTTGAACGTTCTGTGGCATTTATGGTTATCACTCAGGGCCAGCAGCTCTCTTGATGCTCCAGCACCCCATCCTGCAGCAGTAGGACAGCTTCCCTGGAAATGTAAGAGTGCTCCAGGAAGCTGATGAATCAGTTGATGGGTCACTCAGGAAATAAACATGCAGGGCCACATGCTGTGATCTGTGCAGCTGAGATGTCAACACAAGTTCACAAACACTTATATGGGATGGATTCAGACTGATTCACTCTGAATGTAGATTATAGTCATTAAGAAACCGAGTTTAATAAATTCCTTTACAACTGAGAGTAACACTATACATGCATATTAGCATATCTAAAACATAATAATACTGTGCTGCTTTTGTGCCAGCACAGTTTCATCTGTTTGGATATTTCTGTCCTTGCAAAGAATATGCATTTATAGCTCTTCTCTGCCTACCGCTTGTCCAGAAACATTGAGTTGAACTTAAGTTTCCATAACCTGCAGTGTGTGAATAGTCATCATAAACTTTATATTTGAGCAGCAGTAATGGATGCCAGTTAGCACATTATTTGACTCAAGAATGAAAATATGACTCCCTAATTCTAGAAGAATATTTCTTCTCATGTTGATTGATTCTATAAATTCAATTTATTCTCTCCTACAACACATCTCATGTTTAGTTACAACAATGACTAGTCTCCCTCACATTAAGAAAATACTAATCAGTTTATGTATTTTCTTGGTGCATCACTCAGGGTGTGTCTTATCCTCTCTTTTCTTCCTCATAGTGTAATTTAGATGAGATATTTAATTATGCTGAACACTCACTGTCACTGTTATGGCAAATTGATATGAGTGACTTGAGAAAAGCCAGTTGTTGGTTTAGTAAACTGGCATCTACTGGAAAAAAAAATGTCATGGCATCAATGTCTACAAGTTGTGTGAGAACTTTACATACCAAGTAACTACATTGCAAAATGTCTCTCTGCCCCAATCATCTACAAATTTTTAGTACCTTGCTAAGGATTCTTTTCTCTCTTTCCTGCTGCTAGATGAGAACATTGACTTCCAGAATCCTCTTAACCAACTTTGTTGTTATTTGCTTTGTTTCGGTTTTTTGTTTCCTTTACTGAGAGGCCACGATACTGATTGAATACTGGTAGCTTCTACAATCTCCACGTCTGTGTCATAAATTACCTTACTATAGATATATATCTAAGAAATATGTATTCTCCTCCCTTTTGTCTCAATATTCTTTGGCTCCTACCTTATTTTACTTGCCTTCTTTTTAGAACACTCAGCCCATTATAAAGAAAAATGTTAATACTTTAAGGATACTGTCTCAAAAGCTATTGCAATTCCTGCCTTCTCTAGAGAGGAATGAGCTTACTATGGCAAAAAAGGGAAAGGTTACAGATTGCCATATTTACCCTTCTGCCACAGTCTTGCCCAGATTGTATGTGGTGACTAATGTCAGGCCTTAAATATTGGTGAAAATGTCTATATCCCAGCTCATAGCCTAATAATAGAATTTATCCCTTCTGGGAGGTCTTGTTCTGGGAGATCTGAAATTTCTACTTTCATGAAAACTGTAATTTTTGTATATTTTGAGCAGCAATATGTCATTATTGAGCTGACCCACAGACCTTGTATATTAGTAACTTTACTGGAGGATTGCTGAATGCAGAAGGGAAGAGATCAACTATTTTCAATGAAGACAGTCTCTGTACACTGCCTAAAGAAATGAGAGGGTGGAAGTGATCAAGGGTGTGTTTGAAAGAAATTACAGCTGAGCTGAGGAGAGTTTATTTGCCTGAGTTTTATTCCTCTTGAAGAGGAAGACCATGGAGTTGTGAGTTTTTAGAGATTCTTTCTATTGCTCTCTGTATAGATTTCATGTTGTCTTAGAGTTGTGGCTTAGGTTCCCAAAAACCAGCATCAGGCCCTTTCAGAAATTAAGAATAATACAGAAAGAATGCACTAAATGCCAATACACATATTGAGCTGAGAGCACACAATGCAAAAAGCCTATAGAAGAAATATATAGAACATCTTCCAAGACATTCTTCCTGCTCAGTCAAGGCTTGCCTGTTCTGCTCACAAACAGGGCCAAATAATACTGCTTCTCCATTCTGCAGCTCTCCCTGGCCTGTCCTTGAAGTCTTATAAATTTGGCTCTTTTTTCCTTTTTTCTTAAAGCAAGTTTTCATCAAATCCTGTTTCTGTGCTTCATATCAGCAGATACTGCATTTTGCTTTTTATTCTTGCCAGAATTCTCACCCATTTCCTTTATTACTGTCATCTGAGCTACCTTTATTGTTCCCCTCCCTAAACTCTCTTTTCCACTGCCCCTCTTTGAAACCCATCCAAAAAATTCCAGACCACAGTCTGAACACATTTTTCCCATGTATTGGAGCCTTTCTTGTTTCTTACCCTGTCATGGTAGGGTTTTCATCTTATCCCATCAGGCCCCAAATTCAAAGTTCTCATTGCACTGGGAGATTTTTCAGGATGCATTTTGGCTCAGCTGTACCTTTGCTCACACAAACCAGATATAATTGTGATAATATGATATTTGGTTATAGTGAATTTAATTAATCAGAATTGGTTTATTTTTTAAATATTTGAGTGGTGTTTTTTCTGCAATATTTTCTTTTTAAAGAAATTGAAAGTTATGTTTTCTTTGTGTCTTCAAAGATTTTTTAAAAATGTATTTCACTTTAAATGATGTCTCCAATTGCCCTTGTGGAGTGAGATTTTCAGTTTAGAGCATAATGTCTGGTGAAACAGGAGTTGTTCCTCCTGATTGTTGCACAGTCAAAAGGCAGGGATGGGAGAAATCAATGTGTTGGCACAGGAGAGTTTCTTCTGACTTGTGAGAGAAATCCTCAATCTGAAGAGAATTACTGTGGAGGCAAAGGTGAGATGATAAATTTGCCTATCTTTACCTACATGCAAACTGTACAGGTTAGTACCTGCTCAAGGTACCGCTTATATGCACTGGGAAACTTTTTATACTTGCATATAGTTTTCATTTGAATACAGTTGCCTGTGTACATCTATCAATCCTTTAGGCCAGTTTCACATCTCCTCTCTGTCAAAATAACAAACTTGAATCTGATTACATAGAAAAGTAGCTTAACTTTTCAAATGCACAATGATGCTCCTTATTAACCGCTCCTTAAGTCTCCAGAATAGTCCTTTTTGGTACTGCCATAGTAACTTTGGTTATTCTGTGTGGGCTTTGGGCCACTGTTTTCAATTCAGTTGCCTGTATGCTGTGAAATGTTTTATGTGGATATCCCAACCCTGGCAGGTCTAGGCCAGGCTGGATAAGGCCTGGTCTAGTGGAAGGTAGAGGGATTGGGACTAGATGAGCTTTAAGGTCCATTCTAACCCTTTAACACTGTATGACTCTATGAGCTCTAAATCCTGTAATTCTCTTCCTGGACAGAGCTGGTGGATATTGTGACAGAGAGATCCATCCTTGCCTCAGCTGTGACTGAGGGCTGCTACATCCTCTAGTCTTTCATTTTGGTGCAAATAAGCAAGGCAGAACAGAGTTATTACCCTGTCTGCCAAGGCTCCTGAGAGAGCCATGGCTGTGGTTTTGTTGCAGTTTTGGAGGAGATGGGGACAGGATCCATTCTGAAGTCCTGTTGAGTGGGAGATTCTCTCCTTGCTGTGGTGAAGGTATTGATGGAACCCCCTTCCCCATCCCTGCCTCTGCTCCACACTGCTGTCAATCGATAGGGCTTTTTAGCAGGGAGGCCTCCTCCACAGTCACACAGCATGCTCCTAGATGAGCTTTGATGTCAGGTAATCATTGCTGTATATAGTAATAAATGATGTGTTTACATAACAGAATTCCCTTGGCCTTTGATATACTCAGACATGTTATCAAAGTGGTGCAATGACATCTTGTACAATGAAACAATAGGAAAGTGCAGAACTGTACAAACCGAGCACGAGCAAGCTGAGCCCCAATGTATGTTGCTGTGCAATTATGTTATTTGCCCTTAGGGCAAGAACCACAGCTGAAGGAAGTTAATATCAATACCCTTATGAAGTCCTCAAGGACTATTTCTGTGATGGACATGGCACTTATTTGAGAAATCATTGCAAATCACTGTCATGGTACCTGTTATTATGGATAAGGGGTTTGAATGGTAGCTCCACTTAAATTTTGGGAAGGAATTACATTAAGTTGTTTAATATCATTTGTCTCAAGTTCTTTAATACACTAAGTGTCTCAAGATGCTGATGTATTTTTCCCTTATTGGCTTCCTTTTCCATATGGCTTTACAACTCTTTCATATGATTTACCAAAATTCACTTTTTTTTCCTTTTCTTTTTTCTGCCATGGCCTTGGACTAATCTAGGAGGACAAGTTTAGAGGCTGTCTATGTCACCTGCCTAGATGAAAACAGTGTGTGTTTTGCCTTGTTTCTCACCTTTGCTAAGGCTTTGGAAGATGTTGCAGTCCTTTTTATTCACCCAGGCATGACATTAATACTGGGAAATAGCATGTGTGCTACTATAAGCAGTATGTATTCAAGGTTAATTTCCTAGGCATAATGATATTATTTTACATCAAAAATGATATTTTTACAACAGGAAGATATTGCATCCCCCTTCAATCATCTGCTGATCCCTATTCCCTGGCTGAGCCAGGACTTTGACTCATCCCCTGAATTAAGGGCTGTGTTCCAGAGGATTGCATACTCAGGTTTTGATCTGATTGCAAGAGCCCAATGTGGTTGTCAGCCAGTTGTTTGAGACCTTGTTTGACTCCTTCACCTGAAGCTTAATGGGCTTTATTGTGCTTCCTGTGCATTGCTTAGCAGTCTTTGGGCCCCTGCTGTCCTCGAGGCACTCGGTGATGTACCAGTGTCCTTCCTGATTATGTTTTACAGAATTCAAACCAATCAGATGTTCCTCACTAAGATTCTGCTCTTACAGCAGCCATGGTATCATGGCTTTTCACAGCTTCCTGCTAGCCCCAAATCCTGAGTTTGTGTACACAAGGAGCAGCACAGGATGGAAGTGATGAGAATTTTATGATGCTTCTGGTCCTTCAGGGCTTATATCCAGGAATCAGGAAATAGGACACAGTTGAAAGCCAGATTCTTGAACTCCTAGTCAAAGTTTTGGGAAAGGCAGGCTAATTTTATCAATTGTGATGACACACTGAAGGGTCTACATGGTCTCCACAATAAAATATCTCAATCCATAACAACTTCCAAAGTTTCCCTTGTGTACACAAACACCAAACAGTCAAATTTTCTTAGTTATTAACCATGTATTGTATGAATTGCCTCTTTAGCACTCTCTCTAAGCCATGGTGAAAGGTTGCTTTGTGTCCAAAACCTCTTTTCTGTCTAACAAGGCTACATACTGAGCCAGCTGTCTGTCTCCTGCTTTCTTTTTTATTCTCTCTGTGTTTCCACAAACCTTGGGTTTTGAAAGAACTTTTTGGCATACTGAGTAGCATGCTGCTGTGATGAAAATCAAAAGTAAAAAAAAACCCAACAAAATAGCTACAACTTTAAAGCAGTGCAATTCACAGAACAGGGAATCTTTCAGGGGAATTGGCTCCAAGTGAATGTCAGAAGTCCTGTTAAGTTTGAGAGCTACAAGTTTACCTCCTTAATTCCTTATGTTGCATGGACAATGGCATCACTGTAAAGTCAAGAAAAATACCTCAGTATTGAAACCCATTTTTGATCAAGCTCCTTGCCTTCCATCTTTGAGAAAAATGTATTCAGAGAGGTTTTTTATGATTCAGAATACCTGAATAAATCAAGTTTAACAGCAGAATTTCTTTTGAAAGATACAATAGAAGTGCATTTGTGTTTTGTGTTAAAATATTATCAAATGTCAGATCAATAATAGTTGGATGTGAAATAGCTGTTTATGTTATTCTAAACTGAGTGGAGAATGGTTTAAAATTAAAAGTAAGAAGGTGTTTTAAAGGGAAAATGTATAACTGTGTATTTTTCTGATTGTTTTGTTAATATTTACAATACACCTACAGCCAAATACATTTCCTGTGCTGCTTTCA
>VXBQ01000809.1:6444-53944 GCA_013400175.1 Phainopepla nitens | reverse complement strand
CTTAGACTGTCCAAATTCCCCTTGGACTGTGGCCTCTGTAACTGTGCCATCACTCACTTAACTTCACCTTATCTTTAAATAAGTTTAACCAGAAGGGACTTGTTCAACTCACCACCTCTTGAGTAATGTGAATTATTTATATGATCTTCATATGTGTTCGTTAAGCTGTATACAGTAAGCCCAAGTGTAAGTGTTTATTCTGTTCATCCATAAGTGTGTTACCCCAAGCTTTGAACTCAGGCTAACCACAATAAAAATCTCTCTATTTTGCTGTTCTTTGATGGAAATGGACATCATTTTTTCATGTTGTACAATGGCAGCAGTGTTGTCTCAGAGGGGCGCGTTACCGGGGGAATGCACACAGAGACATTTCACGTGTTCAGAGCTGTCTTGCTGCTCTCCAGACCACCTTCCCTCCTGCTCTGCAGAGCTGAGTGTTCAGCAAGCTGGATCCCACCGTGGCTTGCAGTATAAATATGCCACTGTAATGGCTACTGTGGAAGTGAAGATTACAATAGTCCTTTCTTATCAATTCACTGCTTTGCTTGAGCAGTTATTAAGTGCTCTTTGTCTGTAAAGGAATGTTATGCACTGAGAAATAAGAATTCAGTAAAGCAGTCCTGTTTGTTACTTAAAAGGGCCTCAGTTCAAATGGAAATAAACTAAAACAAGCATGCTGAAATACATCACTGACCTGGATTCTCTGAAAAAGCCCTCCCATTGAAATCCCTGTATATTTCTAGGTGAGGCTGGAGAGCAGTGCACATGGTCTGTATAGAGGCAAAGTTTTTGGTGGAAAAACAGTTGCACCAGTACTGGTCTAAAATCTTTAAAAGGGGATGGAAACAATAATTTTTCTAACTGACACTGCTACACTTTTCTTTTCTTTATTACCTCTGCTTTCCATTTGAATTTTTTCCAGAACAGCAGTGTTTACACATGTCCTGTTAGAAGTAATGCCAGAGGGACCTCAAAGGCATGAGTCTTGTTCCATTCTTCTTTGGTTAATTTTCTTCCAACATAAGGTATTTTAACACCTCCATAGATCATAGGATGAATAGCGTCTACAGAATCAAACATTGTGCCTCTTTCAGCATTAAGTGTGCTCAGGTTAGAACTTGCTTAATTTATGAGCTGTGAGGCAGCCATGAAACCATGGGTAGGCATATTGTTAGAGCACATTTAATTTTTCAGAAAAAAAAAAAAGGTAATTTTATTTTGGTTTTTGGGTTCTTTTTTTTCCATGTTGACTGGTTGTTTTGGGGTTTTTTTTCAGAACTGGACTTTGCCTCTTCTTTTCAGCCTTTTTTTGTCTACCAGAACTTTTTTTTTCTTTTTTTCTTAATTCTTGGGGGTTTCCCCACACAATCCCTTTCATTTCTCAGGAATGCTTTAGCTTCGTCTACAGTGGGCTTCCTTCTTGGAAAAGCAGATTCATATGTGTCATGGTTTTCTGCTCTTCTGAACTGGAACATGTTCTTGTGTGCTCTAAGAGCACATAGCTTTGGAGGAGCTACAAAAGACAAGATATTTCATACATCCTTTCTGAAGCCTATTTCTGACAGTCCCTTGAAACCAATTCAAAACTCTCCCTAATTATAATAGGACAGGTTTGTGTCTGCTTCCAGTCAATAAAGCTTTGTTCTGCCTCAGGGATTTTACTTGTACCTGATTATATAATGGGGGATAGAAGAATCAGGCAATAGTAATTTTAATCCCTGACTGTCTTTCAATCAAATAAAACGTGCAAAGAGATTTAGTGAAAGGAAGGAATGTGAATGTTGTACTACTAGAGCAAACAATCTACAGTGGGTTCTGCTGGGTGGGACACTCATCTCCCCCTCTACTTGTCCTTTTCCAAATATTTTGGGGTTGATATTGGACAAAAAGGCAGTGTTTGAAATGGCAGCTCTCTGTTCAGAAGGCTGCAGTGCACTGCAGGCAGCCTCCAGCCCATGGGCAGCTCTGGGGGAAGGCTCAGGTCCAGCAGCAAGTGCTGCTCAGACTGGTACAGTGGAGAAAAAGAACCACAAAACCAAACACTCAGTACTAGGTTGAAGGAAGCCTGGATTTGTGATGCCCATTTTTCACATTTCACTGGGGTATTCAGTCCCAGGCTTGGAAGCTTGAGGTTTGCTTCTGTCCAAGCAGCATTGAAAAAGCTGACCCACATATAAAGTTTTAAACACAGCCTGGTTATTTTTCCGTTGTTAACACAGAGTATGTATTTTAAATTTTTGACAGTCTTTCTAAAAATAATTAACATTATGACATAACTTGAGAAACACACTAGATTTTTTTCTTGGTAAGACTGTTCCAGAAGCCAGTTCTCTTCACAGAGAACAATCCTAGCTCTGCATCCTGTGATGAATGGTTGGCTATCCTTTAGCCAGATCCGGGACCAAAAATTAAAATAAAAACTCTTATTAAGTAGGGAAGAAAGGGAAATACATTAAGATATTGAGGTTTATATTTTTCCTGTGCAGCTCTAAAAGGAATGAGGTTTTATTCTTACAGAGAAATTAATTTATCAAGGTACTCTTCTGACAAACTTGTAACAACAGATCAACCTTACAGTGCTCCTCAAAATTCAGTTCTGTGACCCTCAGCTTAGAGTCAAGAGTGGGGAACCAGGAGTAACAAAGGATCAAATGCATTCTCCTTCCTTGTTGTATCTGGGTCGTCCTAATTGATCCCAGCAGACTTCCTCCTGCTGGACTCCCTCAATCAACCCACCTGCATCCTCACCTGGAGGAACTTGTCTGGTTATCCAGCAGCTGGGGCAATACCTTGGGGGAAGAAAAGGTTTTCTCTGTTACTCCTGGGAAGATTTTTAACCTCATATTGTCATGTACGTTGCTGGGCAATCAACACCACAAATGACAAACAGATACTTGCACCTCCCAGCACACCCTGTGTTTGCAGTACTCAGTGGTACTCCACAGCTGAATTAGATATTTTAAGTAGCTAGATATTAATTGGTTTTCTTAATGTTCCATGCACTTGGAAGTCTCTAATATGCCTTTAATGTCTTTCTGTAAAATCTGATAGCTGGAGCAAGAACTACAATGCCTTAAGATAGATACAGTTTTAATATATGGACCACTGAACTTACTGAACCTTTGCTGAAACACATAAAAATATCACTCTTAACCTGTATATTAAATGTTGGGGTTGGAGAATTTCTGCACAGTTGTTTCTGTAGAACTTGTGTATGTGTGAAATTACATGTTTCTAGGTGCAAAAACTCCTAAAGTCATTTAATAAGTATAGTAACTTTTGCAGGATTTTAGCCAAGTATCTAAATCAAGAAGCACTAAAATCTCTTTAAGACACCACTTGTATACAGTTTTTATTTTCAGGTCTAGATATTTAAATTCAGTTGGCTTGTATCTAAACTTGTAGATGCTTGCACTTTGCTACAAGCATTTTTTTTTCTTATTTGAAAATGCTTTATCATTTTCTGATCAAAATAATACATATTATTAAGAAGCTCTGATTGATAATGATTCTTTTATTTTCCACAGCAATACCTTCTGTACCTTCACATTCATAACAACCCAAGAGGTTTTACATCTGTGTACATACATGAATGACATGGTGGTTATATCCTCTTTAGGTGAAAAGGAGTAACTGTGGAAACTGGTAATTCTCTTAACTTTCAGTTTTTCTCTCAGACTAATTTGAAAATGGAAGAAGTGATTTAGCACCTGAAAAAAATTTGGTGCTATAGATGTGAGCCTAGTTTCATCCCTTTCTGATTTCTTTCTTCATCTATTGCATCTATTCCTGAAATATCAGAATGCAAATGCATTAACATTCACTACATCTGCTGAGGTCAGAGCATTTGAATAATTCCAAATTAAGGATGGTGACTTATCGTGTCCTTAGTGTAACAGACCTCAAATGCTGACTTGTTCAGCTGTCATGATGTAACACCATGCTACAGGCTGGGCTTAAATACTGAAAATTAAAGTCTGTGGTAGGGCAGCACTGAGTATTGCACTGCTCTTTTGTTCATATTTTTATTTTCATCAGCAGAGCTGTTTCAGGTGCTCACTTTTCTCTGGAGCACTGGAGCTGTTCCAGCAGCCTGTGCAGTCAAAGGAGGCTGCTGTGCATTGCCAGCAACATCCAGTACTAAAGAGGGAAGGGGATGGAGCAGCGGATCCTGAAGGGAATGGAGCAGAGCATCCTGAAGGGATCTGAGCAGTGCATCCTGAAGGGAATGGAGCAGGGCATCCTGAAGGGATCTGAGCAGTGCATCCTAAAGGGAATGGAGCAGAGCATCCTGAATGGATGGAGCAGGGCATCCTGAAGGGATGGAGCAGGGCATCCTGAAGGGAATGGAGCACAGCATCCTGAATGGATGGAGCAGTGCATCCTGGAGGGAATGGAGCAGAACATCCTGAAGGGATCTGAGCAGTGCATCCTGAAGGATCTGAGCAGTGCATCCTAAAGGGGATGGAGCAGAACATCCTGAAGAGAATGGAGCAGAGCATCCTGAAGGGAATGGAGCAGAGCATCCTGAATGGATGGAGCAGTGCATCCTGAAGGGAATGAAGCAGTGCATCCTGAAGAGAATGGAGCAGAGCATCCTGAAGGGAATGGAGCAGAGCATCCTGAATGGATGGAGCAGAGCATCCTGAATGGATGGAGCAGGGCATCCTGAAGGGACCTGAGCAGTGCATCCTAAAGGGGATGGAGCAGAGCATCCTGAAGGGATGGAGCAGTGCATCCTGAAGGGATCTGAGCAGTGCATCCTGCCACACACAGAGTAGCAGCTGCACTGGATGGAGAGGGGAGTGTGTAGAGCTGGCTGTGTCACCAGGATCTGCAGCCAGTGTACTTCCTCTAGCTGCCTGGGCACTGCCAACCTCTACCAGTTTATTGCATCCATATAAAATGTGCATTCTGCTGCTTCCCATAGCTGCACAGCTCTCATGCCAGTCACACTAAGTTAAGGTGAAAAAAAATCCTAATATGGTTCTTACCAGTTATAGAGCTTAAGATTAATCAGAAAAGGGAGGTACCTGTGTTTTTGTTGTTTCTGCCACTAGTTAAGCTGTAATATCTTTGTGTAAATAGGCTTTAATTTCTTTGTGGCTCTGATGGTTATTTAAGTTTAGTGAGAGTGGAGACCTGAGAGCCACATTCCAGTACCTGAAGGAGCCTACAGGGAAGATGGAGAGGAATTCTTCCTCAGAAGCTGTGGTGACAGGACAAGGAGTAATGGGTACAAAGTGAAAGAGGGAAAATGTAGCATAGATTTAGGGAGAATTTTTTTTACTGTAAGTGTGGTGAGGCACTGGAACAGGTTGCTCAGGAAGTAATCTTAAAAATGGAAATACAAGGTTGACTTGAGACTTCAGTAGCCGATCTGCATTATTCCACCAAATTACTTAGACTGTTGGTTTAGTTAATGTCCTATTGAATTGTGTGTGTATAGATGATTAACAAAGAGCAGTATAGAAGGTGTTCTAACAAGTGGCCTCAGAAAATATTCGTAGTTTTAAAACCTTGACAGCCCAGTGACAAAAAGGGGTTGGTTTCAAGCATATAAGAGAAGTGTGTTCATGACAATTTTGTGTCCACCACAGAGCATCAAGCTGTCCTTGTTTGCCTTGTCCTAATGTCACCAGGGGTGAGATCTTCAAAGCTTTTCATGCAAATCCTTTACACACTAACCCTGGGAGTAGGTGCCAGGCTCCAGGTACTGTACAGACACCACTTGCCCTACATAATTTTATTTTCATTCTTTCATGATAATATATATGAAATTCTTATAAAAAATACTGTATTTTGCTCCAGATTTAACTTTCTAAAGGGTTTTTCATTTCCCTTGCTTTTCAATATATGTTTGAAATATCCTGTCTAGAAATTACCCAGTACTGCTGGTATTTCATTCTACTCAGCCATTGTTTTCTTTTTGAGAGTCGTTTTTTCCTTTCTTCTGAAATAAGACCTAGACTAAATACCAA
The DNA here is from genome assembly GCA_013400175.1 of Phainopepla nitens. Taxonomy (NCBI): domain Eukaryota; kingdom Metazoa; phylum Chordata; class Aves; order Passeriformes; family Bombycillidae; genus Phainopepla; species Phainopepla nitens. The sequence continues at coordinate 47,963 of VXBQ01000809.1, read as the reverse complement.
AATTCTTATACAGCATATTATGGCTGAGTGCACTAAAATATAAAAACCTTGATTTAAGGTTTTTTGAATTCAAAGATCGTAGGCAAGTGTTCATTTGAAGGTTCAGTGGCATTTTGAAATGAGAACATCATATATAAAGATGTCAAAGATGGAGCCTCCCACAATAAGGTTGAAAGAAGAACAGAATGAATAGAAGAGATTCAGGGTTCCAAGGAATTTTAACATCTCATTACTTGAGATTACCGTACATATAATTTTCCAATATTTGGTATTATAGACTTTGAATGTATTGGTTAAAATTACTTCATGCCTGGCATCAATTTAGTCTTATTCATTATCTCCCTTAAATAAAACTTTAAAAATAGCTGGTTTCAGTGAGTGAGCAATTTTCTGATAGGTACAGATTCTTCAACATTTCTGAAGTGAACTTGTAAATGAAAACAGACTAGGAGGTAGCAGTCCCTCAGCACTTCTTGAGCAGTCTGTTATTATATGAATGCAAGAAGTTATAATTTTAACTAAATTTATAATTTATTGTTTGCACCATAGTTCATCCCAGATTTTCATAATCCTACAATTAATGCTCTTGCTACCTGAATGACACTGACTTTCACAGTCTAATGACAAAGATTGTGATATTATCTTTTGATAAATATGCTCAGTACTTTGATCAGTGTTCATATGTCTTTGGTAATCCAAACAGGTGGGATAGAACTGTGATAGAACTGAGGTAGGGCTGGGTTTTGAGCACCAGTGGAAGAATTTCTGTATTTGGTCTAGCAGCTACCTTGATTCAGGAGTGGAACTGAGGCCATCAATGTGGTCATCAGCCACAGCTCGTCTTAAAATTTGTGTCCATTTTTATTTCTCAATTCTGTGATACAGCTGTAATCTGGCTTTAAGCAACTGAGGTATTAAATGATATTAAATGCCTGATTATATTCTTCAATATCTCAAGTTTTTAAAAAGTCCCATTAAAACATGTACCATATGCTTTCTATCTTTGTACTAGGGGTTTAAAAACTGTAAAACTTGTGACCTTTAAAAGTAGAAAGCAACTTCCATGGCATTTCTAGATATCTAATTTAGGTAAATTGTATGTAAATTTATAAAATCTTAGAGCTGGTTATCATATAATCCTACATCTAAAACACCTATATAAAGTACCAAATAAATAAATACATGCATTTATTTAAGACAAATACATCCATCATTTACTATGTAACTCTTCTTGTATTTTAAAGAGCTCATAAAATAATTAGTTAAACCCAAGATTCTTCCCTTCTGGCAGTGAAACAAAGTGTTCCAGTTGGTTTACATCACTATTTCTATTTCCTATGCTTTGTGTCGTAGTGCTTGAGAGAAACTTTCTGTTCTAGATACACCAAAATACTGCTCCATATCTGTTGCAAGACAGCACTTGGAGCTGAATGAAGAAGCAAAAGTGAGGAAGGAGGTCTAAGAAAATAGAATGCCTTCCATTTTCTTTCATGTCTGCCACGGAAAACAGAGATGGTATTCTCTGAAGGATCTAGCCAGAGTTTCCTTCTGTGAAGCACTGGAAGTAGCTTCCTAGAAAGTAATTATGCCATGTGATGCCAAAGAGATTTTAAGAATAGGTTCAATAATGTCTGTCTTTGTGAGGAGCAGAGGTGAGATCCTCTCACTTTGCCAATGGTTGAAGGTGGAGGTCCTTAGAAATAATGGTCTCGTGTCTGGGAATATCTGAGAAATTTTGAGAGTTAATAATAATCAGACAGTTCAAAAATATTTGGGAAGCCTTGCTCTCACTGATCCTTCCAGCTCACCATTTCTGCCACATTCTGATGCCTGCCTGAGCTGCTTCAAATGCAGCTAATTTACAGTGGCACTAGTGTGAGATACCAGAGATACCAAGATCTTTTTCCTTTCCTCTTTCCTCTTCTCTTTCCTCTTTCCTTTTTCCTCTTTCCCCTTTCCCCATCCCCCTTTTCTCTTTCCTCCCCCTTTCCTGCTGGAAGCAGGGGTTGGACAGAAGGGCTCTTTGCTTTCTCAGGTAACATGTGGGTCACAAAAAGAGTAACCTTCCTTCCAGCCCACTGGGAAACACCACAGCGTCTGACTGGCTTCTGAGGTGAGTTCTGTCATCCAGGGATGTCCCATGCCTTGGGAAGAGGAGGATCACAGCAAATGGAGGATGCAGGGCAGGGCAGCATTCCCTCTGCCAGGGGTGGAAACCTGTGCTCTGCAGGAGCAGGAGCTGTGCTGGAACACCTCTGTAGCTCTGGACCATGCCAGACTCAAGGCAAGAAAGGAGGCAACAGGAGCTTCCTATTTTCAGTGGAAAACTGTGACAGAAAAAGAAAAAAAAAATAAGATGCAAAAGAGATATACAATCTAAAACAGTGGGAATGGACTGAAATTGGTGTAGTCTCAGAGAGGCCCACAAAAAACTCACACCTGGGCACGAAAAGCTGAGATAGCCCCTCACAACAGTGCCGAGCTAATGAAAACAAGCAGCCTTTCTAAAATGGTAACATTTCAAAACCTTCTCCTGTCTTGTGCTGCACTTTATTCCTTCTCCTCTACTAGCTTCTGAAATGAGTTTTGCTTGTTATCATAGGCAGCTTTGCTGGTTCTTACTATTTTATCATGAACTTCAAGGTATTTGATGCTTTATTTAAACCCTCAGCTCCTGCAAGTGCAAAAAGATTTTTTTTTTAAGGTAAAACAAAACTTTCCAGGTCTCATGATTATGTAGGAAGCATGAAAGTGTGATCCCAAAAATATACCTTAAGACTTAATCCCTCAACATTCAGAAGTCATCATGTGAATATAAAGAACCCAAGAATGCTGGGGATTTCAATTTCTTGTTCCTTCGATTTATTTTTTTTCTAGTCTCAGATATTTAGTCTGTTTTCAGAATTTTGGGAAATCCAATTGATGATCTCTCAAAGTTTGGAGCACTGCATGTACTGAATGAAGGTTATAATCTTTTCACTAGAGATTCAAGCCATGGTGCAGAAAGGGGACAGGGACTTCTCCCTGGAAACTAATGGTAAGACATTTGGCATCTCATGGCTATGGCTCTCCTGTAGAGAGCCCCTCCTCTCTCCTGTCCTCGTCACAATCACCTCTCTAAATGCTTTGGCCATTACATTTTCAATGTCTTGAATTTATGCACTGAGGAAAGTGAGCTCCTAATATTATGAATGTTGCTTTCAGTCTTTTGCCATTTGTTTTATGTGCCCCACAGTACATTCCACTGAGACCATGTGGTAGGATCTCCTGTGTTTGGCAAGAACTTGACAAAAGGTTTATTTGATGTTTTAAAATCTTGGGATTATTTGGTAACTGAAAAACCTAAATACTTTTTTGCAGAAGTGTGAAAATGAGTAAGAGAATCATTTGCCATGATTGCATTTACGTATTGATTCTCACAATAAGTCTTCTGCCTTTATTATATTTTTCTTTTCCAACTTGCCTTTGTGACCTGGCCCATTTCTGAAAACTCTGTTTCTATGTTTGGAGAGGACAGGAACAGAACCCAGATTTTTCAGATTTCCTCTAAGCAAGTTATTTTCCCAGCCCTTTTCCTCATGAAAATAACTTTGAAGATCCTTACTAAAACTAATTGAGAAGGTTGAAAGCTTGCCTCAGATTTTCCCCCCTCCTAAAGCTTATTCAGAAGCTTCCTAGGATTGGGCTTTAGGGTCTGTGGGCTGCTCAAATTGAAGGCCAAATCCTCAGAGATGCTGAGCAGCTCCAGCTACAGACGTGGCTTCTTGTTAGTAGTGGCTTCCAGCAACATCTGCAGCTCCTACAGGGATCAGGACTTAGTGGCTCTTTGCAACTCCCAGCAGGCATTCATTCAGGGCTGATACATTTTTATAGTTCACTTTCACTTGCAGTAGGATATTTTCCAAACCCTGTCTAGTGTGCAGTAACTTTGCATATTGCTGAAGATTCTTCTGCTGCTGAGAGCTGTGAAGAATCAGGGTCTTACAGCCAGCTAGAACCCCCAATTCTGTTTGCAGTCCCCACTTGACAGTTCCCTTGCTCACACAGGGATGTATTTTGGGGAACCTTAAGCCTAAATTATTTCCCAGTTTGATGTCTATTCTCCAATAGTGAACACAGTTTCACTCGGTGCTGCTGACAGTATGATCCAGGACCCCTCCTCTCTCCTGTCCTTGTCACAATCACCTCTCTAAATGCTTTGGCCATTACATTTTCAATGTCTTGAATTTATGCACTGAGGAAAGTGAGCTCCTAATATTATGAATGTTGCTTTCAGTCTGCTTAGCATGTCATTTTACTACCACAGACAGGACTTTCCCCTTTCCCTCAGATGATTTCTGCTGAGAAGCTTGATTCCAGTTTCTGTTTTCTGATTCACATCCAAATATTCTCCTTTTTCTATCTCCTTCTTTTAGTGAAATCCATAAAAAGTTGCTAAAGCCAAGGATCAAATGTAGCAAATACAGCCATGACAACCCTGTGATAGGCTGTTTCTGGTCACATGCTGGTATAAACTGGCAATAGCAATAATTACCCAAACTTACATCAAGCAGACTGAGGAGCAGCATGCCATTTGTTACATAGAAGCTTACATAGAAAAGGTGATCTGAACACAAATTGGATAATATATTAGATTTATATCACGATTTGGTGAACATAACTCAAAGTTTTTCAAGCTGAATCATTAATTCTGTTTTAAAGATGAAGACATAAACTTGAAGTGAGCTGCCCAGGTTCATGCTGCAGGTAAGTGCTTCAGCTCAGAACAGTCCAGTGAATTGCCTGGAGAGCTCTTTTGGCTTTGTTATTATTTACCTTAGAAGTCTTCAAACAGTGAAATGAAAGAGAAGGGGACATGAGAGGAAATTAAACCATATAAAGACAACTAGTCAGCCAAGTCTTCCTTCTCAAAAACACAAAATAAAAGTTTCATTCAATACCAACAAACACAGATGTCACCAATTAAGAGCAAAAGTAGAAACAGACAATTCAGGCCTTTTGTTGTTGTTTTCAAAAGTGGTTTTTCTACTGAAGCCCAATACATACATAAGATGCAGATCAGACTAATAATACACATTTCCAACTTCTAGTCTTTCTTTGTGATAGCACTCAGTTCTGTGTTTGCAAAGGAAAAGCTTAAATACAAATAAAAATCAGAGTACCAAATGGCAAATTCCAACACTAAAAAATTGAACAAACCAGAGAATTGTTTTCCATCATTTTCCATATCCTGATTTCCAATAATGTTGCTGTACCTAAAGAAATAAACAAGCTAAGAAATATTTCCACTCATTTGCAATGATACTTGATGCTCAATTGTTTTAGTCTTTTCAAAATATTAAAAGATAATTAAGCTATTTTTTTTGTGTAAAATCTTCACATGGTTATTTCATTTCGCTCCTTGCAAATCTCTCCAAGTGTTCTTGTGTGTGACTTAGAAAAGCAGCATGCACGGGGCCTTCCTGGCTTTCTCTGCAAAGAGCTGGGCCTGAGTGCACAAAGCACCTGGAAATTTACCATTGCTGGCTATTGCTGTGCACCTTTGTAGGCTTGAGCTCTGAACTGGAAGCTGAACTTTGTTGCAGGCACGGAGTGAGTCTCCATGAAGAGCACATGGGGAGAGAAGATGCTTCACAGGAGCTACGGATCTCCCGGTGCACGGAGTCACCTGGGGGCCTGAGGCCAGCCAGGAAAGCACTGAGGTCAGGGGTGTGTGCTGCTGGCTCTGCTGGGCTGGTGATACAAAGGAAAATGTATGGGGTGGGCTTGTAAGTGTTATTTTTTCCGTGAAATTTGTCCCACAGCACAGCAAGACCACGAGCTTCTCATTTGGGTAAATCATGTAAATGATGCTGGGGAAGGGGCACTGCCTTGGGGCATTAGATTTAGTGAAACACACACAGCACACGTGTGGTGAAGCACGGCATTAAACACCCATTCACACATTCTGCCCCTTGATCGGCATTGTGGAAGTGTTCACTCAGGGTCGTCCTTCCTTTCCAAAAATAAACCTGGGACTGATTATAGATAGCTTTGCATCAGAATCATGTGAAACTCGTGGGTTTGAGTTCAGAGGAAACGTGGGAGGTTCTTGTTATGATTTTAAGTTGACTTGAATTTGTAACTCAGGATGAGACTTAGGGAGGGGAGGACTGAACACAGACAGATCCACAGGAAAGAATACATTCAAACCGACGCTTGTGAACGGCAACTGCCAACGGCTTAGGAAGAAATCCACACTCAAAACATTACAACAAATCAAAACATATTACTCTCTCTTAAAATCTGACTCTTAACGCTACCAAATATCCCTTTTTCCACTCTAGGCAATATCATTTTTTAGGAAAAAAACCAAAACAGAAAAGAAAATGCATATGTTGCCCAATATCCCCACAACAGCACTAAAAAGCAGAGGAAAAGTATGTTTTAATTAATTTATAAACAAAAGATTATTTCCTGCACTGCCAGCAAAAATCCTGTTTGCCGACAAGGTTCTGGCTTCAAACATTATCAGCAACTGGCAGGATGAGTCCTTTTATGTAAATGAATTCATTATTATTAATTTCTGCTGGTGCTGAACGATTTATGAACTGCTTTTCGAATATGGAAAAGTGGTTCATGAATCAGAGGGGAAAAAAATGTTCAAAAAGTCCTGGGTCGATAAATAACAGTAGTCATTCATGAATCCCGCCCATGGTGTCTTTTATCTTCAGTAGGGAGAAGATCAAAATGATAAAATAGTAATGTGCCAACAAAAAAGGATTGAATGGGCAGAGACTGGTAACATTGTCCTCTCCGAGCCTTAATGGGCAGGGATGAATGGTGACAGACTATCCTTCACCAGCAGGCAGCTACAGATTGATTCTCCCAAGGTGAACTGCTCCCTTTTCATGCCACACAGAGCCAGGATAAGAGAGCTGCTGAGCAGAACCCCACGAGCGCCCCTGCCCCACAAACCTGTACAAGCTGTGGTGGAGGGATGGGGCTTTGCTGCTTGAGGAACATTCCCAGTGTAGAGGGAGTGCCCTGGGCACTGTAATTGCCATCCTGCCCTGCTGCTTCCCCCACGTCTCTCACACCTCCTCGCTGATAGTCTTCCTGGAACTGGCCTGCAGCACCAATTGCATTGTGAAGACTCTTGTTCTAAGATGAAGAGAGATGAAAAGCACTTGATTGAAGGTGAGAAATCTGGCAGCTGTTCACTCCTGTTCTCTGAGCACACCACCAGCCCTCAGCAGACCAGGAGCCTTCAGGGTAGCACAGTGTATACAACAATTGACACTGGCCTCGCTTTAGTGGAGACATAACTTTTCATCTGTATTTGAAGAAGATAGACTGAAACTCAAAATATTTTGTGTACTAGGACTGAGTTGTGGTCATAGAAGTGGTATTTTCTCCTTAAGGAACTTCTCGGATATGTGGGTCACCACAGAGAACTGGGCCAAATTTATCCCCAATGTAATTTCATTCAAATCGCAAAGTTCTGCCCAGAATTGGTTTAGGCCATTATTATTTCAATGCTAAACATAGGCCAAGACTATAAAAACAGAATAGAGAAGGCTATAAAAAAAATCTGTTCTCTACGTAGCTTGCCTTTCTACAATTTTGATGTAGAAAGAAACTACAGCTGCAGATTGTGATTGTTTGCCCTTAAATAACTTTGCTCAGCTAAGAATTTCAGTCTTTTCAGGTATTAGTCAAAACATCCTGTGAGGTATGAGGCATTAGCACTAAAGGTGAGGTAAATGAAAGAAAAGCTACATCCACAAAGTCTTGAAAAGATTTTGGCAGACTCAGTAGCCAGTCTAGACTAACTGAGGACTTTTCCTGTGGAACCAATAGTCAAATGTATCTTCCAGCAGAAGAAAATAAAATGACAGATTTGTAGCTGGTTCTTAGCCTTGTTCTTATGTATAATTTGACCATTTTCTTTATTTCAGAATGCCACAGGACAAAATCTTGTGCTTCTGAGCTCAGCAATGAAGTTTTAATCACCCCAATATACATCTTTCCACGATATATATGTTTCTGTCTACCAAAGACATAATGGCTGCTCCTTTTATGGGAAACCAGGATTTAATCCAGTAAGTCTGTGAGAATCAATATTCTTGTGAAATGACACCATGTTGAAGTTATTTTATGTTATGTTGATGGTTAGCTAATTTTGTAATGGAGACATTTCTTCTAGAAGCAGACATAGTATAATTTAGTGGTAAAAACGTCAATCACAAGGGGTTGAACACTTATGTCAGGGCAGGAAGAGGGCAGATTTATTGATGGAAATGTATCTATATACTCTTTGTGGCACTTTGACCTGAAATATCCATTTTGGTTATAATTTTGTTTTGTAAAAATGACATCAACTGCAATCACTAATGTAAAAGTGACACAGGAATGCTTTGTTCCAGAGGCCTGATTTAAAAGACTTGCTGCTGTTTGTTATAGTAACAGCTTCTCAATAGCAAGGAATTAGGGTACTGATTTAACTGCTCCTTTTCTCTCTGTAGGACACCAACTGTTCCTTTTTTTCTACTGTTTAATATTGTTTAAATAATAAATATATAGCTTGTTTCGTAATGACATTGAGATAACCAACACAAAGGAGGCAGGTGCTCTGGCTGGTACTATATGTGGATATATTTTTGTATAGCTTTTCTTCCTAATGCCAGTTAACCACCCACCTAAAGCCATAAAAAACAGCAATAGGAATGGGTAGGAGAGGATGGAATAAAATAAGTAGAGGTTAAGAAAGAAAAGTGGCATGGAAGGAGACAAAGAAAAAGCACAGTGCAGAATATAGGAATGTCTAATTTGTGACTTCAGTGTTTTTTGTTTGTTTTGTTGGTTTTTTTACAAAATCCTCATCAATTCATTGGATTTTTGTATTCTTATTGCAGATTTAGAGTGGTGTAACTAAACAACAGAATCTGGCCAACTCTCAGCTTAGAGAATAGGAAAAAATCATTGGAGCAATGTGAATTTTAGAGAAGCTGTGCTGTCCAGTGAAGTACTGCTATTGCCAGTTTTCTGCTACACTATCCTCCCCTGAAAGAGTGTCTTGAACTAAATAATATCATGACATCCTAATTAGTAACAGCTTAATCTCTGGGCTATTCCTGAGAAATCTGCACTTTAGTGTAGAGTGATTCTAGCACAATCAAAATTTTAATTTAGTATAACTAAGGATGGGGTGTTTTACCAATAGCACACAATGTATTCGAGCTCTCCCATCTCCTGCCCTTCCATTTACACCCCTTGCATGACTATCATGAAGAGCTGACAGCTCACTTTCCTCTAACAATCACGTTTTTTCACTGAGATGTACAAAATCCATAATCTGCTTTGTAAATCTTCATTCTTGGCTCCTTTTCAGGCAAACAAAATGACAGAATCAGAGACCATCCAATGTCCTGCTCTGGTGAGTCACAATGATTTTATCACTTAAATATAGAAACCATTTAGAGTCTGGGGAGATCCACTTCCAGCAGGATTAGAAGTGGGAATTTCTACTATATTTTAAGGCCATGATCCCCAAAGATGTTTCTTTTGAGTGGCATTCAAGACTTTTGAAAAGTTGATTCATTGGAGAGTCCTCAAACAAGCAAAATCTGCTCATTAGGGAATGCAGAGCTCTGCTCATAACATCCCTCTAGGGATGGTGTGATAAATCATAGGTACTCATACAAGAGGATATTTGTTTGCACACTATCAAGCACAGCCAGGCAGCTTCTCCATGTGGACTGGGAGAAGGTGGGATGGGAAAGCATCCAATCCTCCCAAAAGTCAGGACTGCTGAGCAGTCCCAGTGTGGTCACACTGAAGAAGAATCAAAATAATACTGAAATCAGGTTCACTTTCACACTTTGCCAATCAGATCATGGGTAGTTTGTGCTGACTGGCAAGATCAAACCCATTATTAAAATAAGAAAAATTTAGCTAATGTTTTGGGTCTTTGGTTCTGTTTTAAAACAGAATTTTTGTTGTTTTTCTTAACCCTAGACATTTTACTTCTGCCCATTTGCATAGGTAATATTGCCATCATATTTATTCACACTGCTCATAAAAGAGCACATCACAAAAGTGCCTGGAAAATAAAACTCCAATGAGAAGGGACCCATCAAGTTTAAATGGAGGTTTATATTGCAGCATTATGAGACAGAGGCTTGCACATTTGCAGCTCCCATGGCAGAAAGTGAAACTCTAAACAATTAAAGCAGTGCAGACATCCTGCCCTAAAGGATTGTAAGCATTTAAAAAAGCAGCCATGACCTCTCTTTACTGGGCCTGTTTTCTATTTAATTTACAGTCTTTATTAGCCAAGAAAATCTTGGCTGGATCTTAGTCAAAGTGATGAATATACAAGCATTTTGATCTACAATTTGGGGCACTTCAAAGTATTCTTTATTTTATGATCATTTGTAATCAAGGTCAGAGCTCTGGTGGTAATTTAGATACCACCTAAACATATTTATAATATAAAAATTGCTTTGCAGTAGCATGCATAGTGTCCTTTCTATTTTTGCTCACAGTAAGATTGGAGTTGCAAATGCTCAGGCTCTCCAAAAGTTACTCCTACAAGTTTGTGTAAGCAGCTCCATGCCTAGGTTTCTTTTATTCAGTTCCCACAATGACACACAAAAACTGAGCATATATGCGTGACAAAAAGAAACGGTTTGTTTTCAGTGGTTTATTTATTGAAATATAAGCCTTACTAACTTTGTAAGGAGAAAAAGCAAACCAAAAAGCCATAAAATGTTTAAAGAGAAGTTTTTGTTCTTTTTGTCATCTGTTTTTGTCACTTTTCCATATACTTTGCTCATGCCCTGAGGTATAGCAAGTCTCAGAAGTGTCCCCCTTTTTAAGAGAAGGGACTCTCACGGCAGCAGCATCTTGCAGAACTGTGGAGGGTGGGAGACCCTCTACCCAGGAAATGTCTGTGATCCCATGGAGGAGCGAGGCCTAAGGCCAAAAAACCCAAATAATCCCTGGAAGGAAAAACCCTTGGGCAAGCTAGTCGCTATGGTGACACAAAAGTTTCTCCCAGCATGCTCTGCTACTTTATGTTAATTCTATGTATCCTATTGGCCCTTCCCCCTTGTTCTGCCTGCTACCTTCCTCATACAAACCCAGCTCCTGGAGACTTTCCTGGTTTTCTCGTCCCTGACACCCTTCATGACAAGACCAATAAAGATCTCCAAGGAATGAGGAGATTGTTCCATTCCTTAAATGAGGAATCCATCCCTTCTTCCAAATGGGTTTGAGACTTTTAAAAGAGCGAACTCTGGTGAAGGCAAGGTTGTGCCTGTGTGCCTGAGACTGTCTTTTTCAAGATACTCCTTGAGGAAGGTTGCAGTGCCCTACCATCAATGCCCAACACAAAACAAAAGCTGAAGCTGTGATCGCTTTCTAGCACCATCATCTCAGGTTCTAGGCCTGATTTTTTTTTTTCCAGATATTGTGTCTTTCTAGATATTATGTCTGTCTACATCTTTCTAGATTTACGCTTGCTAGGATGAACCATCCGATTCTTCTACTTCGTGTCTGACCTTTTGACAAGCACAACCCAAATCTGAAGCCCAGCACTGAGTGCCAGTTTCTCCAGCCTTGGCAAGCACACACCTTGCCCATTCTCTCTGACTCCACTGCAGGGGTGCATTTCAGTGTTTGGGTTTTATCATGTCCCTCTCCCACTGTGCACCCTTTCATCAGCTCCTTCTTTTCTCTTGCAGCCAAAAGCTTCTTATGGATATTTTGAGGCCCACGTAGGCTCTCCCAAGACTGTTTATCCCTACCACACCCACGAGGTACAGATCAATATGTATGCACCACTCACAACAGATTTTTGTTTGAAATATTGATTTATTAAATTTTGGACTGTAGTCATTTGGTTTTCTTCTGCAAGGGTCCACTCCTACAAGAATCTGCCAAGCTACTGCACTTGCCCTTCTTCACATCCTCCCTTAAAAGTCTTCTCTGCTGTTACACCTTAAAAAAATTATAGTGGTTAAGCAGCTGATGTGCTGTGACTGCATACTGATCATAATTATCTCCCAGTTACCTTGTCATTTCTGCCCCTCTCCCCATCTGTTTGCTGTCACTTGCCTTTTGCCTAGATCAAAGACTCTTTGGGGTACAGACCATGCCTGGAATTCCCGTGCATTTGGATACTGTCCTGAGCAAAGCATCTTGGGTTCTAGGCACTCCTGAAGTGCACATAAATAAAAATTACTGTTTCTAAAGTAGAATCCTCTGCATTTTTATATGCATAAATTATAGCCACGTCCTGTAATCCATTTTTTAGGCTAAACAATTGATTCAATGGGATTTGAGCCAGGGCAGGAGATGGCCTACAGTCTTTACTCAAAACAAGCAACATAACATATTATTAATCACCCTAAATAGACACTATCACATTCAGTGTTGCAGTCCTACCTGTGGATAAAATAAATACCTTTCCAGAAACCTTATGACTTTTCTCTTTTACACTAAGCCAGGCTGCTCTTAAGAAAACTATTGTTCTGCAGGGGATAACAAGATTGCAGTGACTCCCCGGTCGTATTCCCTTTATGTTGATTGCTTGGAAGTTGGCAAGGGGTGGTGAATACCCAGCAGAGTCAGTTGTAGGCCACCCTGTCTCTATCCAAGTGCTCTAGAGGCAGTTCTTCCTTTCCATTCAAAGTTTTATCTCCCACTAGGGCCACACAAAACTTCTGGGGGCTGTAGTTTTGAATGTTATTCTGAATTTTGTTAATATCCTCAGATATATCTTTATCCATACTGCAACCACAGCATGAAAGCTGCTGGTTATAATTCACCAAACTCTTGGGGAATCCATTTGGCCAGGAGAGGAGCTGGGGATGAAGCTCAAGCTCTTTCTCTGTGCCTGCATCAGAAATGTTGTTGGGAGAGGTGGTTCCGGGGGCCACTGTCTCCTGTGCACCTCCTGAGGAACGACAGCTGTGTGCTTCCTCCTGTGGAACTTGGAAGAGCTGCAAAGGAGAGTAAAGCCAAAGCCAAAAATAAAAACATGCGCAAAAGCAATGAGTAAAATCTGCCAGATTCGAGGAGCTGTTGTACTACTGGAGACCAGCCAGAAATCTGTGGAAGTCCCCTATTAATGCAGTGGCTTGGTTGCAATTGCTTCCCCACACCCCACCCCTTCCTTCCCCAGGTGAATCTTGTCTTGCATGTATAAAAAAGACTGCAAAAAGCACACACACTTTTGTTTTTAGTTTTTTGTTTTGTTTTGTTTTGTTTTTCCCCACAGTATATTGTTTGTTTTGCAGGCTTTCTGTCTGAAAATATGTTTTTCTCCTGTTCTCATGCAAATTTTGGGGCTTCCTAAGTTGCTGATGTGTGAAAGTGAGACAAGTCTTAACATACTCAGTAAATCCAGCCTGGATATTCTTACTTTCCATTCAGATTGAGCGTTATTTTTAAAAAGTGTTAATCTTAAATAAATGTTCATAGATCAGGTTACTTTCCACTTTCTGCCAATGTTTGGGTCGTTAGATGCTGGGCTGTAAATGAACTATGCAGATAAGACCTAATGTTAAATATCAAGGACTTCTTTACAAAGGGAAAGAGGCAGGAAGGATAAGGATCTCCTTGCTTCAGGCCATAAGACAGCTATTGACTTTCTGGCACTGGGAAGGAACCTTCTTAAGCATTTTGTGTTTGCCATGATCAGGAACAAGGTGCTGAATTAGAAGCACACTTGAACCTGGTCTGATTCAATTCCCCCATTTCCATTGGCATAAGGAAACTGCTCGCAGCAAAATTAGTGCAGTGGAATGTGGAAACAGAAGTAAATTCCATGTTCCTCCCTGGCCTTTTACAAAAGCACATGGCACATTTTCTCTAGAAAAGGAATTTTAGGTTTGTGGTTTTGGTTTTCTTTTTCCCTCAAAGGATGTAGGAATTGCATCCTTTTATACTGAATTCAGTTTTACTGAATTCTCAGTAATTAGTCTCTATATACATATATTTTAGGGCTTCTTTAGTCAATTCTTTCTGTGTTATTGGGGACAAATTTATCTCAATATTTTGAGTGGAATATTATGGAAGATCTAAAAATTGCCTATTCTTCCTATCTGGGAAAAGCATGTAGATAAAGCAAAACTTCATATTTATTTTAGATAATTTAGTCTCTAATTATACAAAAGTGATGTGAGAGAGATACACAGAATCTGACCCAGAATTATGACTGGAAAATAATAATATCATCCTAATTAAAAACCATATAAGAGTTTGTTATCCAGCCTCAAATCCCTGACAGACTTGTATGGTCAAATAATCGCAGCATTTGCAGGCTAAAAATTTAGTAAAAGTTTCATGGAAAAAAAAAAAAATATCCCTAATGAATTCTCAGTGTTTTTTAATATTGTGCCTCTTTAACAACAATGATGGCTTTTGGGGACTCTTGCTCACTTATGGGACATGTGGGTCATTTGAAAGCTTGAATATTCATTATGAGATGAGCTGGAACTGGATGTGCAATATGTTTGGTTGAAAACTAAATTTTATGTAAATTCTACAGTGATGTTTTCTGGCTCAGTTAGAATCCATTCTACTGTTTATCTTTATACTAATAATGGTCTCTTGGGCTTCTTTTTAAGCCTCTCTGTATACTTTTTTTTCTTTTAAAATGAAAGATGAAGATCCAAAGAAAACAATTTTTAAAGATAGAAATAGAAACACTAGGTAAAAGGAATTAGCAATGCAATCTCTGCATATATTATGTGGAAATCTACTGCAAAATTGCAGCTTGGAATTTTATTCATAGTACATTAACTGTTTCATGTTTGAGCAGCATTGTTGCTCTGATTCCCCATTTTTTTCAAAATCCCTTTGGATCCGCTTTTTTAATCTATTTCTGGATATTTTTGTAATGTTTATTAAAATATTCCTTTTCCAGAATGATAAATCCAGTTGTCTGGAAGAAATAAAATCTGTGGCATAGCTCTGAAATGAGAATTAACCTTGATTACTACAGTAATTTACTAATCAAAACTGGAGACCTGCTAATCAAGCCTGAATTACCAGCTGCTTGATTTTTATAGTGACATAACCAAAACTGAACATTTGGTAAACAAGGATCTTATTTATGAGGGGAAAAAATTGGCATATGGCCATATTCATCTTAATATATTTCTCACTATATCGTTGTGATTTCCTTATCAGCTGATGTAGGCATCCTCCTTCTACCTTTAGCCATCCACCTAAGCCCAAAATGATGAACACTGAATTTTCGATTACCCTGGAACTGGAGTCAGAGTAGCCAATTTCACATTTTAAGAGGTTTCCTGATCTACCTGTTGTTTTTGGACCCAGGGAGGAGAATTGCTGATATATCCCAGTAGCCTTGTGTTACAGGGCTGGTCAGAGAGCACCTTGGAATAAAGGGAGCAGAACACTGGCAGCAGAAAAGAGAGGAATGGAGAAGTGCCAGTGAGCAGACAGCTGGGAAAAGCTGCAGGAGGAAATGGCAAAGAGCATCCATGTGGTGCTGGTGAGCCCAGGGCTGAGCAGAGAGAGGGACGAGCCTGGGAAATGTGACACTGAATCCCCCGGGAGGGCTGCTGAGGAACCCCAGCCGATCCCCTGAGTGCATCCCTTGTGTAAATGGACAAAGTACCAATTACTGCAGCCTGTCTGAGGGGCTGGGATTGTGAAACTATTCAGCTGGTTTCCTTAAGTGCAACTAATTTCATGTTTTTAATATTTTTTTTCTCCTATCTGATTTCTGTTCATTTTTTCAGCTCCCAGATGGCATCCTGTATCCACCGACACAGAAAATAATTTCCCAGTATTTTCTTTAATGAATGACCTATTATGAACAAGCAGGAAAAACCCATATTGTGCAATTCTTCCACAGAAAACCTGATCATTAATATAAATGGAGAGAAGCCCCCAAAATGGGAATCTTTTTTGTTGTTTGAGCTGTGTATGGTATTTCATTAAGGTGGCTTGTGCGGTGTTTTTTTTAATGTCTTATTCAATTGATATTGTCATGGGTAATTGTGCTGTTTAAAAGGTAAAGAACAGAAACACAAAAAGATTATTTCTAGAATAATGTTTACAGCATGAAATTCTCAGCTAGTCAGGCTCTTTCCCATTCTCTGCTTCTTACTTTAGACCTAATCCCCCATTCTCTCAATTCTTAGCACAGAAAATATATACTAAAGCCAGTGCTGCTTCCATTTTTTCACCATCTTATCTCACAAACCTGAAATAATGTTTTTCCCTATAAGTCTTGAATGTACTTACACCTAACAGGAATGAAGGGGCACAGAGATGAATTAAAATGTGTTCAGTGGTTTATAGCCAGTCTAAACCTCGAAGAACAGCAGTTTGTGCTCACTGTGTGTTTCGACATGATCCTGCAAAGCTTCCAGGGGCCACAGCTCAGCACGGGCCAGGCTCTCCCGCAGCAAGTGCAGCCCAAATCAGAGCTCCACAGACAGTCTTCAGAGGGATTTTAAATACCAGGAAAACCATGAGCTATTCCTAATAGAGTGCTATTCCTAATATTGTGCACTCTTGACTGGAGGAACGTCCATGAGGATAAAGAATTCAGATTTCAGGACTGGATTCTCAGGCAGTGGTTTAGAACATTTGAAGGCCAAGGAAACAAGAGTGAAATAAGTGGCTTAGAGTTAAATATTTCCCCCTGACCACTGGAACAGGACTGTGCTCCACTCCAGTTCACATCCCTGCTTCTCCCTAGAGCCAGAGCTGTGCACCTAGAAACTTTCTATCAGAAGTACTCAGCATTGCCTCACGTATTTAGGATGACTTCCCTCCACCATCAAAACTTCAGATGCCCAAAAATCCACCTGGAAATCTGGATCATTTCAGACTGCACTAGGACATAACACGAAGGACATGGAGTCACTGAGGAAGGAGTACTTGCAAGGAGGGACTGATGCCTATGGAGGAAGGCCAGCAAAAAATACAAAACAAGAAAAGTGGTAGCAGAAAAACTAGGAAGAGAGAGTAAAAATGGTAAAGTGACACCATAGTGCTTTACTGGCTCTAAAGCAAGGGAAAATTATGAAAGCATTCATTTATTCTGGTTCAGCCAAAGAAAAAAAACAGAGCATAAAAAGAGAAGAAAAAAGAAGTACAGAATGTAGAACTTGTGAAGAAAAAAGCCAGCAAAGGAAGAGGAAATGAAGAGAGAGGAGAAACAAGTGCTGGAAGTAGAGGAGTGGATGGTGGGGGAGGAGGCAGCACAAAGAGATCTGATGAACAGGGCTTTTAGGTAACTGAATTTTATTTGTATGTGTCATTTCCTACTTTTTATTGCATTTCTTTGGCAACCATCCCACAGTTCCATAACCTATGGGTGAGTGGGAGGAGGTGGCTAAGAGGGCAAAATGGTAGTTTTTGGCAGAATATTGACATGACTTGAGTCAGGTCATTACTTGTGGCTGTCATTAGACAAATAGTGAAAGTGGGCTAATGGGGCAGGTGTTTATGAATCCTAGAGGCCACAGAAGGCTCAGTTTTCACAACCTGACTCACACAGAAAGGGAGAGGCCCAAATGATTCAGTGCAGTGAAAGCAATGGCAAGCGGTGATTTCAGCATTGCAGAGGCCACAAGGATTGCCAATTTCAGATTTACAGGATGGTTCTGTCAGGTTACTTCAGCCTCTCAGGAACTTTGAAAGGTGGGCACTATTGGGGACTTCCTTTCTTGCAATCATTGGATAGAAATATTTTTCTGTAGTGCAAAATGAGACTCTGACACACAACTCTATGGCAAAATATAACTTTCATGAAAAATGTTCTTAACTCCATCATCTTTTCTGGGTATTTTTGTTTCTTTTTACCCTCTGTTTGACTCTTTACATGCTTTCCCCCCTAATTATCTTTAATTTAAAATGGAAACATTTCTAAAACATGCAGTGTCAAATAAAATGAGTTGGGATTTTTGAAGACTTTAGAACATACGCAGTAGCTGCCACCCTGAGTCAGACAAAATATCCAGTGCTTTCCCTCTGAGAGTGAGAGGAGAAATGTCTGGGGAAAAAGTGTGTGAACTCTGATATGTCCCTCATACAGAGCAATCCTTCTTCCCCTGTGTGCTCCTGCCCTCTGAGGATCAGTGTCAGAGACATTTTGATTTGGAGGCTGGATCTTGATCATCATGTTTAGTACTAGTGATGGATTTCATTTGCATGATTTCATGTAATTCCTTTTATGGTCCATTTACACTTTTGACCTCCACACCATCCTGTGGCCATGAGTTCTGTAATTTCATTATGCACTGTGAGGATAAAATACTTCTTTTGTTTGTTTTAAGACTGATGCCTGGTCATTTAATAGAGGCTCCTAGTCCTTGCATTTGTGGGAACTGTTAAATGATATCTCTTTATGTTTGAAATCATGTTTTTGAAATAAAAAAACCTCTTTCAATTTTAAAGCCTTGTGACTAGGCAAGATCTCCCTTCTCCTCTTGTGAATCCTTCAGTGAAAAAAAAAAGGAAAATTCCCAACTCCAACTACAACCTAATGAAATTAAAATTAATTAAAGTAAAATAGTTTTACAATGTTCATACTGCATAGATAAGTAGCCTTAGTCTTATTTTATATGTCCTGTATGTTTCCCATCTCGTGTCACATCACGGTGCTGGTTTCAGTTCTGTGAGATGAGGAACAGCCCATTTTAAGGCCATTCTCTGTGGCACAACTATTAAATCATAAGCATAGTAATGGGAGAATATATTCACTGAGCCCTCTGCAAGAGCAAGAAGGGGAAAGGTTTGGAAAGTCTACTAAAAAAATAGGAGTAGGCTTCGTACAAGACACCTGAGTGTGGCCAGACAGCAACCTGCAGTGGGTAGACCACGGTGACAACTTACCAGTTTCTATTTTCTTACAGCTCATAGTTGTCCAGCATCCTCTCTGCACCACCCCCAGCCCTGTGTTTTGTGTATCATTCCAGTCAGATTGCTGAGGACAGAGACAAAGGACAGATTCCAGGATAAAATCAAAACTGCTCTGGAAATGCACTGTGTGTGGCAGCATTTGGAACAGTGGTGAGAGGTTAAAAAAAGAGTTTGACTCTAACCCAAGAATCAAAATTAATGTCAGAGAATTTAATGCAAAACAAGGTGTGATGGAACAAAGACTGTTGGGGGGGTCTTGTTTTGTTCAGTTATGACAAGCATTATTCAACACTTTAAAAGACACAACAGTGTAATGGTTTTCACTGAATTGCATGAAGAAACAGGATAACTTTAACAAATATCACACATATCAATAAAACATGTCACAAATCAATTGTATTGAAAATATATTAGGTTTCTTTAAAAGAAAAGATCAGAAAAGGAGGAAGCACAAGCAGGAGGAGAGACAGCACACAAAGATTTACTTCTGAGTGCTACAAAATATTGAACTAAAAATAACATTAAAGATGAAATTTGCAATGAATCTCAAGCTGCTAAATTCCCAAAGGCTGGGTCTGCCAAAGGCTCTGTTGGTTTCCTCTGTTCTTTTCTGTCTTTATTTAAATATTTTATACAGTTGTCTATGTTCATGTGTAGTGCGAACTGTCATTTATATTTCAGTCCACTCTAAAATGGATCTTAGACTATCTCAAGCTGTGCACTGCAGCGAGGAGTTTGGAACTGAGAGGTAAGTTGAAGTGGTAGGGACAGATGAAGACTGATATTTAATGTAGTTTTTGTGTACTTATATTTTGCTGTCATGTATTTTGCCTTAAAACTGATTTGTAATTTTCTGCATTTTGTGACATTATGATAAGATGTGATGTGAGAGAGGTTTCCATTTAGCAAATACATTGATGCATTTTTGAGTCGGAGTGGTTGAATTCTGACCTTAGGCTTTCATGTCTAGCAATAACAACATGCAAGTTTAGATCTGCAGTCTTAAATGCTTCTCTTTGTGCTTTGGACTTGCCAAGGTAACCTTTTTAAAATAAGACAGTCTTAAGCTTATTTTAGATTCACTTGTGTGGCAGGCCCACAGGGTGCTGAGTATCCTCACTCTCCATTGTCTTAGGAATACAGGGCACACTTTGCCCAGGAAAACTGGGACTTACTGTGGAGCTGGATCCACCACCTTGGGAGAGACTCTCCCACCCTCCTGGTGTTGTGGGAGGAAGCAGAGGGACCTGTTCTGTCCCCATACAGACAAATTGCAGCATTGTGGTGGCTGGGGCACAGCCAGAGCTCCCTAATTGCTCCCTGCAGGCTGGGAGCCCCTGGCTGGGCTGGGCTGGGCAGGAGTGGGCACTGCCAGCAGGGCAGGGTGGCACCGACCCTGCCCTGTCCCTGAGTGGGGGAGGATGTGATGGAGGGCTGCTGCTGCTGCTGCTGCATCCTGACCTTAACTCAGTCCTGATGCACTCTGCTATCTGTTAGATCTGCGGAGAAAGGTTCAGATATATTAAGGTGGGATTTTGCACTTGTACACCAGCACAAGGAAGAACAAAATTAGTAGTGTTGGACTCCACCTCGTCAACTCGTGTAACATAAAGAATCCTTAAGAAATTATGTTGCTTTCTTGCTTCCAAACAGTAAATCATGCAGAATAAAAATTTTAAATAATGGCTATTAGATTAGGAAGTCTAAGAAGCTTTTACTACTTGGGAGCTTTGACTATTAAAAATTGATAAATTGCCATTGAAACACAAGCAGCTCTGCAATATGATAGATCAAAGTTCATTTTTTTCCCTAATGCAGAGTTAAGATGAGCGGGCTTACTTTTTGTTCATCTTCTTTGCAGATCAAAAACATTCCTTTCTTTTTATTTGAGTGATCAATTTACTAGAAGAGCCCAATGTATATGTTGTGGCTGCAGTAAAATTCTTATTCACAAGCCTTTAAGTAGTAATACAGCTTGCTGGCATTATGCAAACCTCAGTACATCTCAGCACTGCTGTCCAAAGTGGATAGTGTGTCTCCTTCACATAATACAGGTGCAAATTGATTAGTTATAGCTCGTGAAGTGGTATTTCTTAAAATATTTTGACCACGTCATTAAAAAGCTAACTCTTCTTAGCAGTGCTTCTACATTAAGTTAGCAGAAAGACTTCAGAATGTTGTGTTTCAGTGAATGGTATTCCAAAAAAAGTGCTCAAAATGACTGAAATGTAAACCTTGGGAAGACATTTGCCAGTGGCTTTTTAGAAATCTGTTTTTTAAATTGCATGTCAGTGTAACGTCACAGCAGGTGGTGGTCGAGGTGCCACACCTTCCCCAGGGGAGCGTCCCTTTAGGGGGATGTGTTCTAGGGCACACAGGCTGATACCTTAAGTTTTACCTTTGATATTTTTTTGGACTCTGTGCTGTTTTAATGTATAGTTCTGGATTTCATGTTAAGAGATCGTAAGCTCTCTTCACAGGATAGATAGACAAAACAATTCCTTTCTAGCTGAGGACCAAGGTCAAATTTTAGGCCCAAATGTATAAACAACAGTGAAGAAGAGAAAAAGAACAAAGAGGATGAAGTTTCATAACCTGAGGCTATAATTAGACAATTAACTCAAATATGATAATAAACCAGAGCTTATAAAAGGGGGAGATCTCATGACTGGGGGTCCATTTTTTTTTTTTCTGGGACCACTGCAGGGTTCTTATATGGGCCAAGCTGTATCCTTTCAATGCAATATCCCTTTTATTCTTTTCCTCTGCCTAGTCTCTGTTTCCAAGTCAGCCTCTGTAGGCAGCAGGCACTCAGGCCTCGCGGGTGTGATTGTCAGCTGGTCTGTGGGGGGCGCTCTCGGGGCACGCAGCAGCGAGGGACGGGGTCTTTGTGGGTCACGCAGCGCTGCCACAAAGGGCTCCAGGCACAAGGAGCACCAGGGAAGGCCGGAGGGAGCAGGGCTTATAGAGGAAAGGTGGGGGGGCGGGGCAGAGCATCACAGCGAATCAGGTGAGGGTCCAGGGGCGGGGCAAGGGGAAGGGCCAATGGGATACAAATAATCTGCATAAGACCAAGAGGCATCATGGGAGTGTCTCCTTTTCCTCCCCTAAGGAGGTGGCCAAAGGGGTCTGCCCCAGGGGAGCAGAGGCCGCTTCAGAGCAACAAGCCTCTCTCTGTGAGAGCGTTGTGGACCCGTCACCAGCTGGTCTCTCAGCCTCCACACTGGATCTGTATGAGGGTTTTTTTGTGTTTTAAATATCTCTTATTACTTTTTAAAAGTCTATAAATCTGCTCTTTGGCAATTTGTATTTTTTAAAAACCTTTTAAATTAAGTAGCGCAGAAATATGTAATGAACGTGCAACGTTAAACACTTTCAAGGGCAGCAAATATGATCACATCCTTCAGAAAATATTTCTAAAATGTGTGATTTCCAGCCCACTAACTTACTTCAAAGTTGTGTAAAAGCTGCAGTTGATAACAAGGTCTTGTGTATCTGGATCTTTGGGTAAACAGTGTCTGCCAGTATAGCTGGAGGAGACAGACATTTCCATTTTTGAGATAGTTCTGTAGAGAGAATCCTTCTGTGGGTGTCCACACTTGGCAGCTGATCTCAGGTCTGACACAGTGTGCACACACTGCCACAGCTCCCATCACCCCAGGAGGAGAAAAATCCTCCATGTGGCCCCAAGAAGGTTCAATCCTGCAAAACACTTAAGCACAAAATTGAACTTAAGGGACAATATATGTTAGATACAGCCTTTGCTAAAAGATGCAGGGTGAAATACATGTATTCCAGAAGGAGGGATATAATATGTGAAAATAAATGGTATGGGAAAGCATTTATAGATAGCTGGGGAGGTAATGAAGGAATGCTTCGATTTCAGTTCAAGGAAAACTTAAATTTACTGTATTTTATTTCACATTAATCCTTCATTCGTCTACCACAGTTTGTGTCTGGCCATGAAATTTTCATCTGTGTCATGTTATTCTTTGGCACATAAAGATTTACAGTCTCTGAGCCTGATTTGGCTCGTCTTGGTGTTGATGACAGAAATTCCAATTTTGCTCTCAAAGGGCATGATTGAACCAGTTAACATTTATTTCAGCCTTGCAGAAGGACATATTGCTTATTTTATATTTAAAGTATGCCAAAATAAGATTAAGAGACTTGATGAACATTGCATGGTAAGTCAGAGGCACATAGTCATGGAACTAAGGATTCCTTCCTTCGTGACTCTCACTTCCTTGTTTTATACTGTACTTTTGATAATGTGTCTGCATTCCCACAGCAATATTCTTCTGGCACACGATAATGCAATAGTTTTGAAATATGCATTTCATGTGATGTGTGAAAACATAAAATCTATAGATGTGCAGTATACATGGATAAAAGAATTCATATTACAATATGTAGCTACAAGCATAATAAATGGAAATTGATGAAAAGGGAATCTTTCTACTGCTGGGATTTTAAAGAATTAGACAAATGTGTGCAGTTCAAATAAGACAGAATTTCTGCTTCTTGTCACAGAAAGAGCGATGAACATGTATCAGAAGAGAAAATCAGCTGCTGTTTGGTAAGTACCCTATGATTTTTTTTTGACTGCTGCCATTTGGGCCCTACCAAGTCCAGTACTTACTGTACTGATGATGCTGCTGGCTCCTTTTTTGTTACTATATCACTCAAAAAGACAATCTTTCTTAGAAAAACTAAAACTGTGCCAATGCAATACCATTTCTTCAGAAATGCTTTTATTAATTCATTTACATTTCAAGCTGGAGCTAAATCAGTATATGGATGGAGACAATTCTTGGTCCAGTCTTTTCATGTTGGAGCCAGAAGAGATTTCCAGAGCAGTGACACTGAATGCTGTTTTCCTCTTAGTTTTGTAGGCAGTCATTAGGTAATGCAATATTAGGTGAAGCAAATCTTTTGATCTATGTATTTATGCTAGATGGTTTTAATTCTTGTTTTTGTTATTGTTTTAAGACTAGTAGCAGTAGTAATAGCAGTGGTAGGAGTATTATTGGCAGTCCCTGTGTCCAAAGAGCTCATTAAAGGACAGCACTCCGGAGATGATGCCCTATCTGACTGGAATCAGCAGGACACAGGAACTGTGTCCCATATGATGAATAACAAAAGAAAGGGTAGTTTACATTCTTTGATACATTTCTGCTCGATTAACCCCCAGTGGGATTTTACCCCTCCAGTTGCATTTTTTTTGTTCCTCTAATCTTCTTTTGTATTTGCTCACTGACCCCAAGCATGTATTTGACTTGTGACCCTATTTCTGTTAATAAAATACAGGCCATCTGACCAGCATTCACACCACTACACTACAAGGTGATGATTACCTCATTGTAAGTGCTGGGAGTTAGCAACTCACAGGGTGAGGCTGGTGGTCGGGTGGCCTGAAGATAAGATAACCAATGGAGGCAGCAGAAGCAGTTTGAGCTGTGTCTTCAAAACCAAACTGCAGATAATAAACTCCTCCAAAAGATCTAATTCTATCCATAGAACTGCATATCTCCTTATGTATTGCTCAGCTATTAATTAGTTGATAATGTTTAGGGGATTATGGCATGACAAAAAGCAATCATAGCTATAACGTGGAAATTTTCAGTATCCGTACGGGTGGTAGCTTGTAAAATCAAAATTATCCCATTTCTATTTTGGGTTATCAATTATAATTATATGCCTCATGAAAAAAAAATACATCAGCACTCAGTGGCAATAATTTCAGTATAGTGTTTTGAGGGTAAATTAACATTGGAAAGTCTAGGTGATCTCTTTCCAAGCAAAGTAATACTTGTTTTTAAAGCACCAGCAGAAATGTAGGGTGGGTTTTTTTAAGAAAAGGTATAGTAATGAATTTATTCATGCTTTCATCAAATCCTTAGACCATGAATCTTATGAAAGGCACTGTTAATTGTGTGTTACATGAAAAAATCATGCCAAAGCCATTTATCAGATATGTAATCTGTGTCTCTGTTTTGTGACAGGAAGCCATTATTTCCACTGAAAAAACAAATCCGTTAAATTTGAACTATTAGATTACAGCAGGGTTAGGGCTGCTTCTGTGCTGCCGAGTCACATCAGGGTCACAACCCAGTTCTAGAGATGTACTGCAAGAGCTTCATATCTGATTAAGACAAAAATCTGATAAAAATGTAATGCAGACTAACAATATGGAATTATCTGATGCAGTTAGGGGGGATAGGGGCAGGGGGTATAACATCATTCAGTTTATTTGCATATGTTTGTTCTTTCTGCTGAAATCAATCTCTTTGAAGGAAGCAAGAAAACTTTAGGAAAAGAAAATATTATTAATGCTGGTAAGAGAACACAGAAGAAAATCTTTAGTAAACATTTCTTTTCCAGTGTTGATTATCATTCTGTCTAATGTTTATTTTCATAGTTTTCTTTGATCCAAACACAAATAACAATAAAGTTAGCTTCATTTCTTTGAACTAATGAAACTATTCTGTGGCCAAATTTGGAACAAATTTTTAAGTGGCTTTTCTGTTTTTCTTCAAAGCCACATACGAGATTTATAGAGTGGATATTTGCATAACTCGCACTCTCTTCTGCAGAGGAATGTTTCTGTGGCTAGCAGTGATTTACCTGCTCTGGGCCTCCCCCTGCCTCTCCTGGGAGGCTGAGGGCTCTGAGCACCTGGGCACACGCTGGGTACCAGTGCAGGGAGCACCGAGGGCTTTGGGACAGGGCTCACCCCGTGTCCTGTGGAAGTTGCAGCAATTTGTAGGAACTGCCTGTGGCTCTGCCTCCTGGGTGTAAGCCCAGAATGTGCCATTCCAACCTCCCTGCACCCCCATCCCAGCCTCCACAAACCACAGCCAGCAGGGCAGGGGGGCAGAGCACCAGCGCCCTGCCCATGGGCACCTCTGCCCAAGGGGAGCCCGGGGCAGGGGTTCCACCTTCTCCAGCTGCTCCCATCAGACTCTGACAGATGATCGTGTGCTGTAGACTTGGTAACAACCACATTCCTGATGTAAATATTGTGCAATTGCAAAATATGTACTACAGTGTTTACCACAGTGCTTGAAAGCAGGCCTGTGTTGCTGGGGGTGTGTAGTGTGTACATATTCAAAAACTCTGCCAAATCCCAGATGTGCTCAGGACACCTGGCAGCACCTGCTGAGGCAATGGTGAAGGGTCTGCATCTGTGATGGAAGCATCTCTGTCACCCTCACATATTCTGGCTGTTCTGTGCAGCCCTCCTGCATGCAAATATAGGCCCTGAAAGTGGTGGAAGTTATTAATAAAGCCCACAAGGTCCAGCCTCAGTCAACCAGGTACAGAACTGCCTTATGCTGGACAAACTGAGTGCTTTAAGTTTTTTCAGGATATGATAGAGAAACATGAGAGATTCCCAGGTTCCCTAAAACTCGCTATTTGTTTGCTCTCCCGTTACATCCTTGTGTTTGTCCCACTGCTTAGCCTGGCTCAACAAGGACATCCAGCCCAGTGATTGATTGCCTCTGTGAGCAGATCCAAGTTTCACTCTTAAATCAGCCAGCGTGTGGTTGATGAGAGGGACAAAGCCAACCCTCAACACTCCCTAAGCAAATCATCTTCCTCTTTACTGTAAATTCAACCAAATTATGATTTCACCATTGAAATAAGTGTCATAATTTCCTCCAGGTTCACATGGATTTGGCTTTGGCCATTGACTTCTAGGTGCAAATGGCTTCTTAAAGGTTTACTTTTAAATAAGTAGGTGTTTAAGTGCTTCAAGAGAATATAAAAATAATAGCAAATGCAAATAACATGGCTTCAGGTATTGCTAAAAAGTGTCATAAGAAAATGGGTGATTTTAAGATTAAATCAGAACTAATCTCAGTTACTGCAGGTGAGTCACACTTGAGTAAGAATGAAAATTTGGGTTTTGAACAATGTAGAAGAGTTTTGGCTGAACCTTTTACATTTCTTTGGGAAGGCAGGGGAGTGAGGTGAGCGTGTTAGTTGGGAGTTTTGGTTTTTTAATAGTTATAAAAATGCCAAATAGAAAACAATTGTTAACTTCTGTACTATTTTCCAGTCAAAATAAAGTACTTCTGATCCTAGAGGAGAGAGCTCTGAAATAGTACCTAAAAGTCCTGCCTGAATGTGCAGAGCCCTTCCCTTTACAAGATCATCTCCTCTAAAAGCACAACCAAAAAACACTGCTTACTTAGTTTTCTTTTTTTTCCCTTCTAACAGTATGAAAACAAGAGTAACAGAGCTGACACTTTAGTTATTGTGCAGTTCACTCCATATGAATATAGTTAGAAATGTGGGACTGAAAATACTTCACACATTCAGGCTCTGTTTCCTCAACTGCTGGCAGAGGTGGCGTAGGAGCAAAGCCCAGAATGAGTCCACAGCAACCTCCACTGAAGATGTCCCAAGGAACAAAGCTAGAAAAGCTAGAGAGCTTCTGGATACCCATCTCTTGATGGAAGAGTGTGAATCAGCTCACTTCCAAAATTCATTAGCTTTACATTCTTACTCAGTTTTAAGTAAAAAATACACAGAAGTGCTGGCTGCTAGAAAAAGCTCTTGCCATTTCTCGCTATGGAAGGAAGCAGGACTTTGGCAGGGGGAAGCAGAGTCCCTTGTGTTCTGTCATCCCTGAGACTGTGTGACTGCTTGGGCAATTCAGAGCTAAGCACAAAATCGTGCTCAGTGTTCTTCCTTCCTCCTTTTTTGAAAAAAAATGTTTCTGCCCTGCAATTCTGCAAAGATGAACAGAAAGCCTTGCAGATGGGTGTAGAAACATCTGCCTGAGCCTGCAGATGCCTGAAACAGCAGCAGTGAGAGGTATAAGGCTTGGAAACTCAAGAGGGTCAGCTATGCCAGTGCCAAAAACTCCGCATGTGTTACAGCTCAAAATAAATGGAAGTCCATGTACAAATAAATAATATATATATTACTGTAGTGGTGGCTCCATTTTGGAGGGGTTCTGTTTGGTTTTTAATATTCAGTTAGATAATATTTAATGTTCTATTATTCTATATTAAATTGAAACAAAATATTTACAGCTATTTTGAGAAGATGCTTTGCCGCTGATGGCCCACGCTGAGGTGGGTGCAAAGCTGTGGGTGAGGTCCTGGCCCAGCTAATTGAGGTAGAATATGCTCGAAAATTCCTTTTCAAAATGTAGCACCACTGTGTTCTTCACACCTTGAGACTGCAATAGGAGTTGTGCCTCAAAACCCTTGTGTTGTATGGTCCCATGCTAATTCCTCTTCCTTTATCTCCAGTGATTTTCCTACGCTGAGTCTGGTCTCTCCCTTCTGCTCAGCAGGGGGTGGGTTTGTTTTTTTCGTTGTTCTATTAATTTTCTCATAACTACTATCTACTATGTTCACATAACAACCACTATCAAGCTGCTAAAACAGTTTTCAAATATATTAACTCCCCCATTTTAGAACAGTAAGGAAAGGGTTTTACTAAATAAATACATAAAGCTTCTCTTGGTTCATGCAATGAGGATTCTGAATATAGAGCTGCAGTTCCCAGAGCTTGGGAGGACAAAGGAGCAGTTTACTACAGATCTTTTCCCCAACAGTCAGAGCTCTGATAGTCCTTAGAGGAAATAATAAATCTTTCTCTTTGTCACTCTTCTCTTGGTTTCTTTTGCTGTTTAGGAATCAAAAAATAAAAAGTGTAGGTACTACTTACAAGGCAGCTTGTAAGGTTGAGGTTTCTGGTAGTCCAACCAAGGGACAAGATTGTTCGTACAGGAAGGGGATATGAACAATTGAGCATGTAAAGGAATTAAAAACAAAAGTGGAAATCCTTTGTAAGAAGAGTGGTGGGGATTATAGCTGCATGCTTTCACTAATGACTTTGCAAACATTTAGCCAGAGATAACCCAGAAATCCAGTTGCACTTTATTTAATATTCAGATAAGGACCATTCACCTGCTGTTAAGCTACAACATCTACAATCATTCTTTGAATACTGATAATTATATGAAGCAGACTCCCCTAGAGGCTGGTAGTCTAGTCTGGATTCACCTGGAATACAAAGATGAATAATATTGCATATTACATGCACCCAAGTAGTTGCAATTTATAGAAATGTCCATTTATACTCCTAAAAAAAAGATGTGTATTTCCCTAGGGGTACAGTATATGGTGATAAAAACCTGTGTGTGGGGACAGTTTGGATTGTAACTCCTAGCGTGCCTGTTGATTAATTAATAAACAAATAAATCATTATATTTAGCCAGATATCTCACTCTGAGCCCATAAGAGAGAAAATGTTAAAAATGAATTTTGCGTGCCTCACCATAAGGAAGGGTCACTCAGAGCCACCAGAAATGAGTACGAGAAGTGGCATCCAAATGGCTCAGAGTCGGGGTGTGTGTACATTCTGAAGAGATGAGAAGCATTAGGAATCTGCTCTCTTCGCCTCCTCCTTTCCTCCTCTTTCTCCCATCAGGTGCCTTGTCCTTGTTCTCCCCTCTCATTTGCTGATGGCTGATAACACCTTATCTCCACCAGGGAAGCAACCGGGAAGTTTGCTCCTTCCTCACAAGACTGAGGGTATAATTAGAACCATGCACCTGCTCAGTCCTCCGGTGACTCAGTTAGTCTACATCCATGTCAAAATCCATGCTGTGAGGGTAATTTGATCATCTCACTTACTTTTTTCATATACTCTATATGAATTAACCACCAGAACAAGCCTCTGTTGAGTTGGTTCAGTTTAATCTCACAAATTTGTGTCAACTCTTTGTTGCCGGAAGAATTTTATCATTTGATCTCATGGTTACACTTTAGTAGACTTTAGTACATATTTTATTTCACTCTCCAGAATATAAAATTCCATTCTTGTGTCAAAATCATCTCTTTATTATCTATTTATATTTCTGTGATACTTACAGACTTCAGCTGAGATCAGGGTCTTGTTGTACGAGACAATACAGAAACACGCAATAAAAGAATTCTGGTCCCAGGAGCCTTGTCAGCTGAATAAAGGCTGGGAGAAAGGAAATATTGCCCCCCTTTTACAGATGGGAAAGTGAAGCTCTGACAATCGTTCTGTACAATGCAGAGCAGCGTCATACAGTGATAGTGAAGAGAGGGTTCTGAAAAAGCAACAAAGTCCAGACACTATGCAAAATAAAGGTGGATTTAAACCCTAATACACTGGCAAGCGTTCATGTAAGTCAAGTAAGTTATAGATGTACACAGGTTTCATTTGCACACTCAGCATCCCAAGGCTCCCTTGGCCTTCTCCATCCTTCTTTGTCTCCCAGACCTCCCTTCAAAGGCAGCTGACACCATTTTTTTTTTTATGCTGCCTTCTTAGGTTCATAAGAGTAAGTTTGCCAGTGCTTCCTCTAGCATTTAAAAAAAATTTACCTTGAGCCCTGTGATGGCACAGGGGTGTCAAATCTCTCTGACTGCAGCAGCTTCTAGGCTCAGCAGAGATACATCAAGGCTCTCCTTCCCAGCATCTGAAGGGTAATGCAATCTTTTTGTCCTTGAACCGAGCCTGGAACACCCTGCATTAGAATGCTTTCCTTCTGCTGCTCCCAGAACACCCTGCAAGATCCCAGGAAAGCTGTAGCCAGCCGAGGATACCCACTCATGACCAAAGCAGCAGAGCAGCACTTGGGTGTTCCGTGAAGACAGCAGAAAGGAGAGGAAATGGTAAATTCACCATCACCCTTTCAAAGATGACTAAATGTAGGAGGGGAGCCTGCCAGCAAGGGGGGATGGGGGGTGTAGCAGTGTGCACAGAGGTGCTTGTGCCCCCCTCAAATCTGCTGAGCTGCTGCTTGGCACCACCCTGCTGAGCTCGGTGTGCACAGCTGAACTCCTCACCATTCCAACTGTACCACTGCAACACTGCCTTCTGACTAAATACCAGTTCAGACTAATTGTCAAGGATCAGATAACAGGAAAATATTTCTATTTGACAGTCTACTATTTTTCAATTGTTCCTCTGTTACATATCTAAGTAAACATTTGTTCCACTTATCATTTCTGAGCAGAAGACATGAATCATTTGACTAGTAAAACCACAACGACAGCTGTTGCTTATTAGAAACAGTCATCTTGTTCAAGGGCCTGCTATGGAGGAGTTCTTCAGGAAACTGTTTCTGCTTTTAGTGCTTTACAGTGCAATGAAAGCAAAGTTGTAGAAATTTGGGCATTTTTGTTTCACTGATGTGATTGGCAAAACACCCAGGCACATACACACACATGGAACAATCATTACAGCTGAGCTACAAGCCCCCAAGAAACAGGAAAATACCCACTTAAGAATACTACTAATGATATAATACTTAAGGTCTTTGTGGCTTTTATACAGAACTCTACATTATAGAGAAACAAAACTAGATTTAAGGGTCCCTTGGTAAGCAGGTTGTATGTTTGGGATTTTGGTGTTGGATACAATATTTATACCAGTTATTATGCACATACCAGAAATATGTTTAGCCATTCATGGTTTTTCCAGCTCTCAGGAACAAATTAACCTTGGCTTTGTAAAATCCCTAGAAGCCAGTCATCAGTGGTCACTACTACATTACTCTCAGAATAAGCTTCTTGAGTCAGTGACTTAAAAAAGAAGAATTAAAAAAATTCTGGTCGGGATAGAAAAAGCAGGGAGGGCAACAAAATACTTTTTAAATTAGTGGAAACAAAATAGGGAAAAAAAAACCCTGGACCATGACAAAATCAAAAACAATTAAGTGAAACTGAGTCAGGTTGGACACGAGGATTTTTCCCTTCCTAGACTGCTGGTTCAAAGGCTTTATAGATCATAAGGGCCAAAATCTGATTGTTTCTGTGACCTGTAGGGAACAAAATTGTGTTAAACAGAGGCCTAAGAGCTGGGCATTTTATCAGATAAAATCTCTGGAATGGTATACCCTGTATGATGCCCCTTTTGTCAGCTTTGAAGGGGGAAGCCAAAGACTAAATGAGCATAGAGACTGCACTGATCCCAGCAGAGCAGAGGGGAGGAACCTTGGCAGGGCGGTGGAGAGAGGCTACCAAGTAATCTGCTCAGGTAAATAGCAGAGCCTGTGGTTTGTGGCTGTTACTTAGATACCTTTCAAACCTGCAAAATTAATTTTCAGACATTAAGAAAGAAAGGGTTTTAAAAAAAAATCATTTTAAAGGGTTGTTGGAGTATGGCAAAAGAAAAGGAAGGCAGAGCAGGGAGAGAAGTGTGGAGAGTGGAGAGAAGCGTGTCACTGAGGAGGCAAAGCTGAGGTTTATTATGGGTTAGAAATCTGCAAAACTGTCACCAATTCAATAATAGCATTCAACAGGGTTTCTAGAGATCATATCCTGACCTTTATTCACCCTCACAACATTCACTGATGGGAGTCAGCACTTCGCTGCAGCTGGATATTTAGAAGTCATTTGTTCTGTGTAACATGCCTGTTCTTACTAATCTTAGTCAAGTAAGTAGTCCATCCTCATGTGTCATCCCAGGAAGTCAAATGTGCTATTAGCATAAGTGATGATTACTTATCCGTGTGAGGTCCTGCGAGGTTGGGGCTCCCAGCATCAGTACACTTGACATGGCAGTCTTTCTATTGTAATTTAATAAAATGGGGCCCAATTCAGTTCAGAGGTGCCTTGAGGAATAAGCTGGACTTAAACAGTGCTTAGGCCTTTGACTGGACCTCTGCAAACCCTTCATTCGTTGAGTGAATGCTAATTAGTCAGAGGAGGGTTATTAAATTATAGACTCTGTTCTTTATCATTGCTTGGAGCACGGTACCTTTGCAAGTGCCTGAGCAAAACAATGCAAATCTAAGCACACACAGAGGGAAATTAAGGCATGATTGCTTTCCTTGGTAAACAGGGAGTGCAGAAATGCCATTAATTAGCAGGACAGAGAATCTGCACTTGGCAGTGGGTGGATTTTGCTCTAGAAGAATGCAATGCACGAAAAATGGACAGAATAAGACCCTGTGGAAAGCTGCATCTCCCAGCTGCACTGGGATGGAAAATCCCCTCCAGACAGGAGGATGGAAAAGGCCTGATCCAGAGCCCAGCCCGTGGAAATCAGAGTTTGGTGAGCTCTGAATCAGGCCCTCTCTGAGCAGGCTCCCTCAGACACCCTTGACAGGGCTGAGTCCTGGAGGGCTGTGTGGAGTAACGTGCTCAGTGTAACATCCACAAACTGATCAGTTATCCCCAGTCAAATGCTCAGTGCAAGGAGGAATCAATCAGTTCATTTTCTGTGCCATGTCCTTCTCCTAGGGAACAGGAGCCTGACTGCTACATGGATACACCAGGAAGACATATCACTCATGCTAAGCACATGATTTTAATGGGTTACAGGTATTTCTAACAGCTGACAGTCTCTTGATTTTTTGGATTTCTCATATCTTTTTTCTTTACCTAATTTCTGAGCAGCTCCTAGCCTCAGAGTGGCTCCTGTGTTAGTTCTGAGCCTTGGCTGTAAGATCTTTCACAGCATTTACATATTTTGTGAATACTGCAGCAATTCCTTGTGACCTTTGTGATCATCTCCTTAATTCATAGTTCTCCTGATTCCCAAAATGTAATGGATGTAGAAAAATTTTGGATTATAATTTTCTAACCAACAAGCTCTCTGCTCTGCTCTTTGCTACATGTGATCTGCTAGAGTTTACAGAATGCATGAGTGGTCTTTTATGTGATCCAAAAGGTTTGTTGGGTTTTTTTGTTAAAAAACCCAGATATTTGAAAAATTCTTAATTAGTGGTACAAAAAATACTGCCCAGCTGTTAGATCCAGAGGGCTTGGCACAACAGATCACAAATAGTAGACTCATTCTAACATTTGATCTTTGCTTTGCTGGCTGTGTCTGTTAAAACAACTTGCTGTTTGTATGCTGCTGCACTTCAGCTTCCCAGCCAGGTGTTTGAGAAGGATTGCATTTATTCAATTTGTACATAAATGCTTGACAAATTATGTATACTAATGGCATATATGCAGGTCAGTCCTGTACCATTACACGTACAAAGTGCATTTTACACAGTGTATCACTTAGAATTCTGGGAGAAAGGCTAAAATCTGAGTATTAAATCAGATCCTCACTAGATTAACAAAAAAGAATCATCATTGTCAGTATTAGTGAAACAGAGTTAGAAAAAAAAATTTTTAGTTGTCTGGACAGCATAAGTTTTTCTCCTGTTAGATTTGTAATCAAGTTCAGACATTTTCAGAGATTTGAGGCTTTTGCTGTCTCGTGCCCTTGTACAGCCTAAGAACATGCCCACACTTTAGCCAGCTGTAATCCATATGAAGTCAATAGGACCTTCATGGATGAAAATTAAAAACCTTTGGAAAAAGCTTGCTTGATCAGATTTTAAAAGATTTCAAGATCTGTATATGTCCACCATTATGTTTAAAATAAGCATTTTTTTATTTGCCAGCAATCCAAGGACCTGATTTTATTTTGATTTTCCCATTAGCCTGGCAGCTTAGCCAGTAGAACCCTTTTATTCCTCCCACTGGAGTAACAGAGAGAAATTAATTTGATTCTAGTGGATAGTAGGTGATTTCATGATCATATTATAGAAAGTAAAGATTACAATTCCAAATTATTTTGCCTGCAGTCCGCACACTAACCATGTAAATGGCAATATGTGGAAAAGTTGACTACATCGTAAAAAATTTACTTCCTGCAAGGATTTTCTTGAATTGGTTTCAAAAGAATCTGCTGTTTGGCATCTTTCCTGTACTGAAATTCTAGAAGGTAACTGCATTATGTGCATGTAAAACATGCAAAAGGAAACATTCACTGAACTCTTTCTTTCTGCTACCAAACCTAACTGTAGCTTAGAAAAGGTGCCTGAAATCAAAACTCTAGAATAATACAAGATGTGTGCATTGTAAGATAACCACTAATGGAAGTGAAATACTCTACTCCTTCACTTGCTGTTGAGTGACAAAGGTTCCATCTAATGATAATTTGAATATTCTGCCAACAGTTGGGGATACTCTACCCCTGCCAAAACAAATAAATAAATAAATGCTTCCAACTCCCAGAGCAAATGCCCATAAGTCTATAAAAAACAAATTAGAAATGTGTTATTCTCAATGAAAAAAGTCTCCACAAGAGCTATAATTTTATTTTTTTTAGTGCACAGAATAACATAAATCAAAAGAAGCAATAGTCTACCTTGTGTTTTGACTACTTTGACCCTCTTCAACCCCTGCCAATTTTTATCTCATTTTTGTTTAACTTTGTACATCAGAGTTTAATTTTAAACCTGGTCCTGAAGACAGTGATGTATAGGGTACATCAAGTATAGCTTAAATTACCCTCTCCCCAGTGATTTGAAGTTGAGGGGAGGGTCTTACTCTGCAGCAGGGTGGGAAAGAGAAATGGTCAGATGCTGCCCTTTGAACCTGACCACCCTCAGCTACAGAAACATTTATGCCAGAACATCATTTATTGATTTTATTATATTTTAGGATCTCTTAAAACTGTTGGTGAAGTTTGCCATATATTAATTTTTGACACATGCGTATAAAAACAGAAATATGGGTTGAGCAGAAACTATAAATATAGACAACACTGCCCAATAAACTTACCTCCTTTCACTTATAGGTTTCTGTTTCAGCTGATCATTCCGAGCAGCCTGTCTTTGAAAATAAATATTACCCCTCTGATAAGCTAACCAATTTGAAGATTAAAGCTGCATTTGAGGATTAAACTTTTTCTTATTTGATTATTGTTGTGTCTTGTAGCAGTAGAAGATAAATATTAATAGAATGTTACAGCCCAATTCTGCCCACTTTACTCATGTGAGCATTTCATACCATGAGGCTGGACGAATTATGCAGGATTTGGCCCTTAAACTCAGCACTGACTGCTCTGTTTTCTCAGTCCACTAAGAATAAGTCTCCCGTGAAATGTTACATGTACCCTGCAGACTCCTGAACCCAGGCTGCCACAGAAACCTCTCGCTGATGGGTGGCTCGAGAGCTCACCCTCCAATTATGTACCACTGAGCTGGGGATGTGCTTCTGCTGAGGAGAGCAAAAACCACAAGAAGCGCTCTACAGCAGACCACAGAATGGGATTGGCACCTGTGTCTGCCCCAGCAGAAGTTTGGGAGTTGTGTTATCTAGTGGCCTGCTGACCCCAGGAGAGGAGGCTGACCTTGTCTTACAGCAGGAGTCTATTGCTATGGCTCCCCTGGGAGCACAAACCAGCTGCAAACTGCTGCAATGATTAACCCTTATGTGCTGTAGATGTAACATCGAGTCATGGTAATAAAGCTTTCACTGCAAAACGGATCTCTTGCTTTGTAAATTGTTGCTCTTATCAGCTGCACTGGAGGATGTTATCCCTTTCCTGTGAAGCATGACTGCTGTGCTGCTCACTGGAAAGGAGGCCAGATCTATAGACTCGGTGATATTTATTCAATTGCTTCGAGAACAATGCAGAGAACACACTTTGCTTAAGCTAAAAATGCAGTGTGTGAAAATAAACAAACGGCAAAAAAAACCCACTATGAAATACTCATACATATGAAACAATATATTAATTAAAATCCAGAATGCCTGTAGCAGATTTGAATCTGGGAACGCCAGATTTGCTATAACAGACAACTGTGTTGCTCTGTTGAGTCCAGGCTCCTGTTTGTGGAAGTAATTTATACCTAATGTTTTGTAAAAATGCAAACTCTTCCAGCTTGTGACTTACCTGGACAATCACAGAATTTTGCTGTTTGGCTGGAAACAGAATGTTTGTTGCAATCAGTATTCATCTCCCCAAAACATAAGCAGTGTAAGTCTTATTTTGTCATACACTTCAAACACGAGACCCAATTCTGTGCTCTCCTGTTTGCCAAGGAGCCAAGGGGAGCTGTGAGTGTGTCTCAGCTAAAATCCAAACCTCAGGCCTGTGAATGGGGCCCTGGCTTCCTCAGAAATGTGTTGCCTTTTATGTCAGCATGCTTCCTACCCTCCTGCCCTTCCCTTGGCAGATCTCTGGCCACATCAAGGCCCTGGAAGCAAAGGTGACCTCAATGTAAGGCCGGGTATGACACGATACCTTCTGCTTCAGTCTGCAAAGAGCCAGAAACACCATCGCTGAGAGATGGAAGCTGTGTGTGCCACAGGGGCTGTCACTGCCCACAGTCCCTCTTTCACGGGGACTTTCCAACATCCCAAAAGCCAAGAAAAGCAAAAATTATTTGTTCAACCGATCCAGCCATGGAAGCAGCAGCTCTGTGTGGTTTAGGGCCACAGGACCCCATCAGAGGTTGGATGGACCAAGAGTGTTGCAGGACTCTGTCCACAGCTCCCAGTAAGAACTGTTTATAGTTCTTACAACCTTTTTCAAAGCATAAAACCAGCTTCTAGGTTCAGGGATTAGGAAAACAAATAATCCCTTTGGTATAAGCAGTGGGAAAAATAAATTCAATTTAAGGAAACAACTATTTTTTTCCCTAAAACAACTGAAGTCTTATGAGTTTTGGGAGGGGATGTTGTTGAGGACTGTGGTACACAGTGTCTCTAGGTGCAGACTGAGAAAAGGCAATTGGAAAACTTTTCCAGCTCAGGAGTGACAACTAGGAAGGAGGCTGCAGTGAGGATGGGCTTCCTTGCAGGGTGCCCTGGTGTTCAGAGGGAGTGGGTTAATGCCCTTTGATAAGAGGTAAATTAACACCACTCTGTGGTCCATGACTCATCCCTTTCTCCCCATCTTTCAATCACATTTCTTCAACCTGCCCTAATTAAACAGAGGCTGATCTGCAGGAGCCATGCTTGGGCTGGCCAGACTGGGGGCTGCACCAGGTATTCTTTATTTCTTAGCCAGGAAGAAACTTCTCTGGACTAATGATGCTTTGCTGTTTGGTATCTGGATTCATCTGCTTGAAAAACAGTGCAGATAGTTTTATTGCAAAAAGTTAGGCTAGAGAGGGTTCTTCCTCACTCACTAGCACTGGGAGCATTTTCCTACAGGAACTGCAGATGAAAGCAATGAGTTTATTCCTCTTTCCCCAACTCCACTTCCTTAGGCACATCAGTGCTGTTATTTTAACACCAACAGCTGTAGTTGAAAAAAACCAAATTATTAAACCTCACTGAGTCCTGCAACAGTAACTATAGATAGAAAAACAGTGATCAGACAGTTAAACTCCAAAACTGGCTGGGCAGGGTGGCAGAGGCAGTAACTTCACTTTCTCCCTCAGCAGCTCCTGTTTTTCTCTGAGTAGCTGCTGTGGTCTCACAGGTGGAGGCTGTTGGCCCCTGATGGGAGCAGAAGTTGTCTGCTCCCTCTTTGGGAGGCTGAATCAATACAATCAATATTGATTGTATCCCTTGGGGATTCCTTGGGGTTCCTTGCTGTTGGTGCCTCGGGTCCTGCCTGGCTCCTGCGGGTGTGAGAGGCTGCTGAGGAGGAGGCGGCGGCGGCGATGGGCTCCAGCTGCTGGGGCTGTGTCCTTCCCTGCAGCCCTGCCTCTGGAAGCTGCGTGCCCTTTCACATCTCATCCCTCCTCTGGCTGGCACTCCTGTTTCCAAGGTACAATTGCCCTGATATTTGGATCCTCAAAGGGGAGAAAGAAGCAACAAATTTACTGAAATTATCTTGATGTTATTTTGTTCTCTTGTGGGGTTTCCTGTGTGAAGGGGGTATCTACTCTATTAACTCCCATTAATATCAAACCTCTGCTATTAATAGGATTTGCATATGGAAAGGAAGAGGATTGACCTTTAAATTCATTAAATAAAGCAAAATTTAAAAAATAATTTTAGTTAAAAGCATTAGTGTGATGAAAAATAGAAGAACAAATACAGAGACATCAGTATCTGGGCTTTCGTTAACACTAACGAGCAAATTAT
This sequence comes from Phainopepla nitens, assembly GCA_013400175.1. Taxonomy (NCBI): domain Eukaryota; kingdom Metazoa; phylum Chordata; class Aves; order Passeriformes; family Bombycillidae; genus Phainopepla; species Phainopepla nitens. The sequence continues at coordinate 9,231 of VXBQ01000809.1, read as the reverse complement.
TGTAAGGGAAGATTTGCATCATTGGAATACATATTCCAGCCTCCATACTGATATATGTGATGAGGGGTTATCTTTGTATGGCTCCTCTTTCAGAATATATTTTCTTTTTATAAAATAGCCTCTTTTCAACTCCCATTGGGGACCTCCTTATAAATGAGGAACTAGTCCTCAAGGGACTGGCCTGGCTAGAAAAGTGTGTTATTAAAAAAAAAAAAAAAAAAAGTGCAGTTTAGAATACTAAGCAATATAATTAGCCCATTTCTTTGGCTTTTTAAGAAAATCTTTTTTAAAAAAAGTATAGCCAAGTTTTAATTAAACATATTCTCTGGATATTTGAATTGTGTAAGAATTAGAAAAAAATGTTGTATTTTAGAGGGATTAATTGCTTCAATTTAAGGTTCTGGTTCCCATCTCCGCTCTGCAGCCAGGTATCACCACTGCTCTTGCAAAGCAGGTGCAGTGCTGAGATTGGGTGAGGTTTGGCCACAGAGCTGGGGCCACAATCTGCCCCTCAGATGGGCATTCTCAACCCATGGGTGGCAATGAACACATTCATCTTCTAATAAGAATTAGCACAGGGAATAAGCAGAGGTTCTCTGTATCAAAACTGGCTAGATCTACAGATTCAAAGTATGATTGCTCCTATTGATAAATATTGATTTACAAATGCTGAAGAGCTTCTGTTTTCTTCCCAGCAAGGAGTCTAAAATGTAATTAGATGAACAAAGTTTCTACCACCCTATCACTTTTTGAGGCTGAGTCTTGAGATGCTGATGTCCAGTGGTCTCTGGATCTCTACTCTGCTCTTAGGTCTTTCCCCATCTGTGTCTCAGCTTTCTGTCACAGCCCTTTCTAAAGTACTTTGAGATGCTTGGATAAAACTTGCTTCTGGTCCAAAGTAGTATTAATCAGTATTTTGTGTTATTTTGTCATGCAGCTCAGTCTATAAATCCAGATATTTATTCTGTTCCTGTTCTACCTCAGGCTCCCACAAGTGAGAAGAGGTGAAACAGTTCAGGTTATTCTTCTCAGAGCTCAGCTAATGTCATCTGCTGAATACACCTTTAAACATCTGAAGCTGGTGAAATTAAATAAAGTGTGAGCATCCTTTGGTCTGGAGCTCTTTGCCTTTAGAACAATTACTCATGGTAACCTTAACAATAGTATATTAAGGGAAAAAATATCCTCATAAAAGAATGTAGTGTTAGGATGGAGCTCTGCCTGATATTAGAACAATTATGGAGCAGATGCATCCACTCCGAACAAAGTGACCTTTTCATCAAGTTACAAAACATTAAAGGTTAAAGAATGTTTGAAAGGAAGTTAATACTTTTAAAACATTAGAAAAAAATGCCATTCTTTCTGGACCTGGCCAAAATGGGTGGGAAACCGAGATGGCTGTTTAGGCACATCCAGTCATAATTTAAGCAACTCTGGTTACAGAAGGATATAACGTATTTTAAATCCTCTGTTTTCTTTTACAATTAGAAGTGCATTTTAGAAGAAGAAAGATTTGATAGGAATAAATACACCGTGACAGAAAGCTGGTTAATTGCAATTTTAAAGTCACATTCCTTTCTCCGCATTGTGTACAGAGGAGAACAAAGAGAGGGAATCGATGGTGGTGTCGGATTTTCTTAGTTTCCACGTTTCACCTGACCCGGGCGGCGCAGAGCCCGGTGCCCAGCTGCGGAGCCCCGCGCTGTCCCGCACACGGCGGGGCCGCGGCCGCTGCTCGCCCGGGGCAGCCGGGCAGGGGCCGAGTGCCCGGGACCGCTGCGGGGCTCGGGGCCTNCGCACGGCCCGCGGCGGAGGACGAGGAGGAGGACGAGGAGGCGGCCCGGGGCTGCGGCCGCGCCGCCGGGAGCCGCTCGCTGTCCCCGGCCCGGGGCGCGTCCCCCCGGGGCACCGAGCTCCGCCCGCACTTTGGGGCGGCCGGGGGCGGCTGCAGCGCAGCCTTTCCCTTCCCCTGGCGGTCCGTGGGGCCCGGAGCGGGCAAGGGGCAGGGTGACCTACTGGCAGATGGGAAGCTTCGTGCATATAAACTTCTGTGTGCAAGCGCTGTGTGCAACAGTAAAAGACCCGCCAGGAAAGGAAGTTTCTGTGAAAAAAAAAAAAAAAAAAAGAAGGATTTTGCTCGAACTGAAGTTTTATCCCCTTCCCCCGTCAAGTATTCTTTTCTTTTCTTTTTTTTTCTTTTTTTAGAGTATCTGAGCCAACAAAATTTTCCTTGCGTTGAGTCACAGGCAGTCAGTAGAGGAGCACCCGTGTCATCTATGCGATGGGAACTTTCAGGTGATGCGAGAAATAAGCGGGGAATCCCTTCCACTTCTCCGGGATCCTCCAAATGCCTTTCAAATTAGCCAGCCTTGAGGATCAGTGCCAGGCTCCACAAAGGCGTTACCAAAGCCTGCAGCCAGTAAAACTTTGTGTAGGTAAAATTAGCTAAAGACCTTCTACTGAGACAGCAGCCTTTGTTGTCACATGTGGTGGAGTTCCAGGATCTGTAACTATTTTTCTTAAGAGGTTTTCCTACTGCCCCAGTGAATACATTACGCTACAGTAGCTCTGAAGTGGTATCGCTTATTTCCTTCAAAGCAGCGGCCGGTTGTTTCTTCGGGGACCTCAAGTCCTTTCGAGGGAGGGGGAAAAGTAATGGCTGAGCGGGACTGAATCGCGCCGATAGATCTTGTTTTAAATCAGCATCATCTCCAAAGGGCGCAGCGCCTGGGAGCGCGGCGGGTGCTGGCCGGGGGAGGATCTGACTGGGGCCAGGAGCGGGAGCCG
>VXBQ01000807.1:85568-107179 GCA_013400175.1 Phainopepla nitens | reverse complement strand
AGCCTTTCCAGGCAACAGTTCCAGGTTTTAATTCCATGTGGGACACACACCAGCCCTTCCCTGGGAACAGGCAGTGGCACTGAATTCCTAATCCTGGCCACGGGACATGACCTAAAAACATCCTTTGCTTCAAAACCCCGGGATCCCTGAGGCTGGAAAAGATTTCCAAGACTGAGTCCAAGCTGTGCCCGATCTCCACCTTGTCCGCAGCCCAGAGCTCTGAGTGCCACCTCCAGGAAATTCCTCAGACACCAAGTTTGGGGACTCCAAAGTCCCCTGGGCAGTTCCAAACCCTGACCACCCTTTCCAGGAAGAAATCCCAAGAAAAGTCACTTTAAGTCCCACTGATGTTTCCAGTTAACCTGAAAAGGTTCAGGTCTGTGTGACCACGGTGAGCTTGAGAATTCCATTTCTCCACCTGCCTCTCAAACACCTGAAACCCTCCTGAGAACCTGAGCTGCTGGGAGATCCCAGTTTTTGGGGCAGAACAAGGTGAATTTATAACCTTTTCCCCTGGGAGATCCAATTTTTTGGGGGCAGAATAAGGTGAATTCATTAGGCTTCTCCCCTCGGAGATCCCATTTTTTGGGGGCAGAAGAAGGTGAATTCAATAAAGACACCTGGGAGATCCCACACTGCTGCACAGCAACCCCAGATTTTGCAATTCTCTCTTGCCAGAGCACCCTTGCACATAGAATATGAAAAGCAGGTCACTAACAGAAAAAAAAAAAAGTAAGAAAAAGGACAATAAACCTGCAAATTTATAGTGTAATTTTGCCCTAGTTACAACAGTGTACAACTCTGACAAGCAACGCTGCTCTCCACAAACAAATTTATCACCACTGGTTGCTCTTCTATTGCTTTCAATAAGAAATGCCAAAATAAGTATGATTTAACAATGCCATCAGCTGGCTGCAATCCTCGATAGATTTGGTGCATTACAATCAAATTGGTCTCTAAGTGTGGTATTTAAAAAAAATAAATAAAAAAGGAATGAACCCGGACCTAAATCTGCCACTTAATGCTCCACAGCTCTGCCTCAATATTTACTGGGAGCCAGTAGAAAATTGTCTTTGCATTCTAATTTGCATATTCATGGGGTTGTCATAGAGCTTGAAAGAAGAGGTTTTTTCTGCTTTGTTATAACACTTTAAATATTAGGGGTTTTTAGTGCTCAGTTTATGTAAATCCCACTCGGAGCAGCATGGCTTTGCCTGGGGCTGGGCTCCGGATTCTGCTGCAGCCCGGCCTGGTGATTTAGGGGGAGAAAGTGATTTGGGGGGAGAAAATTATTTAGGGGGAGAAAGTGATTTAGGGGGTGAAATCCCTGGGCTGGAAATGCTGGAAATTCAGAGCAGAGCTGAAACCAGCCCAGAAGGAATTCCACACTCCTGGACATGGCTCCTGTTTCCCACGGAATCCCCAAATCCTGATGGGTCCTCCTCCACCCCAGGGGCAGTTTGGGGTGAAGGATTTTCCTCTGAGCCTCCAGCTGGGAACTGGGTGATGCTTTTTGAAGGCAAAGCCCAGCGGAGGAGGCGAAAACAGCTCCACGTTTTGGGTTCCACATGCAGAGAAACATCGAGCAGAGAGAACAAGGCCAAGCGGCACCGGGCCTGCCCTCAGAGTGTCCCCAAGGCAGCGAGCCTGCCCTCAGAGTGTCCCCGAGGATGCTGCTGTGAGATTTTGTCATTTCTGGGCAGCTCTGAGTGGTTTATGAGGTTTAACAAAGTGAGGAAGGCATGGCTGGGCCAGGATCCAGACACAGCCCTCCCTCAGCAGAGCAGCAGCTCTGAAGCACTGCTGGCTCTGCCACTTGTCTGCACAGCTGGATGCCCAAAGATGCTCCCTGCAACAGGGGCTGTTAAAGGAATAAAGTGGGTATTTATTAAAAGGCTTTTAAAGGATACATTTTGGGCAGTATAAGAGCCTGGTTGTGGCTCTGCTTCAGATGAACCTAAGATGGACACAAGATGGATGACGGGTCATGAGATTTCATTTTTTTTAAAGTTTTGGTCCATTTCTATATTGGGGTTAATTGTTCAATTCCAGCTTCAGCTGATGAAGTCCCATCCTCCCAGTTTGCTCTCCTCACTTCCCTCTTTGCACTTTTTGGGCCTGGAGCTGAATGGTGTCCTTGGTTCTGGGGCAGGAAAAGGATTGTTTTGTCAGACTGAGCTGTGAGGAGAACTTGCCAACACTGTATATGAAATTCAGAGTCACGCACTAATGCTGTACAGAGTCTGGAAAATGTAAAAGCTAAAACTTAAGGCATCAAGCTGAAATCCCAAAAATCCCCCTCCCAGGCAGTGATCCGCTCCCAACTCAGGGAGGGCCGAGCTGCTGGAGGTTGTGACTGGGGGGACACGAGGGGGACATGGAGGGGACACGTGGCACAGCGATGCCCCAGCACTGATGGCAAATCCCAGCATCCCGAGTTGTCCCCTGCTCCAGCAGCAAACCCTGGCTGTGTCTCTGGGTGCCCCAGCCCCGCTCAGGGTGTCACACCTCCCTCCATCAGGCCCTTCTTGCAATCCTCAGAGAGAAACTCCTCCCTGCAGTGCCCCTGTCCGGGCCACAGGACGTGTGCCAGGAAAAGAGGGGCAGAGATCCCATAAAAACCCTGGATTTTTGGACAAATGGGGTCTTTCTGTGCAGCTGCCACATCCTGATGGGACTGGGGCTGTGCCTGGCTGGTGGCACCACGGGGACAACGGGGCAGCTGGCCTGGCTCACATCACATCTCCATTTTCCAGAGCGTACTCAGGAGCAGATAACAGACAATGGCTTTCCTCCAGAGCAACGAGAAACCAGATGGCTCCAAAAGATCCCCTCTGTCTCCGAGGCAGCATATGGAATATTAATTAATTAATAATAGATTAATAGACCTTTCCCCGGTTAAAAATGTCTTCTGTTTGTGCCAGGGAAGCGCTAGAAAACAATGGCTGCATTCACAGAGTGGCTTTTTGGGGATGTCCTTCAGAGACCCTGCTCACCTCAGCTCACACCACATGGAGCAGGGACAGGGCAGAGACCCCAGAGGAGTTCCCTACTTTGGAAAGCTGGGCAATTTGGAAATTCCAGGGAGAGGAGGGTGGGAATCAGAGCCTTGGGAATGCTGCCTGCAACGGCGCTGCAAGCAGGGGCAGGGTTTGTGTGAGGAGCACAGCAGGGATGTGGGTAATGCCCAGCAAAAGCAGAATTTGAACCGGGGTTTTCAAGCCTTATTTAAAGGTGTTTTTGCCCCTGCTGGGGTTTCTGATCCCTAGTTCTGTCACTGCTGTGCCGGGGGAGCGTCTCCCTAAGCTTCCCTCTCCCCTGAGATCTCACCTCCTCATTACCAGCCAGGATAAGCAGCTTTAATTCAGTGTCAGCCTCATCTAGGGAATTAAGCCGGGCCCAGAAAAATCCCATTACTCTTGTGAGGGAAGGTGAATAAATGTGTATCTTGACTGATCGTGGATTAATCCCGGGATCCACTTAGGGCTGACAGCAGCTGTTGCCTAGCAATGTAATTGAATGTAAGGCTGAGCGTGCTGAAAAAAGGGTCAATTGCTAAATAAGCCCCCAGAACCTCATTTTCAGGCTTTATTTTTTCCCTTCCCCTCAAGCTTTATGTTTTCTAAATAAGAAACCAGTGACTACCAGCACGGAGATTGTGGGATGGAGCAATGCGAGCTCGTGGTTTGGGCCAGGCCTCGTTCAGCTCTCGGGGTCTGAGGCAGAGCTCACGTGGAAGGAGAATCAGCACAGGGAGAGGAGAGGCTGCCAAGGTGCAGAGAAAACAGGATTTGATTTCAGGCAGGGTCAGCCATCAGAATCCAGCCCTCACACCCATCTTCCCTGTCAGGCCTGCAACCAGCCAGCACCGCGCCCACGTTACCTGCACAGGCTCCCTAATTCCTGGTTTTTCCCAAATTTCCACAGTGACTCTGCACAAATGGCTTTGTGCTTGAGAACGCCGTCTCACAATTTTTATGTGGAAAAACATGGCAGGCAGAACTCCAGAGATAGCTGAGGGAGGTTTTTGTGCTTGGGAATGCCATTTCACAATTTTTGTGGGGCAAAAAGAATTCCAGAGATCACCTGAGAGAGGCTTTTTACTTGGGAATGCCATTTCACAACTTTTGTGTGGCAAATGTGGCAGATAGAACTCTGAGGATCAACTGAGGGAGGTTTTTGGGGGATGCCATTTCACAATTTTTGTGTGCAGACGGAATTCCAGAGATCAGCTGAGGGAGGTTTTTGTGCCTGAGGTGTTCCATCCTTCCCTGAGGATTGGCCCCAAACAGGACAAACCTCAGAATGCTGAGGAAATTAAAACAGGAAATATAACAGGAAATAAAATAAATAGGAAAAACACTCCTCCATGGCTTTTGGAGACACAAATCCCTGGGAGCAGAGATTCCTGTGGCAGAGAGCTCCGTGGAGCCCTGAAGGATCCATCCCCACCCGTCTGCTGCCAAACCAAGTCGTGGTTTAGGATCCTGGCTTGGACACACAAAGCAGAGACGTGCCAGAACCACATCCCAACATCCCCCTTCACCAGCTCTGGTCTCTGGGGCAGAAAAGGAAGGGAGGGAACCTGAGTGTCAGGATTTACCATCAGGAAATCCCAGCTTTATCCCATCCTGAGGCTCTCATCACTGCCAGCTCCCTCACTCCCTTTTATTTCTCCCTGTCCAGGTATTCCTGAGGAGGAAACACTGGCCCAGGGTTGGATGTTCCTGTGACACCACACAATCCCTGTGTGGGTATTCCAGAACCTCTTCCCACCCCACTCCTTCTCTCCACACATTCCCATGGATCTGTATTTGCATTTAATGTAAAACAGGTCCAGCAGTGAGGAAAAAAAAACCCAAAACCAGGAAATCTGTCCAAGTAAACACCCAATTAGTAAAAATAAATCCCCAAGGGGTGCAACAAGAGCCATCCTACAAATGTGGCATCAGCCTGCAGTGCTGGGAGGATTTTAGGAAATCTCCCCACCTTGTACAAACCAGAGAGAAAAACACGTTAAAATATGAAGGATTTGGGGTTTTTTTTTCCCCTCCTCTGTTGATTGCTGTTGCTTGGAGTTACGTGGGCAGGAAACATCTGCGGGGTCCCCATTAAAGAGCAAAGATTAGCAGGTTTTAGTTAAACCTGGCATTCTGTAGTTATTTACTGGGACTTGAGGAGGGGGAAAAAAAAAGAAGAAGTTGGAACCTAATTACAGAGCAGATGCTGAGAGTGGTATTTATTCACCAAAACCACACAGGTCATTCATTAAAATCTCAGTTTTAATTAGCAAACACCTGTTTTGTGTTTGATTTTTGCACTGATCTGGACTGGCTGCAATTTGCTTTCCTCAGGAGGAGCAGGTCCAGGGCCTGACAGGGACAGGGAGGGGCGGGGCTGGTCCCAGCTGTCCCAAACCCCCTGGTTTGGGGATTGCACTGAACCCAGGCCTTGCTAGGAATAAAACTTCAGCTTGGCTCAGGTCTAATCCTAACAAAGATGACCAGGACTCAGTGCAGGCCTTTTTAGTCTGGGGAAGAAAACAAAACACCTGCTGGAGGCCAAGCAGCATCTTCTTCTTGGGCTTCACAAACCCAAGTCCTTGAAAAGTGCATTTAACACAACACTGAGCACTGAAAATGCCTTTTGATGACAATGCTGAGCTGAGCTGTGTTTTCGTGGATGCAAATTAGCCCCGATAATGAATTCCTCTTTGAAATGGATGGATTTGAAGCTCGTGTTCTCTATCACAACCACACGTTGCTCATTGTCCTCAAAGCACTTGATTTTCAAAAACATTCTGGCACCCACACAATCGCTGCTCTGGAGTTTTTCAAAGCCCCTGAATCAATACCTGCCTCGTCCTTTAAATAAGGATGAAATAATTCTTTAATTCAGAGAATGATGAGGCAATAAACCAATTACAGTAATTAAAGCATTGCTGCAGTAAGGGTCACCCAGACAGGCGAGTGATACAAGTGATACCTGTGATTATAAAATTATTATAATTTAGGAGATGTTTTCTCCTGAAAACATTCCACCTCCCAAATTTCTGCCACTGCTTTCTTGTGTTCTCACAGCCAGCTGCCCTCCCCACCTACCACAGAAATCCACTGAAAAAGGGGAAAAAAAATATTTCCCTGGGGAAGGTGGAGAGATTTGGAAATAAAGGGATCCAACTAATTAAATTTAACTGTGTCACCCTGGGTAGGCTGAAGACTGGTTAATTAATCCAGACCTCTGCCTGTCCTGCAAGGGGAGGGTGTGAAGAATGCTCAGGGTGGAATCTGTTGGAGGAGATTTTGGGTCCTGCTGTTGCCAGGGATGGGGACACAGAATTTGGGAATTTGGGAATGCTGGGGGTGCCTGGGGGGGGTGTCCTAAACTCGACCCCGGGTTTTATGACCCTCCTCATGATGAATGGCTGGTTTTTAGATGCAGCCTTTTAGCTTTAACAGCCCTCAGTGGATGTTTTAACTCGCCACGTCAACACCAACAACTCTGAGAGTGATGGCTGGGTCAACACCAACAGCTCTGAGAGTGATGGCTGGGAGCCCTCGCTGCATTTCTCACTCAATTCTTGCTGCTCCATCAACCCCTGCTGGAGCTGAGCCTTGGCACCCTCAGGGAAAGGGAGTCCAAACCCAGAGAGGCTCTTCCCAGCCCTGTGTTTGGTATGGAAATCACTCCAGGAGGCAGGAATTTGCAGCTTCAGGAGCAGCCCTGCAGCTGCAGCACTCCCAGCCCTGCAGCCCAAACCCCCCTGGGCCAGCCTGGAATGCTGGGGATGGGATTTGGCAGAGTTGGATCCTCTGCTGGCTCCCTGTGGGAAATAGAAAAGGTCTAAATCTATTGTGGGAAATAGAGAAGGTGGAAAACTCTCAGAAAGTTGTGTGAAAGCAAATCTCAGAAGGGAAGAATGCAAGAATGCTGAAGATGCAAGGACAAGAAACAATGAGACTGTGTTAGTGAGCTGTGTAGAGATAGGCCCTAGAAAACATGGTAGGCAAGATAATAAAGAAACGTAAGTTTAATAATGAATCTTTATCCATTGTTTTTAAGCTATTACAAGCAAGCATTGTTCAGTACATGCAATTTTACTAATTGGCTTAAGCATATGCTTGTCAGCTTTAACATTATTCCATTGGCTAGAAAGTTTTTAAAAGCCTTATAACCTAGAGGATTTCGGCTGCTGTTGTTATGGCATGAGCTCTCACCAACTTTTGTGTCTCACTTTGTAGTGAGACTGATGCTGAAATAAAAGCTCTGTCCAGCAGCCCCGTCCCATTGTCTCTGCACATCAAAATCCAACAGCTCCCAGCATCCCAGGGATTCACTTCTTGGCCAGGAGGCAGGAAGAACTCAGGAGTAATTGGAGCTGCATGAGCCCAAAGCCTCTCCCCAGAGAACACAAAGGGCTTGGGCTTGGGCTGCTCCCTGCAAATCCCTGCCAGAGCTGCTCCAGGAATTCTGAGCTGCTCCAACAGCCTCACACAGAGCCCTGCCTCGCTTTTCATCCTGACACTCTCCCTGTGCCTTCCAAAGAGATAAAGTGAAATTAAAAGCTGCCCCAGCAGCAGCTCCTCAGGTGGGCATGACCCAAGCACTGCTCTCCTTTTGGTCCCTCCTCAATAGCCCTGTCAGTTCAAAGCGCTCGGGGTCACAGCAATTCCTCCCCCAAGAATGAAACAGTCTCAGAGAGACATGAGCTCCTCAAAACCAGCTCCGCTTTTAATCAGCTTTAATATCAGAGCAGCAGCAGCAACCTCCCTGCTCAGGCCACAAATGACAGGTTTATTATCCTTTCTTTTGAAACTGAGAAATTGGTTCAGACTTTGGGATGGCTTTTAGCTACCACCAAGAGAAAAAAAAAAAAACCAAACAAACAAGCAAACAAGGAAAAAAAGCCAAAAAAAAAAAAAAAAAAAAAAGAGGATAAGGAGGGAAAGAATAAAGGAAGTGGATATCTTGTGAGATTTTTAGAGCTTTGTAGAAAATGCAGGCAGATAGACCAGTCGTGCTGCTGTCATCTTGCTTCCACCGATCTTTGGGTGACTTCAAAAGCAAAATGTTGGGGGTTTTAACCCTCTCCATGCCCGCTGGGTAGATCTGTCCAGCAGGTGATCTCCCTTTGCAAAGGGAGAAAGAGATCCTGTAGATCCAGGGGTGTTTCATTGCATAATGCAGGCTTAGATTTATTTCTAAATATTTAACCATCATTTGGTGTTCAGGGAAGGGGAATTAATAGGCCAGTGGTGAAAAAACGCTTAAGAGACATCTAAAAGCAGTGACAATGTTCCTGAATTAACTTTAAGCCTGACATTAGTCCCACTAAAGACAGCAAGATTATTCCGGGGCTGATTTTCTCGGCTGATGAACTGTTTAATTGGAGTGAACCCCCTGGATAAACATCTACACGGGCAGCCCTGGGAGGGCACAAAGGAAAACAAACGAGCAGGGGAAGCAGGTTCCTTTCAGCAGACTTGGGAGGTTCGGGAATTCTCCCTCCTCTTCCATAAACGATGGGCAATCAAAGTCATGGCAATTAAAAAATTGGCCCTTCCGAGGTGTCAGGGAGGAACATCATTGCCCTGAGAGGCAGAAAACCACATTTTGCAGACAAAGCAGCCCCTCTCTGTTTTTCTAGGAGTAATTTTAACCTCCTGCCACCCACGTGAAGGGGTGGCTCCCCACGGGAGGAGATTCAGCAGAGGCAAAACCGGAGGGGAGGAAGCAACAAACCTGACAAGGAGCAAATATTTGCTTGCCGAAGCTCTGCAATAATCTGGTCTCCAAAACCGCAGCGCTGTTTAATCAACATGTTTGAGCACAAGCAGGGAACATTCCTGCGCAAACCTGGGAGAACCAAACGGAGTTTATGGACATAACCCTAATTAATTTGGTGTGTTTGCACTGCCGGGGTCCCCGCTGAGCAAACGGCAGCAGCTGCAGCTGTGCTGTGACAGGAGCCAGCCGTGCCCAGCTCTGGGTGTGCTCCAGCTTGCAAATATTTGAGGCTCCTGCGTGGGCAGGTTGACACAGCAATGCAATCAATTAAATAAACAAGCTACGAGGGACGATTGACTGCGAGCACAACTCCGGCACGGCCGGCCAGGCGGGGAATGAGAACAAAAATGTGAGTTTTGTTAAGTTTGGTTTTCTTTTTTTATCCATCAAGGAATTCGTGGTTCTGCTCCTCTCCAGAACAGCAAAATCCGAGGTCCTGATTTATTCATGGCAAAGTGCAGCACGCATAACAAATGGTGGAGAAATTAAAGGATGTGCTGATTTGGAAATGGCTCCGGCAGCCCCGGGAGCTGGTGGGGCCAGCTGAAGATGAGCTGATGTGAGGATGTGCCAAAGTTTCCTTGTGTTCCTGAACCAATATCCACAGGACTACACGCCAAGCACTTTTCACTCAAAATATCCGCCAGCATCCAGGTTGTGCTGGCTCAAAATGCTGCCCTGAATTCCATCCCTGGGCATGAATGGGAGCACAGGGCTGGACACTCATTTTTGGATGCAGGGTGTGAGCAGCCCTTGCTGCTGCAGAGCCCGGGGGTGATTTGGGATCTGAGACATTCCTGCAGTGCCCAGAGTGGTCACAAGCCCTGCCAGAGACACCCAAACCAGGCCCAAGAGATGGAGCAGCACCAGGATCTGGCACTCGGCTCTTCAGGGATAGAGATGGGGAGGGAGGAGAGCTCTGGGAGCAAGGAGGAAACCTTAGGGGGGTCACAGAATTACAGAATCACAGAATTACATAATCAATCACAGAATCACAGAATCAATCACAGAATCACGGAATCAGAATCACAGAATCACTGCATCACAGGATCACTGGATCTCAGAATTACAGAATCCCTGAATCACTGAAGGAAGGATGGGTATTTCTGAGGGAAGGATGGACAAGGATGGGGAAAAGATGGTCAGGAATGGGGAAAGGACAGAAGGATGGACATCACTGAGGGAAAGATGGACATCACTGAGGGAAGGATGGACATTTCTGAGGAAAGGATGGACATTTCTGAGGGAAGAGATGGGGAAAGGAGGGGAATTACAGAATCACAGAATTACATAATCAATCACAGAATGGGAAAAATTGACATTTCTGAGGGAAAGATGGCCACTGCTGAGGGAAGGATGGCCACTGCAGTGTCCCTGGCTCCAGCACTGGCTGCTGCAGGAAGCACAAGGCCCTGGCAGCCCTGAGGGTGAAGAGCCAAATGTTTGCAGTGGAGAAGCAGCTGGAGCTGCTCTGCCTGGCAGCAGCAGCAGCAGCTGACCCTGGCCTGAGAGAGCCAAGAGATTTTTAGTCCATGGCCGTGGCTCAGTGCTACAGCCCCTGCAGCTGCAGGGTTTGCTGGCTGCATTCCCTCCTGGCATGCTCTGGGATGGGGCAGATGCAGGAGGAAGCCCTGCCAGCAGAAACGGGATATTTCTGTGGGTTTGAACTCCTGCTCCGCCAACACGGCCTTTATTCCACTAGAGAAGGGAGGAAACCTCAAAAGAGAACAGAAATCACACAGGTTCTTGGATAAACGCCTCCCATTTTGACAAAAATCCACTCAAGTCATGGAAAAATCCCACTCAACCCAAACTCACCCGAGAAGGTTCCCAGGGTGGGGCTCAAAGCAAGGTGATGTTGCTGGGATGAAACCTCCTGGCTCTCTGTCACAGGGGTTAAAATATCCCTGACAATTCATCCTGGAGAAAGGATTTTCCCTGTGAGAGGCTGGAAAAACAAAGCTCTCAGCTCTGCCATTGCCTTGGCCCTGTTAGAATTTGGTAAATCACAGGGTGAGAGGGAGATCCCACTTTTCCTTTTGGGAGCAGATCAGTGCCTGGCTCAGCCCATGCTCTCGTGCCTGCAGATCACAGCTGACACTCCCTGGCCTCACTGCTGCAGAATTAATAACTCAGGTAATTCCAGCCCTTCCTAATGAAAACACAAAAAATATCATCCAATCCAATTATGGGCAATAATGTTCCAGGACAAGGAGCTGAGGCCTCATTAGCCACCCAATCCATCTGGTTTTAACCTGGGTTTTTGGCATTGCTGAGGTTTGCAACGCCCATTTGACTAAACCAGCTCAAAAGTGAGGCTAGTGCAAACCACTGAAACTCTATTTTCAGTTTCTGCTCCAACTAAGAACCACAAGCACTGTGGACAACGTGGATATTCAGCAGCATCAGTTCTTCTCCTCTGTGGTTTCTTGGGTAATTCCAAAGGGTTAAAGCTGTTTTTAAAGGGCTTTATGAAGTTTTATCATATTAAATATCTGTGTATGTGGTATTGAGAATTTTTGGGGGTGAAATTCAGGCCTGTCCCAGGATCTATGGGATGAAAATGATCCATTTCCACCCCCCAAACCTCGCTATCAGCTTCTCCCTGGAGCCTCACAGGCCAGGAGGTGCTGTGTCCTCATGGACATCTGCTCCAGGCAGAGCTTCCCAGGCCTGCTTTCCATTGGTTTTTCATGGATCTGGTTTAAAAAGTTCCAACCCAGGGATGAAACTTCCCAGCCTGATGCCAGGAAATCAGGTCCTTGGGCACCTGCTTGCACAAAGGCTGGTTACTCTGGTTAAAGCCCCACTGAAGAGAAGAATTTGGGGCATTTCAAAGCTCTTTTTTAACATTTGACACTTCAGAGGAGCCCAAGAAGCTCCAGGAATTTTGGAAAGCTCCAACTCAGCATCCAGGGGCTGCCCCCAAGCCCTGTCAGGTTTTCCCTCACTCTGTGCCAGGCAGACAGGAAATATTCATCACTTCCCATCTTTTTTTGTCACCCTTTTTGTTCCATGTAGCTGTGTTTATGCGAAGTGTGCAGCGAGGGATGTTTGTATTTGTATTTACATGACTGTTATTAGAGAAGGAGCTGCCAGTTTGACACACTGCATTTATGTGGGAGCCAGCTCCCACTTTCTAATGCAGACTTGGCTTTTTTTTCCCCCCATTTTCTTTTCATCCTGGCTGAGGATGTGTCCTACTTTCTTGTTTAGAAGATGATATGCTTGCATTATGCATTCTAAATATAGGTTTTTATTTTTTCCTTTTTTTGTGCAAAACAGGTTGACGTGGTCGTCAAAAGAAATGAATTCAGAGTTCCTCTCCTGCCCCGGGGGAGCTGTGCTGGGAGAATTTTTTTCCAAGGTAGGGCTAAAACACGAAGCTGCTGATGTGTTCCAGGACAATTTACTGCACCTTGAATTTTTTTCTTTTAATTCTTTTTTACCTGTTTTTATCATAATTTGGGGCTGGCAGGGCCTGTGGAGGAGAGGAGGGAGCAGAAAAACTCACATGGACCAAGTATCCACTCAAAATCCCCTTCCCAAACACCCACACTCATCACGAACTCAGTTCAGAGAATCTAGGGAGGGATTGAGGGATCCAGGGAAGGATTGAGGGATCCAGACAGGGATCGAGGGGATCCAGGCAAGGACTGAGGGATCCAGGGAGGGATTGAGGGGATCCAGGGAGGGATTGAGGGATCCAGACAGGGATTGAGGGGATCCAGGGAAGGATTGAGGGATCCAGGCAGGGATTGAGGGATCCAGGGAGGGATTGAGGGGTCCAGGGAGGAATTGAGGAGATCCAGGGAGGAATTGAGGGATCCAGGCAGGGATTGAGGGATCCAGGGAGGAATTGAGGAGATCCAGGGAGGGATTGAGGGATCCAAGGAGGGATTGAGGGATCCAGGGAGGGATGGGATTCAGGCAGGGATTGTGGGGATCCAGGGAGGGATTGAGGGATCCAGGGAGGAATTGAGGAGATCCAGGGAGGAATTGAGGGATCAAGGGAGGGACTGGATTCAGGCAGGGATTGTGGGGATCCAGGGAGGGATTGAGGGATCCAGGGAGGAATTGAGGAGATCCAGGGAGGGATTGAGGGATCCAGGGAGGAATTGAGGGATCCAAGGAGGGATTGAGGGATCCAGGGAGGGATTGAGGAGATCCAGGCAAGGATTGAGGAGATCCAGGCACAGATTGAGGGATCCAGGGAGGGATTGAGGGATCCAAGGAGGGATTGAGGGATCCAGGGAGGGATGGGATTCAGGCAGGGATTGTGGGGATCCAGGGAGGGATTGAGGGATCCAGGGAGGAATTGAGGAGATCCAGGGAGGAATTGAGGGATCCAAGGGAGGGACTGGATTCAGGCAGGGATTGTGGGGATTCAAAGAGGGAGGGATTGAGGGGATCCAGGCAAGGATTGAGGGGATCCTCCAGGCCAGCCCTGTGCCTATCCTGCTCTCCCAAATGTGGGAACTTCACTCCCCTGCTCCTCTCCTGCTTTCTCAGCCCTGACTGCACCACGCAGCCACCTCTGACCCTTTCTGGCTGAGGTTTTAACAGAATTCCTCATTATTTCCACCACTGATCCAAAAGGGGAGAACAGGGAGTCTCTGGCCTGGGTGTTCTGGGAGCAGAGCCTGAAGGTGACTCTCAATATCCTGATGAAATTAAATTTTGGGTTTATTTGGGAAAAGAGAAGATGGCAAAGCAACCAAATCCCACAGAATGAAGGACTTGCACCTGGGGGCTCCATAAATCACAAACCACCTCTTTTTAAAGGAAGAACCCTCCAGATCCTCCCCCTCCAGTGAGGAAGGAGCAGCTCTGTGGGCACTCTCTGCCTCCAAAATCCAGGAATTTCCCAGCTCCATCACCCTAAAGACACGGCAAAAACATCATGGGGAGAGTTAAAGGGAATTAACAATAACCTAATGGGAAAATCCCATTTCCTTTGAGGAGCCTGGCTACTTTTCACTCATATCTTTGCTTTTGGGGTTGTTCCTGTTTAAAATTCCAGAGCCAAGTCCCTCAGTGGTTTCAATGGATTTACAGCAGGGATGGGGAAGCAAATGCTCCCTTTTCATCTCCCCCCTGTAATTTTTCCTCCATCAGGTGCAGCTCTGCTCAGAGCCAGGACCAGGGGATTGTTCCAGCCCTGTCCTTGTGACATTTCATTAAGCTGCTCGTTTAAAGCTTATCATTAGAGGGACTGGTGCCTTGGTACAAGAACTTAATTGCATCCTATTTTCCCTGCCTGAAGATGCATTGGAGGAGTCAGTTTGCATTTTGATTTTTTTTTCCTTTCGTTATTTCAAGGTCTTTGTGCTGCACAGAATTTTAAGTTCCTCCATCTGCTCTGCTCCCTCCTCACCTGGGGCTGGCAGAACCCCTGCTATTAGAACTGTCAATATTCCTGTTCTTTCCCTCTTCCTGAACTCTAAGAGGAATAGAGATTACAGCCACTGGAGTTTACCTGGGAAAGGCCTTTGCATAGGTGGAAAAGGGAATAAAAAGTTATAAAAACATACAAAATAGAGAATGTTTCTCTTTGCTGCAAGCAAAACCTGTTGTCCGTTCCTTTAATACACCCCAAACAAAAACTCCCGACAGTTCTTTACCCCCAAAAGGGGGAAAAAAATTCCAGCTTAAACAGCACTGAACAAAAAAAAGGGTCACAACTTGAGGCAGGACAGCCTGACCTGCGTGTCCCCTGCAGGGTGGGCACAAAAACCCCCCTGCCTTGCCCTGGAGGAGCCCCTGCACTGCTTCCTTTCATCGTGCTGAAATTTAAAACCCTCTGTCTGTAGCAGATGCTCAGGAGGGTTCCGGAGAGCTGCTCCTCCAGAAGGTGACCCGGCGCCCCAGGCTAGCTTGGAATCAGAAAAGCAGAGGGCAGGGAGAGTTGTTGTGTGCAGACAGAGCTGCTGGAGCTCAGCGGCAGCACCCCGAGCCAGGGGCAGCTCATCAGGATTCCAAACCCCGGGCTGCTGGGGCTGGGTGAGCTCCTGGCACTGCACAGAGCCCGCAGAGGTCACTCCACCAAACGGGTTCTGATCGAGCAGCTGGCCGCAGCAACCACCCTCACTGATACACCTTCATGGCAGACTCAGTTTGTTTCCTCACGACCCTGTCTTTCACACTGATAAAATAGTTTACATTTTTTACTGTAGAACGCTCTACCTAACTGGTCTCGCTTCTTCGACCTGTATCTAAACTTTTATGCTATCGGTATAAACCACAAACGAAGAGGACAGAGTTTCAGGCTTCTCCCACCTTCACGGCTCCGTCCTTTCAAGGTGACTTCAAGGACACAGGTCCTTGCAGGCCTCTGTTAGGCCTCTGAGGCCAAGCCTGAGTTGTCCAAGCTCTCCAGGGACAGCCCATGTCCCTGATCAATCAGAAATTCTTCTACAATTCCATGGTCCTGGAGCAGCACCTGGAGCAGCCCCGCACTCACCTGGGCCTCTCCCTGTGTTAAGCAGCCCCTGGGAACTGCACTCCCTGCATCCTGAAAGGACAAACTGCCCTAAACCAGGCTGGAATTCAACCTCAACTCATCCAGGCACAAACTGACACCAAGAACCCCAAAATGTTCCAGTGCCAAATGGGTTCACTGCTGCTGGACAGAAGTCCATCGCAGAGGAGAAGGAAATGAGCAGCCCTCTGGAATTGTTTTGCTCAGGAATCCCAGATTTCCTGCTTTGTGCAGGGACCTGGGCAGAGTCAAAGCTTTCAAAAGCTCCTCTGTGCTCAGGGCTTGGGCTCTGGTGATGCCTTAAGTTTAATTTTTCTATTTTCCAGATTCTGTGCTGGTTTAGTGTGCAGTTCTGGGTTTCACACGAAGGCTTGGGAAGCTCTCTGCACAGAGCAGGGAGACAAAACAATTCCTTTCCAGCTGGGCACCAAGCACAAATTTGAGGCCCAAGAGTGCAAACAACAGTGAAGGAAGAGAGGGAACAAGGAGGGTGGAGCTTCATCACCTGGAGCTGGAATTGGACAATTCACTGCAATCTGCTGATGGACCCAAACCTATCAAAGTGTGAGGCCTCATGACTAGGCATCCATTTTTGGGGGGGATCATTTGTGGGTTTGACTTGGCTGTAGCCCTGGCAGGGTTCCTGCACTGCCCAAGCTGGATCCTTTCAATAAACCCCTTTTTATCCTTTTATTCTAGCCAGTCTCTGTTTCCAGGTCAGCCTTTCCAGGCATCACTGGGGTGGCTGTGCTGGATTGGGGGATCCCTCTGGATCCCTCTGGAAGGGGAGCAAAGGGAGGAGCAGGGAGGGTATGAGAACTGCAGGCTCTGCTCTTCTCTCCAGCACTGCAAGAGTGGGAATTTGCTGCTTTGCTGAGTCAATTCTCTAAATAAAACTCCAGGGCTGTTTGGAAAAAACAGGAACAAAACGTTCTGTGCCTCGCTTCTCCTCTCTCATCCATCCAGCTCCGAGTGTGTGTGAGAAGTTTGCAACCCCCAGCCCGGAGAGCTGAGCTCCAAAAGCCCCTCAGAGCACTTCTGAGGGGTTTGATGTTTACCTCGGGCACCCTTTCAACTTTATGCAACTTTAATTAATCCTTGCTGATCTGCAGTGAGGGATGAGCCAAGGAGCAGGATTCCTGCCAGGACTGTGAGCAGAGCAGGGGGTTCACATTCATTTTACCTGAACTACCTCCAGCTCGACCCTTCAAAGAGGTAAAAGCCCAAAACTGAAAAACTCAAAAAGTTTTATTTATCACCCCAAAGGTTTCTGTGTTTCACCTCAGCCAGTGAGGTTTTCCTCCTCACTGCACTGGTTAAGGTTCACTGGAGATTTCCTGGCTTTAAGTCATAGAAAAACCACTGGTGAGAGGCTGCAGCGAGGCTCCTCCTAACACAGCAATAAACACAAATATTTATTGGAAAGCAAAGGGAAGGCAGCACCCGAGGGAATTCTCCGTGGGCAGGACTGATAATCAGGCCCAGGCTGCTCAGAAGAATTACTTGTGCAATCTCACCTGGGTGGCTTTCTAAGGAAAATTAAAAGAGAAAAACTGTAAATACATGGAGAGGAGACAGAATATGAAATCAGGCTGGCGCTGCTGTTTTTCTCTCTCCCAGTGACTTCAAGTACAACCTGGAGGGTTCTGTTCCTCCTTGGGATTCAGGGGCTCAGTTCATAAACTGAACCTGCCCAAGTTATCATCATGGAAATTACTGAGCTCATTCCTGCCATCATTTGCTCCGTTCTCTCTTCTTTTGTTGTGTGTATATCTGGATTTCAGGGCACAATTTGTACCAGTGGCCAATATGAGGTGAACAATAGTTCACAGGCAGAAAGATAAAAGGATTAATAGAGCAAAAAATAACAGCACTCACTGTTATCTAAAGGTCAAGGAGAGCTGTGAATTGCATTCACTTGGGAAAAGGGACAAGCACTTTCAAATAAAAAAGGCAAATCCTTAAAATGCAGAGCAAAGTTTGCTTCAGCAAGGCTCATTTTTATAATAATGCAAGGTTCATAATTATGTCAGATTATTATGGTCTATTATAGTCCAATTGTGAAATAACCCCAGATTTTCTCTGTTCACTGAAGCTGGGTCGAGCAATAATTAATTTGAGCACTTGTGCACTGAACCCCACCAGGCTGGAAGTGCCAGCTGGGATTTACTGGGCAGCTGGGAGCAGGCTGGAAGGATTTCCCTCAGAGCCTGCATCTGATGGAGGACATGGATTT
The DNA here is from genome assembly GCA_013400175.1 of Phainopepla nitens. Taxonomy (NCBI): domain Eukaryota; kingdom Metazoa; phylum Chordata; class Aves; order Passeriformes; family Bombycillidae; genus Phainopepla; species Phainopepla nitens. Next base: position 89,675 of record VXBQ01000807.1, on the reverse strand, counting down.
CATCTCCACGTCCCCAGAAAAAAACCCTGCATTTCCACAGTGAATGCTTTTAAAATAACCCATGAAGTGTTCCCCATCCAAAAGGGCTGAAATTCCCCCATATACATTCAGGTGAAACCATAAGAGATTGATCAGACACTCCTGTTTCAGGATTGCCTAAAATCTTCATTCCTGTTCCTTTTCTGAGCTCTGGATTGGTTATTCCATATCTTCCTCACCCAGCCCACGGGTTTGGCTGCTCCCAGGGCACCAGGAAAGCCCCAAAGCACAGCAGGGACAGAGCCCAGAGGCTCCTGAGCACTTCCAGCAGCCCCTTGGGACCTCCATCCCTGGGTGAATCCTTCCTTCCCTGGTGCTCCAGCTGGGAAAAGCTCCCTGGCTGTGAAAACAGAGAATAATTGATGCCTTAATTTTTAGCTTTTCTATTTTCCAGATTCTGTGCTGGTTTAGTGTGCAGGTCTGGGCTTCACATGAAGGCTTGGGGAGCCCTCTGCACAGAACAGGGAGACAAAACAATTCCTTTCCAGATGGGCACCAAGCACAAATTTTAGGCCCAAGAGTGCAAACAACAGTGAAGGAAGAGAGGGAACAAGGAGGATGGAGCTTCATCACCTGCAGCTGGAATTGGACAATTCACTCCAATCTGCTGATGGACCCAAACCTATCAAAGTGTGAGGCCTCGTGACTGGGGATCCATTTTGTGCCCATTTGTGGGTTTGACTTGGGTGCAGCCCCAAGGGGTTCCTGCACTGCCCCAGCTGGATCCTTTCAATAAATCCCTTTTTATCCTTTTATTTTACCCAGTCTCTGTTTCCAGCTCAGCCTTTCCAGGCATCATAATGGATTCCAGACACCCCTATACCATCCTGACAGAGCCATTTCCAGTCCCAGCTCATTTTTCTGTGGATAAAGTGAGGATAGAAGGAATTCTGCCGGTGGGAACGGCCCTGAATGCCCCTGGAAGTGGATCCCACACATGAGGAATTCCTGATTATCAGGAATTATCAGGAATTATTCCTCAGTTGCCTTTTTCTGTTTGCCCAGAGCAGAAAGAACTGCATGGGGCTTTTCCCACTTCGCTTTGCAGAAGGTCCCAGCAGGTAACGGGGCTGGAGCACACGGAGGGGATTTCAGGGCTGGGATTTGTCACCCTCCATCAGGGGCCTGATCCATCACATCCCTGGCTGGCCCCTAGCCACGGTCCCTCCCTGCTGGCCACCTGCCAGCCCAAATAATTCCACTTTTCCAGGCAGGACATCTCCTCCCTCACAGCCTTTATCAGATTATTATTCTCTCCTTGCTCACTCCTTGGCTGAATATAATTCACCCAAAGGTGAGAGAGGCACATCTAGGACACAAATCTGAGTCCAGCTGGTGCTTTAACATTCAGGGGAGATAATAAAAACTTTTAAAAGGCTACATTTTCTTCTCTTCTCAGATTTTATCTTTGGCTGCTCAACAATTGTTCCGTGTGCCAACTGTTTTTCCATCAATCAGTGCATGATTTCTGCATTAAATAAATCCTCCTGCAAACCAGGAGCAGATGCTGCAGCTGATGCCAAGGAAAGAACAGGAGGGAATTCCTGATAAATCACAAATGGAGCTGCTCTGGTCAGCTACAAACACCCAGTGAAAAATCACCGGCTGTGCAAAGAACCCTCGGCAGGTTTGCTGACAGACAACTTCTCCTGCACGTGGAAAGGTGGGAAACACCCCAGCTGGCCCCAGGGGATGGAAAAGCTCAGATTCCATGAGGAATTACAGAAACTTTTCCTGCCCTCACCTCACCTCAAGGGCTGGAAAAGCTCAGGTTCCACGAGGAATTACAGAAACTTTTCCTGCCAGACCAGGCCTCACCTCAAGGGCTGGAAAAGCTCAGGTTCCACGAGGAATTACAGAAACTTTTCCTGCTCTCACCCCACCTCAGGGGATGGAAAAGCTCAGGTTCCTGAGGAATTACAGAAACTTTTCCTGCTCTCACCCCACCTCAGGGGATGGAAAAGCTCAGGTTCCACGAGGAATTACAGAAACTTTTCCTGCCACACCAGCTCCCAGCTGGCCCCAAGGGATGGAAAAAATCAGCTTCCACGAGGAATTAAAAGAAACTTTTCCTGCCACACCAGCTGGCCTCAGGGGATGGAAAAGCTCAGGTTCCACGAGGAATTGCAGAGCCAGAGACCTTGCAGAGCTCCAGGAAATGCCAGCCCTGCTTTGGTGCAGGGGATAATGGCCCTGACAAGAACCATGAGTTCCCTCCTGCCTCCCCAGTAACGAGGCAGGAATTCACTGGCCAGGGCCTGTCATAGTCACAAAATGCATTTGTGAGAAGCTGCATCGGGCCAAAGGCTGAATAAATTCAATCAAGTCCCCACTAAATGCATTAGTGCTGCCTGGGTATGATCTTGATAGATCGTGGAAGTTGCCCTGGAGCAATTAGTGCTGGGCCAATTGCTCAGATTGGATTGGAACAAAGCGGCGGCACTCGGTAATTTAGTTTACTCTAATGAGAGAAAGCATTTCTGAAGAGGATATAGGCAATAAAAGCTGCAAAACACAATTTACAATGTGGTGACAAAAGCAAACAGACTTCCAACAAGGCACTCGGGGTCATCCCTCGGGTTCTCGGGTGCAGAGGCCTCGCAGGGAGGGCACGGTGGGGAACGGAGTGGGGCTGAGTCCCTGCAGCTCATTATTCACAGAAAAAATGAATTCCAGACACCCCTGCACCACCCCAACACACCCATTTCCAGCCCCAGCTCATTTTTCTGTGGATGAAGCCAGAACAGGAGGAATTGTGCTGGTGGGAACGACCCTGAATGTCCCTGGGAGTGGATCCCACACACAAGGAATTCCCGACCATCCCTCAGTCACCTTTTCCTGTTCGCATGGGGCATAAAGAACACGGTGGGGCTTTTCTCCTGCCCCCCTGGAACTGCAACAAGCCCTTCCCAAGCTTTTCACCCTCAGGAAATAACGAATCAGCATGAAAACAGTGCCTGGCATCGTGGACAAGTAGACGAATTGTAAAAGAAGGCTTCGTAAAATCAGGCCTTGATCTGCTAAGTGCAACTATCTAACTTCCCATGTGAAAAATCATAAGAATGAAGGCAATTAACACAACAACCTATTTTGGGGGTGAAAAACAAGTGCACCTGCAATAACAAGGGATTTGTCCCATGAGAAATAGCGAATAAAATATGTAAACTAACCAAGAATAGAAAAATTTGACAGACAAGTAAAATACCTTGTACTAACCAACACAGTAATTGGCAAGAAAGTATTAACCAACTGGAGTTCAGCACAAGGTCTGTGAAAACTGTATAAAAATGAGTTATCTGAATAAAGATGGGCTTTTCTGCATGAAGAAAATGGAGTCCTGAGTCTTTCACTGCAACACCCAGGACCAAACTGAGTTCTGTGAGGACTCACAAGGAGCTAAAGCTGAGGTGGAGAAGCCCCTGGAGGCTGTGCCATCCCATCACCTAGCAGTGCCAGGAGTTTTCCTCACAGCAGAGCACTCCAGATGGGCTGGGACCGAGCCAGCCCAGCTAAAACTTCATCTCTGCCACAAAAAAGGAGGCAAGAGGGAAAACAATCCCCTTGCTTCAGTTTCTTGCTTTGTGTTTAGTGAGAGAGCCCAGCCTGGGATGGCTCCAGAGCAGTGGCAGCTCCTGTCCCCACATCCCCAGCACTGCAGCCAGGGGAACAGCCCCTGCTTCTGCTGATGCCTTAATTTTTAGCTTTTCTATTTTGCAGATTCTGTGCTGGTTTAGTGTGCAGGTCTGGGTTTCACATGAAGGCTTGGTGAGCTCTCTGCACAGAGCAGGGAGACAAAACAATTCCTTTCCAGCTGGGCACCAAGCACAAATTTGAGGCCCAAGAGTGGAAACAGCAGTGAAGGAAGAGAGGGAACAAGGAGGATGGAGCTTCATCACTTGGAGCTGGAATTGGACAATTCACTCCAATCTGCTGATGGACCCAAACCTATCAAAGTGTGAGGCCTCGTGCCCAGGGATCCATTTTGTGCCCATTTGTGGGTTTGACTTGGGTGCAGCCCCAAGGGGTTCCTGCACTGCCCCGGCTGGATCCTTTCAATAAATCCCTTTT
>VXBQ01000807.1:52555-80528 GCA_013400175.1 Phainopepla nitens | reverse complement strand
GGATGGGATGATGGGAGGCACACCCTGCCCAGGCTGGGTCTGGATTTTGGGAGGGATGGGATGATGGGAGGCACACCCTGCACAGGCTGCTGCCCTGCAGCATCTCTAATTCCACACCTGGAATAGCTCTGTCCCAGAAAATCAGAGGGGATTCAGGAACTGGGCAAAATCTCAGTTCTAATCTCAGGTGCCAGGGGTTAAATTCCACTTTTACCTTCCCCAGAGGGTTGTTGGGACAACCAGGGGCTCCCTGCCCACTGCCTGCCCCTCTGCAGGGCCAGACTCTGAGAGGAGAGTTTGAGAAGGAAGGAGGTGGCTCCGTGTTTTGCCTTCCCACTGGAATCTGCTCCATCTCTCAGCTCCAGGAGCTGCTCACACCCTTTATTCCCCTCTCCTGGAGCAGAGCTGCACACAAAAAGCAGCTCAGGGGGTCTGGATCATCAGCCAAGCCCAGCAGAGCTGAGGTTTAATGGGATCCAAAGGAAACTTTACTCAAGGACAAAACCTCCACTCCCCTCCTGTAATGATCCCTGTGTTTCCAAGGAAATCTCTTCCCCCTGAGATTACCAGGGACATTTAATGCAAATTGGATGCATCCCTCTTTTCTTTAGGACTCAAAATAATCTATGCATATCTTTCTATTACTTCTCAGAGCCATTAGCCAGGATGAGTTCATATTTTTTATTCCCTTTGCACACTGAATGCTTCTCCTTCCTTTGGGGTGGCAGCTTTTATTATTGAAGTCAGCAAAACCTGAGCAATCCCATTACCTGCTCCCTCTGCTCCCTCTCTTCCAACCAGCCGTGATTTATGAGCCAAAATCAAGGCTTGGATTGCTCAGAGTGGTTTCCATTTTCAAACAAAATCCAAAATAACTGATCAAAATTGCTCTGATTATTAAAGCCATGACAATTAACGGATGGGAGCCATTCCCCAAATCTGCTGTTCCGTTTTCTTTAAAGTTTCAGCTCATCAAAGAGGAGATTTGGCTCCTCACAAAGCAGTTAAGGGATGGCTTGATAACACTCTTGAAGCAGCACAGAAATGTGATAGCAGCTGAAAAAGCCACCAGGAGCAGGAAGAACTGAATAGTGAAGTTAGATAAAATCTGATCAAAAATAGAACTTGCCTCCTTTTTGTGCTGGTGGTTTTTTTTAATGGAGATATTTAATCCTTGGCACACTGTGCCTCTACTCCTTGGAAATCTGAGTCCAGGTAGTTTATTCAGGAGATATTTGAGCCCAGGTACTTTCTGTAGGATAAATATCCACAGAATACTCTGAGTTAGAATGGACCCACAAGGATCATTGAGTCCAACTCCAGCAAATGGCCCATATTGAACATAGATATTATAAATATAGGAATATAAAAATCTATTTCAGGAAGTCTTGTAGGTTTTTAGTTACTTCTGATTTTAAAACCTCCAGAATTCGGTTTCTCCCAGCACAGCCAAAATAACCCCGGGAACGAGGATTACAAAGCATAAGGGCATCTGCTCTTCTCAAAACCACGGTGATGGTCAATTAAAAAAAATTAAAGCCGATTTTTCCCTTCCCTGCAGCAGCTCTGGGGGCATTGAGAGGAGCTGAATTCCCGTGTCCAGCCCCAGGATGCTGCTCCAGGACTCCTCAGGGCAGGAGCAGCTCTGCCCACGCTGCTCTCAGTTTAACCTGACTTAGTGCAAGCTGTGACTTCTCACATTTAATGAAGTGAAACCCTCTTGGCGCACCCTGAGCTGCTCCCAGGCCTGAGATCCCGGGAATTCCCAGCATTTCTGACCTTATTACAAAGCACTTTTTGCCTGAGCGCTCCCCAGGCCCAGCAGGAGCTGTTAGCAGAGGCCTCCTCGGAATCACAGCCATTATTTATAATTGGGTGTAAAAGAGCTTCATCCCGACAAAACGGGAGCTTCAAAATGTCATTTTATGCTAACTTAGAGCAGCACGGAGAAACAAGCTCCTCTTTAAGCCAATATTAATTTCAATTATGCCGCTGAGCTCTGCAGGGTAAACAAGGCCTGAGCGCTAAAGAGGAGCTGCTCCTTCAGCCAGGGCAGCAATAAAAACCCTCCAGGGACTCTGGGTTTGCTCCTCACTTGAAATTTGGAACCTGAGATGCAGCTCCCGAGTCGCTAAAACTGCAATCCGTGCCTTGGTGTAGCAGGCTGGAAGTGATCATTAATTAAAACCTGCTGGAAGCTCGTTAAAAATTATGTTCATTGTGCCAAGTCCTTTATGGCCTGAGCTTAGGGATGTGCTTGAGACACCTGGGGTTGGTGAGCTCTCTGCACAGAGCAGGGAGACAAAACAATTCCTTTCCAGCTGGGCACCAAGCACAAATTTTAGGCCCAAGAGTGGAAACAGCAGTGAAGGAAGAGAGGGAACAAGGAGGATGGAGCTTCATCACCTGGAGCTGGAATTGGACAATTCACTCCAATCTGCTGATGGATCCTTTCAATAAATCCCTTTTTATTCTTTTCTTCTACCCAGTCTCTGTTTCCAGATCAGCCTTTCCAGGCATCAGTTCTTTGAACTCTTCTAATCTCTGGAGCAGCAATTTAACTGAGGTTTCTGTGTTTGCTGCTATTGTTTGTTGGGTTTTTTTTAATATCACGTCATTCAGAACTTTCATTTGATTGCTTGAGGAAACCAAACTGTTGCTGCTCAATCTCCTGGAAATGCTCCCCACAGAGCGGCCACTCAGAGCTGTCAGGGCTGGGATGGAGGGATGATAAAATCAATCTGCTCAAACCAACCTCCCAATTTACCCTTTCCCCCTGTTTTAAATAAGAATGCCTGTTTGTTTTCCAGCCTAAACAAAAGGAGAAATCCCTCCTGGACTGTGCCACCCCTTGGATTGCTCTGGGGAATATTTGCCTTTAAAGATGGGAAATTCGTCTCTTCCAGTGGGGAGGGCATTGCAAAGGGAGCTCACAGCCACATTTTTTATTTGTTTATTTCCCCCTTTTTCTATCCTATTTTCAAATGAAAACCAGACTATTTTATAATAGATTTAAATGATATCAAGAGCAGAGAAGTAGCCCAAATTCCAGTTCAGTATTCCAGTACACACCAAATTATCTGATACCACGGGATTTCAGCCTGAAATGCAACGTGCAGCATTCCAGCCTCCTGGAGCTGCCCAAGGAGCAGCCAGGGAGCAGATTAAACCTTTAACCATCCCGGGGTGAAGGGAAATAACCAGGTGATAAACTGGAATACAGGGCTCTGTATCTGGCTGTGAGACACCTGAACTCATTTTTGCTCCCCCAGAAATTCTTTCTCTGTGGGAATCAGAGAGGGACAAACTCCAGCAGCTCTGGAATTCTGTGAGGAAGGTTGGCTCTGTGGGGAAAATTTCTTTGGAGGAAAATGTCCCTTGTGTAAAGCAAGAATTGAACATCCATGGAAGCACAGGACCGAGCTTGGGGTGTGAATCCAACCACCCCACAGAACCCCACGGCCTGTGGGTAATCCCTTTTCCCTAATAGTCAGGCTTAAATTGGCTTAATTGTGGCAGATCCAGCCTTGGCAGTTTCCTCCTGTGATTCCCAGGGTCAGAGCCTGTTTTCCTGCTGGCGGGCAGCTCTATTTACCCGCTCTCATCTCCCCCTCCCATTTCACTCAGGCATTATTAAAATTGGATTGTTTGCTCATCCCCATTAAACAAAAGGTGATTTGTTACCAAGTGTTAAATATCACCGCCGCTGTTTCTGTGTGTCCATCAAACCTCGGGGCACAGGGAAAAAAAGGAATTCCACTCCAGAAGGGTGAAAATGGACTCCTGGAGGCATTTTTGGGGAAACTGGCGGGAAAAGGACCCAATTTAGAGGCAGGGAGGAAGGGGTGCATGGTGGGCTGTGGGTTGATTCTCATTTCCTCCCTCTCACCACTTGAACAACTCCCAAGGAGCCAAAATCAGTCAGAACCTGCTGGTGAGCACTGGCAATTCCTTATTTTCATTCCAGAAAGATCCACAGGTCGGATTTAGGGGAAGCAAATGAAGGTTTGTCCTTCATTCCGGGCGAGCTGCACATCGCCCTCAGGTACAGAGCCCTTCCAGGTGCTGTTGTTTTGCAAATTAATAACGAGAGAATTGATATTTATTTACTGGAGATGCTCTTCCCTGACTCAAGGAGCCAATAGCAGAGTCGAGATGAGCCTGTGAAGTGGTGCATAAAAAGAAATCTAATCTTGGCAAATTAGATAATAGAGAGCACTATTAACTATGGTTTAGATATCCTGCTTGATAATCTGCATTAAGAACAGCTTTTTAGCCTGATCCATCTGCACCAGTTCTTACCAATGTCCAAACAATCACAAGTGAGAGTAAATAAATAGTAAGGAAACCCTGATAAGAATTTTATCGATCTCCTTTCACTCCTCTGAAGCCAGCATTGATTCCAGTATTTTCAGCTAAGGTTCATTTTTGAAGCCTCTTTGCCAAGCAGCTTCAAGTTTCTCATAATTTCATTTCAGAGTGGGGGATGTTGTTTGTATCAGAATATCTTATTAGCAATAAAAAGATATTCCCTATAATTGAATAACTTCTCAATTAACTCCTTGGAGAGGCAGCAAAAACAACCAATTCCCTCTGATTCACCCTCAGCAGGAGGCCCTGGAATTAGCAGTGAGTCAATTAAAATCCTTCCACCCAAATGATAAATAAGGACATCAAATGCACGGGATTGAAACGGGCAAATATGGAAAATGAGCGTGGGATTAAACAATGAGGGAGAAATTTGCAGTGCACAGTTTCTGTGGGAAGCACAGCCACACAAAATTGGGGATGCAAATGGAGAAGACACGGGGATTATTCCCTAAAAGTTCAGCATTAGCAGAGTTCGGGCCATCCCAGGGATCCAGCAGAGAGGGAGGAGCTGAAATTCCTGCTCCCTCCCTGGGGTTGGGATGATCTTTAGGGTTCCTCCCACTCTGGAATCCCCTAGATCAACCCCTGCTCCCAAAAAAGGGCCAAATCTCCTCAGTCCACCCGAGGCAAGCCCCCAGTCCCTGTTTTTCACCAAAGGAAGCCCTGCCTGGGGGAATCTGCAAAGAAATTAAAGACGTTTCAGAGCTCAGGCAGTGAGCACCCTGCACTGCTCGTGTTTTGTTTGTCCAATCCTGCCGTGACATTCACTTCCAAACGTTGATTATTTGAGGAAATAACGGCTCTGGCATTCAAAAAGTCAACTCCCATCAGCTGCAGCCCAAGATGTGCTGTGTAATTGGGGGATTCTAATTGCAAATAAGAACCCTTTTCTCCTCAGGAGCCAGGTCTGAGTTTGTCTAAGGTAATGAAGCAGGGGCTGAAGATCAGCTGTGGAACAAATTGCATTAAGGGGAATCAGGCACTTGTCTGTTCGGATTTCCTCCCTGGGAAAAGCTTTGTGCCACCCAGTCCCCACGGCTCGGGGGCTCTGGTTATCCACAGAGCTCCGGGAAGTGGTGGGGGGAAAAAAACAGCGATTAAAGCAAAATATTACAATCAACTCCCATTCATTCATCCCTCCAAAACCAAGAGCACTTCCTCCCGGTTTTGAAGTCCCTCTGGATAAATAACAGGGAGGCAGCAGAGGGGAGGTTGTTGCTATGAAACTCCAGCATTGAAATGGATGAGGCAGAGTGACCTTTGCCTCCGGAGATGATGTGCAAGCTATTTATATGCACAGCTGTACAAATTGCCAGAGTTTAATGTTAAATTCCACGGAAAATCATCTTTGCTGTTCTGCTTTTGAGGAAAGGACGGGGTTTAAATATTTAATGGGCTCTCTGGCTGTGCAGGCACATTTGGTGTTACATAAGTGAGCAGCGGAGAGCTCGGCCCAGGCGCTGCCTGCGAGCTCCTGGCAAGGTCTGATTTATTGAGAATTAATCCCAGAGAATCCCAGGAAGGCCTGGGAGGTGCAGCTTGAGCCCCTTCTGTCACCTGCTCCCTGCAGGACAACCCTCAGCTCCATTCCCTCAAAATTCCCAGGAATTTAAATTCTCTCAGAGCTGGGGAGTGGAATGAGGTTTTAAGTTTTAGGGTAAAGCCTTCAGAATTCCCAGTGTGGGACGAGTACAACCCTCAGCTCCATTCCCTTTGAATTCCTTGGGAATTTACCTTTTCCCTCCCAGAATTAGGGAGTGAGAATGAGGGTTTCAGTTTTAAGGAAAAACCTTCTGAGCTCCCAGTGCTCCGACAACCCTCAGCTCCATTCCCTCCAAATTTCCAGGAATTTACCTCCCCTAGAACTGGGGAGTGAGAATGAGGTTTTAAGTTTTAGGGAAAAGCCTCTGGAATTCCCAGTGGTCCCTGCAGGACAATCCTCAGCTCCATTCCCTGTGGATTCCTGGGGAATTTACCTTTATCCTCAGAATTGGGGAGTGAGAGTGAGGCTTTAAGTTTTAGGGAAAAACCTTCAGAATTCCCAGTGCTCCCTGCAGGACAACCCTCAGCTCCATTCCCTCTGAATTTCTGGGGGAATTTACCTATTCTCCCCAGAATGAGGTTTTCACTTTTAGGGAAAAGCTTCCAGAACTCCCAATGCTCCCAGTTCCAGGAGGAGCTGGGACTCTCCTCTCTTTATCCATCTCAGCAAACCCAACTGTTTCAGTGCTTGTGGCCACCACTGGAGGTTTGGGTTTCAAAATCTTCCTAAATAACGCAACAGATGAACCTGGAGAGCTCAGGGGTTTTGCAGCAGAGCTGTGAGATTGTTTAAACCCCACCAACATCACCCCAAAAGTTCATTTTCTTCCTCAGCTGGCAAAACTCTGTCAAAACCTTATTTAATCTGCACAATGAAATGATACTTAACCTAAAAACCTGGTTATTGGCTTGTTAGGATGCAAGAAGTGAACACCAATGTTTATTATTCTTTTGTTTTAATTTCTTTTTCCTGCAGGAATTTTGCCTGTAAATGAAAAAGTTCTGACTAAAAAATTCAGGCAGCTGGAGTTAAAAACACAAAGCCCTGGGCACATTATGGATCTTTATGTGCTGCTGCAGCCCTCTCCAAGATTTAAAAATAGGCCAGAAATTGTCCATAATTCTTTGTGCAGGCCCTTGGAATTGGACATTCATTTATAGCAGCTGCAAACCTGACCTGAGACAATATTTTTGAATAACAGAGGGAGGTTTAATGCTTGAATCAACAGGAACCCCTCAAAAGCTCCAACACTTGGTGATCATAGGCTGGTGTAAATAAAGAATATTCAGACAGCAGTAAGAGGGAAATACAACACTTCCAGTTGCTGTTAATTTGCATTTCCAGAGGTGCTCCAGATGTGAGACAAATAATGCAGGGCCACAGGCACTGAGCAGATTATTCTGGAACAAAAGGAGGACTCGGCAGCAGCGCTGAAGGGTATGAAGTTATTGGAAAGGTTTAAACTCTGCTGTTTTCTCAGGAAATAGGGATTTAGATTGGATTTCTCTCCTCCCAGTCCGGACAGATGAATCATCACTGGGGAGAGGAATTTACCTGATTCAGCGGGGCTGAATTTAATGGGCTGGGGAAGAGGGGCTGGGGATTCACCCAGGGCCCTCAGGAGCGTTGGGGATGCAATAAACAGCAAAGAGCTTGGGATAATTTTGTTTACAATCAGATGCGTTCAGTGCCTGCTGCACCTCAGGACTGGCAAACAATAAATGTTTGGGAGAGCCTTGTGGGCAATAAACACAATTTCCCAAAGCCACAGGGGTGAATCCTGCTGGCTCTGAACCCCAGATCTCCTCAGCTCCCCCCAGAGCTCCTGCAGCCCAGGCTTGCAAGGCAGGAAGATTTTTTTTTTCCCTGTATTTTTGCTGTATTTAGACAATTAGAGGCACAGCCAGTCACTAATGAAATTTTCCAAACTTTTTAAGCACATTAATTTGCCCTAAATGGCTGAGCAATAAATCTAAGAGTCCTGTAGGTGCCCACAAGGCTTTTTCAGTGGAGCAGGGTGAGGTTTCACCTCATTTTAGCAATTTTGGTCCCTCAAAAACCAGCACAAAGCTTCACTCTGCGTCTTCAGAGCTTGGTGCCTCTGCTTTAAGCATTTAGTGCTGGCAGGAGTTGGGGAATTGGGGTGGAAAACGCAGATCCTGGGCAAGAGCTCATTGTTATTCCTGTGTTTTTTCAGCGCCGTTCTCGATTTACCGAGGGCCCTCATTTCCCTATCAGTGATGGTGCTTTGAGCACATTGGATTTGACTCCTCACTTCCACCTGCCAGAGATCAAACATTAAACAGCTCCGAAAAAAACCGCTGAAGTGGCTCCCAAAAGCCAAACAAAACCTCCCCAGGAAATGAGAAACCACGTGAAATCGAGAGCTCCAGGGATGGGAAATAACAGGGGAGACAAAAAAAATCCAGGAAATGTGATTTTCCACCCGTTTCTCTGCCCGTGCTGCTCGTGGATCTGTCCTTTCTGCTGCTTCCTAATTTCAGAGCAAACCAAACCCCTTCAGGAAACGAGGGGAAATAAATGGGAGTCCAGTTTGTTACAGCAAATAAACCCTGAGGTGTTGCAGGGGGGAGAATTCAGGGTCTGGGCAGCTCAGAGACATTTTTCAGTAATTAACCCAAAACTAGAAGTTCATGGACATTTTATCCATGGGGGAGGGAAAAGAAAAGTTCTGTCAGAATTGATGCCCTTTTCTGAGGGAAAGGAAAAGTAATTAATAAATGGAATCAGCGATTTCCTGATGAGTATCAACGCCAAAAAAATCGGGGAGTTCCCTCTGGTGAGGTGACATCCATGGGGTTTTCCCCGGCAAAAAAAAGCTCATTTGGGGAAAGCTGTGGGGTTTGTGCACCTGGGCACACAGTTTGGGGCGATCATTCCCATTCTTAGCCCAGGAAACACAAGGTGCCAGCTGGGATATCAGTGCTGGAGCTGGGAGGGGAGAGTTTTACTGAATTAACAACTTCATGGATGCACTTTATCCCAAAATCCCGACCCCAACGAAGTTTCAATGTGGAGAATTTCATGCTGAGCTCTCCAGTTAATCCCATCCCTCTCCACACCTCGGTCCTGCCTCCTCTGAGCCTCTGCAGCCTGGGCACAGGGAGGAACAATCAATTCCTTCATGCAAATCAGAATTTCAAATGGCCATGAAGGCCCTGCCTCAGGAAAATCACACAGCAAAGAAATCACATTTCATTAAATCCCGTGGTGCTCCCGAAGCAAGGCCACAGTCTGGGTTAAACTCAGCCTTTTTTAGGGGTTGTTTTCCTCTGTAGATTCCTCACATCGGGCAAAGTCGGAATTTATTTATTTAAATATTGTTTAAATTTACTTTTTTCCATCAGAACTCCTCGTTTGATCCTTCCTGGCTCCTGCCCAGCAAACCACCAGATGTTGCAATTTGCACCTGGTGGGTGAGGGTTTGAAAAGCCACATTTCTTCTTTTTTTTTTAGATGAACAGAAGGAAATCTGTCTTTAGCGCCTTTGATGAATTCCATGGACTTTTCCCACCTATTAACTCCTCCAGCTGGGTGCTACGAGGAGCAGAAATCCATCAGGGACGTGGAGGAGGTCACTGCCAACCCCAAACTCCCAGCCCCAAATTTGCAATCCCAAAGTGCCAGCCCCAAATGGCAAACCCCAAACTCCCAACCTCAAACTGCAAATCCCAAATGGAAAACCCCAAACTCCCAACCTCAAACTGCCAACCCCAAATGGCAAACCCCAAACTCCCAACCTCAAACTGCAAATCCCAAATCGAAAACCCCAAATGGAAAACCCCAAACTCCCAACCTCAAATGGAAAACCCCAAATGGAAAACCCCAAACTCCCAACCTCAAACTGCCAACCCAAATGGCAAACCCCAAACTCCCAACCTCAAACTGCAAATCCCAAATGGAAAACCCCAAATGGAAAACCCCAAACTCCCAACCCCAAACTGCCAACCTCAAATGGAAAACCCCAAACTTGCAGCCTCAAACTGCACAGGCCAAACTCCCAACCCCAAATGGCAAATAAAAATATCTCCAAACAAAGCCTGGGGAGGCAGCAAGAAGGGGAGAAATGGGATGAGTTCAGTTTTAAGGTAGAAAAGAAAATGGATTTGATCTGTCTTGAAGATTCTGGAAAAGACAAAAATGTGCATTTCCCTGTTTTGTTCAGCCTGGGATTTGGTGGTTTTTGGGTTTCTTAAGCACAGAACTGCAGGGGGTGTAATCAGAGCCTTCAGGGCTCACATCTGGCTCATTTCTTACCCCAAGCAGCCCTGCCAGATGAAAATGTTCCTTCACCTCCGAGAGGGAATCTGAGCCACGAGAAACTGAAGTAGCAACAAAAGAAAAGGGAGCTGGGAAGTGCAAAGAAGTCCAGTAGGGAGGGAAAAAAGAAAAGGAAAAAAAAAAAAGAAAAAAAGCGAGACAAGAATGCGGTGATCACGACCTGTTTTCATTCACTGCTTTCCAATTAAAGTGATTTTTCTTAGAAGAAAACCTTATCTCTGGAACACATTCATTTCTTCTCAGCCTTCTGTGAAGGCAAATTGAAAACTCACAGGGTAAAATTTGACTTCATGGTAAAATTACAACCAATTTTTCCCTCACAACAATAACAACACAGCCGCTCGCCTGTTTTCAAATCAATTTTCCCTTCTCTTTTACTGAGATAAGTAGCAAAGTTTCCACGATTTGGGATGTTTTTTACCCCCCCCTAAAGATTTCTATTTAACCCTGACCAGCTCCTCTCTGGATGATCCTACAATTCCTGCTCCTCCTTCCTGAAGTCACCGCTAATTTATCAGTACAGGGATGAGCTCGGTGCTGCCTAAAAGCTCATTTAGAACAAAACCCTGCAAGGTGGATTTTCTCCTCCAAAATCACCATTTCACAGCACAAAGAAATGAGTTAAAACCCTAAAAACTCTGCGTTTCCAGGTCTCTTTTTATTCCTTCTCCCATCTGGGCACCTCCCCTTTCCTCTGCTCCCAGGCTGTTCCCAGGAAAAGGCCGTTTTTCCTGGAATTACTGTGAATTATTCTGCCAGAGCATGGCAGAGGCAGCAGTGATTTTCAGATCAATTTACAGGACAACCCACTTACTTCATGTTGCTGTTCCACTCCACTGCATTCATTACTTAAAATCTGTCCTTAAAATTGAGTTTTCATCTCCCCGTGGTTCTGGAGTGCAAAATCTCCTCCTCAGCCCCTGGAGCTGCTCATTTCCATCCCATTCCTCGCTCCCACAAAGAATTTTTCCAGACTGAAGGATCTACAGCCATTTCTAGGGGTGGTTTTATAAATGGGGTGATTTTTTTCAGGTGTTAACAGGACCTTTAAACCCAGAAAATTTCTGAATTTCCCAGCCATGATTGCAGCCACATGGGGAAGTTGGATGGATTAAACCCTTTAAAAAAAAAAAAAAATTCTGGCCTATTTTCTCAGCTTTTAGCCCTGCTTTTCCAGCCCTTCCACAGCATTTCTGCTGCTCAGCCACTGGAGGAGTAAAATTCCAGCTGGTGACCTCTGAAAGAAGGGGAAATCTGGAAAAAAAAGCTCTTTTCCACACATACTTCCCATCAGTATAAACATCCCTGAGGGAAATGGAGTCACTCCCAGTTTCTCTGTGAAGGGGGGAAAATTAAAGCTTGATTTACACACATTAAAGAAGAAATAAACCAGCGTTTTCCCAGGCCAGGTGCTGTTAGAAATTGAAATAAACCCCTGAAGAGATGGAGAATTCTCCATCTCTTGATGCTTTTGGTGCAGATGTGGGAATTCACACCATCCCAGGCTATGGGGGCTCAGCAGGAGCATTAAATACATGAAAAATCCAAAGTTATGCTGAGGAGAGCAGATGTTAAAACATTCCCTACACTGCAGCCGAGGCTGCAAACTCAATTTTTTTCAGGCCATGGAACTGAGAAATACTTAAACTAGAGAGAGAAACGAAAATATAGTTGGGTTTGTGGTGCTGGTACAGTTCCTGCAGGGGTTCTGTGATAAAGAACAAGAAATAAAACCCTGCACAGCCCCAGAACAACCAAGATTGTTGGCAAAATTGTGCTTTAGGAGGGATGGGAGACTTCAGAGCAATCCCAGCGTGCTGTGTCATCAAATCAATCCCAAAAATGCTCCCTTTAAGTGTCCCTCGGGTCCCCAGTCACAGACTCCATAACTCATTTATTTCCAGGAACTTCTTTATGGGGCACCGATAAAGCCCCGGTGTTTGCAGAGCTGAGCAGAGAAATTTATCCTCAAACCTCCTGCCAGGGTCAGGGCTCAGAAAGCAAATATTGACCTGGAAGTGATGGGCTGCAGGCAGAGATTTATTTATCCTCGTGCCTTCTCTTGCTGAATTTCCAAGGAAAATAAATATTTCCTCGGAGCCAGGATGTGAAAGGGCTGCGGATCCAGCAGGAGCTGGGAAAATCAGTTTTGTCTCTAACTGGCTGCTCAGCTGTCAGACTGTGAGAACTTTCTGTTGACCTTGGGAAGGGGGAGGAATGCCCCTGGGGCTGCTTCTCCACCATCTGTGGCTTTTTTTGGAAGCTGTGCCCTCCACGGGGAGCCCGTGCCCAGCTGGACTTGGCTCTGCTCAGCCCAGGACAGTGCAGATTTCTGGAGAAAAATCCCACAGAGCGACCTGAGCTCAGAGCTTGGATGTAACTCCACCTTCACAGCCCCCTCCAGCACTTGGTGGTGTCAGAAAATACTCATGGCAAAGCTGCCTTTACTAAAAAAAGGTGAACGCACTGAGATTCTTCCTTTTTTCAACCAACTTCTGTTTTTTCAACCTTCAGAAGTGTTTGGGCACTGCAGGGTGGGTGTTAATGAGAGCGCTCCTGTCACTCTCCATCTCCGTGGCACACTTGGAGTGATGCCTCAAGTTTGAGATTTTCTATTTTCCAGATTCTGTGCTGGTTTAGTGTGCGTNCTTGGGTGCAGCCCCAAGGGGTCCCTGCACTGCCCAAGCTGGATCCCTCCAGTAAATCCCTTTTTATCCTTTTATTCCATCCAGTCTCTGTTTCCAGCTCAGCCTTTCCAGGCATCAAAACCAGCCCTTGCTCATGGCTGCAGTGACCTCATCCAGATTTCCACCAGGAATGGTGCAAGGAAGAGATGGAGCTTCATCACCTGGAGCTGGAATTGGACAATTAACTCCAATATGTTAATGGACCAAAACCTATAAAAGTGTGATAATGACCTATAAAATGGCCTCCCTCCTCATGACCAGGGATCCATTTTGTGCCCATTTGTGGATTTGACTTGGGTGTAGCCCCCAGGGTTTCCTGCACTGCCCAAGCTGGATCCTTTCAATAAATCCCTTTTTATCCTTTTATTCTACCCATCACCCAGCCAGCAATTAACCTGCACATTTATTTAATTATTTAAATGGTTTAATTGATTTCATTCCGTGCCGTATTTCCCTTCCACACGCAGCTTGCAGCACGTGGCGCTCACAACTCCGGCAATATTCCACGTGTCAGAGCTGTCAGGATGATTAACAAGAGGAATTTGAAAAGAAAACAGGAGGTAGTTACAACCTGCTCTTGAAATATGATTTATGGAGGTGTTTTATGACAGAACCACGGGGTTTGAGGCAAAACCAGCATACACTCAGAAATCTGAAATGAGGGCCAAGTAGGTTGATTTTTGCTTCAAGATTCCATCCTTTTGTTTTGCAGAGTTGGTTAAAGTCAGGAAAAATGATGGGGAAAATTGGATCTCTTAAAGATACGGGACATCATGGGAGATCCAAATCCCAGATATTCTGCATCAGCCTATTCCTGGTGAAACAGCAAATAATTCACAGCACTGAAGGGTAAAACAAAATAATTCACAGCATCAAAGGGTAAAATCAAATAATTCACGGCATTGAGGGGTAAAGCCAAATAATTCACACCACTGAGGGGTAAAAACAGCAAACAACAATCAGTAAAGAAAATATGTAAACTGTCCAGGAATAGAGAAATTTGCTAAACATGTAAAATGCCATTTACTAACCAATGAATTGAGTGGCAAGAAAGTTGTGAACCAATTAGGGTTAAAACGTGAGGTCTTGGAAAACTGGATAAAAATAGGTTGCAACATTAAAGGTTGGCTTTTCTGCATGAAGAATCAAGGCCTGTTTGCATTGTGACAATTTCCCAGTGGAAAAAAAAAGACATTGTGACAATTTCCCAGCACCATTAAAAAAGAATTTGTGGCATCCAGGCTTCCCTCCTCCTCTGCTGCCAAGCGTGGTTTTATCCCCGTGGCCTTGGCTTTTGGTGCGAGATATTTCTGCAGAGATGCTGAGGCTGCTCAGGCAGCCAAGCTGCCAGATGTCCATGAGAGGAGGATGGAAAAGGAACAAGTGTTTGATCCTTCAAGTGGATAAAACGGCCCTTTCCTGCCCCGAGAAAAAGCAGAAAGGCGCAAGACAAAAGCGGGGCTGAGGGATGGGCAGAACAAAGCAGCGCAATCTTTCTTTGGTCAGTAAACAAACCTGCAGAGAATGGCTTTGCAGTGTGTTGACAACGTTCTGGCAGTTCATTAATCCCAGCAAAATCTCTCCAAAGCCACTGATGCATGGATTCCATTTTCAAATTTCTCATTAGTTCCTCTTTATGGATTAAATGCTGATGTTCACGAGTGAATGCACACAGCTTCAGCTGATGGATGTAATTGGGTTGTAATGGATTTTAGCTGCTGTTCCTCCTGATCTGGCCAATTTGAAATGCAGTATCAATGTATTCTGCCCATCTCTCTGTAGGGAATGAGAAATTGAAACCTACAAGATGAGATTTATCAACTTCCATAAAGTTCTCTCCGACCATCATAAAACTGTTAAACTCCTCATTATCATTCCAGCACAGTGATTTCCCCAACTCTGCTCGGGCAGTCAAAATATTAAAGTGCATTTGAAATAAGTCGAGTTGATCCCTCAATATTCTGCATGTCCTCACCATTGATTTAGGTGCTGTAAATATCCCCAACCCTGCATGACACGAGCGCAGCAAAAAAAAAAAAGCTGAACAGCAGGAGCACAAAGGGCTGTGACAGGATTTAAAGGTTGCAGAACTTCCCTCCAATTTTTAATAGGTCTGCGTCTCAATGGATAAATGGGTGAGTGATTTGCTGTCGCTGTGGGGCCAGGCTGTAAAATTCAGCTTTGCACATCATCCCTCTCAGCTTTTATGGATTTGAATCCAGCCCTGGCCAAGCAGGAGGATGGGAATGCCGAGGGAATTCCCCTGGGGGAATGCATGACAGGCTCCAGCTCTGGAAATGTCGGGATTTTTACAAACCCGAGGAAATCCCCTTTGGAGGTGGGGCTGTCTGGGGTAGAAGTCTCGGGCTGGGGCATTCATAGCTCCTGAGAGGATTTAGGGAATGATCCTGTGGGTTCTTTTCCCTGAGAAGCCCCGTGGGACTGAAGAACACCTTATTTAATCTCTAAATAAATAAATTTAATAAATACTAATATAATAAATAATTTAATACATAATAATAATAAATTTAATACAAATAATTTAATAAATAAATTTAATCTCTTAATTTAATCTCTAAAGGCTGAGGGGGCAAAATTTCCTAGCCCAGATTCAGATTTCAGCTGCCAGGAGCCCCAGCCCACCTGGGAAAACACCCCCTGTGCACAGGGAACCCCCCAGCCCCGCTCTGCGGGGGCAGAGCAGCTCAGGAATGGTTCCCAAAGGCTGAAAATCGAATTTCTGCACAAAATCCCGAGCTCTGCACTCCCAGCCAGGGCCAAGCAGCATTTGCTGGTCCTTAAATCTGACATCAGCAGCAAAGCCTGGGAGCAGGAGCAGGCACAGACCCAAACCCAGTGAGAGTGGCCCTTTTTTGTTGACTCCAACTGCTCTGCATGAGCCCACTGCAGCTTCCCAACGTGCCAGCTCATCCCATCAGCTGCTTCAGCACCACATCCATCCTTTACACTCCCCTTCCACACCCCAGCCCAAACCCAGCCATGGCTGGGAGTGAAAACCCAATTATTGACTGCAGAGATGCTGGGAACAGGGCTGGGCTTGACCTGCTCTGTCCATCAGCAGCCACAGAATCCCAGACTAATTAGAACAGCCCAGTAAAACAGATGAGAAATTTCTCAGTTTTACTGCTGTTATTATTAGACTCCTCATTTCCATCCTATGAGGTGTTTAAAGACTGGAATAGCAGCTAAATGGGACATTTTGGAATAAACACTGCTCACCCTGCCAGCCACGCTCATCTGTCCCCTCCTAAAGCTGGCTGTGCTCAGTTAAAACCAACTTCTAGCTGATTAAAATGTTAATGAGACCCTCTACAGCCCCCTCAGAAGTGTGGTCTGACCCCAAGCTCAGCACTAAAGCAGAGCCTTACCTGCCTTATCCATGGGAACAGCCTGAAGGGAAATGTTCTCCCAAAATCTGGCCCTGGGTGAGAGATATTGGTAAAATAAACTCCTTGAAACCAGCTAATAATGGAAAAGTCAGAAGTTAAATCAGAAATGGGCTCTGAGCATCTCAACCACTATTCCCAGTAATTCCCATCCCTATCAAAAGTTCCTTTCCTGGGCTGGTTGAGCCCTGAAGGGAACTCCTCACTGTGTTTCACCATCTTCCCCCTTCCTGGCTGCTTCTCATTTATTGTCACAGATTCTCCTCCAAAAGCTCCTGTGATGCCTGGAAAGGCTGACCTGGAAACTGGGACGGGGTAGAATAAAGAGATTTATCATCCCAGCCTGGTTTGGGTCGGGAGGAACCTCAAAGCCCATCCAGGGACACCTTCCACCATCCCAGGCTGCTCCAAGCCCCTCGGACGCTTCAGGGACCTGCTGCTTTCTCCCTGCTCCTTGTGATGCCTGGAAAGGCTGACCTGGAAACAGAGACTGGATGGAATAAAAGGATAAAAAGAGGATTTATTGAAAGGATCCAGCTTGGGCAGTGCAGGAACCCCTTGGGGCTGCACCCAAGTCAAACCCACAAATGGGCACAAAATGGATCCTGGGAACGAGGCCTCACACTTTGATAGGTTTGGGTCCATCAGCAGATTGGAGTGAATTGTCCAATTCCAGCTCCAGGTGATGAAGCTCCATCCTCCTTCTTCCCTCTCTTCCTTCACTGCTGTTTGCACTCTTGGGCCTCCAATTTGTCCTTGGTGCCCATCTAGAAAGGAATTGTTTTGTCTCCCTGCTTTGTGCAGAGAGCTCACCAAGCCTTCATGTGAAAACCAGAACTGCACCCTGAACCAGCACAGAATCTGGAAAATAGGAAAGCTAAAACTTAAGGCATCATTTCCCCCCTTTAGAGGCTCAACAAGGCCTCTAAGACATACCTTTAATGAAATTAGTGCAGCCCTTCAGTAGCTGATCCATAAATCCTTGTTTGTTTCCTTGATGAGCTTTAGATCTGGGTTTGCTAATTGCAGAAATTAGCAAAATTAGCAGAGCCACAGGGAGTGGCTGAAGCAGGGTTTTGTTAGGCCTGGTTCAATCTGAGCCACAGCACTGTGGTTTGGTGGATGGGAATTCCCTCCAGAGTCACCCAATGCCTGGAAATCCCACAGGAATATTCCTGGCAGTGACAGAAAGGATGGACTTTGGGAATCATGTGGGCCTGTCCAAATTCCCCCAGTCTGGGGAAATGGAGATGCTTTGTCTCCAACACTTTTTAACCAGGATCTCAAACCCATTTATTTCCCTGCCCAACACACAAATCTCAACATTCCTGCCTCAGATTTGCCAAAATGCTTCAGCTCCCATCAAATTGTTTTTAAGAGTGGAGAGAGCTCAGAAACCCCAAATCCAATGGATTCTGGGCTTGCTCTGCCCCTCAGTCCAGGAACATTTTGGAGTAGGAACAACACAATCACTGGTGTTGCTTTTAATTCCTCACGAAGCACAACCCAAACGAGGTCTGGGGGCACTGTGGCAGAGAGGGATGAAAAAAGGCAGAGGAATTTCAGGCCAAGTTCAGAGGAGAAAACGGCTCCCAGAAGCTTGAGGCTCTCACTGAAGCAGTCAACCCTCAGCACCTTGGAGGAGTAAAGACAAAGGAACTGGGAAGAGGGGAAGGAGGTGTGGGGTGAGAGGTGGCCACTCCTGCACTGCCAGAGTAAAGCTGAGCTCCTTCCATGCCACTGGATAGATTTAAGTATAAAAAGAGAGTTTTCTTCCTTTTCCCTTCCTCTTTTGTCTTTTTAATTAAATTATCTCCTTGTCTCAGCCACACTGCGTTATCCCACACAATGTGAGTTCATTAGCAACGCACTTACACTTCTCCTCTCCTGATTTATCAGCCCTTGCCCTCACTTCCACAGCCGGGATTAGTGCTGGGAGTGCAGCAGAGCCTGTGAGCATCAATAACCCCACACGGAGCACAGATAAATATCTGTACAGCAGATCTTACAGAGTCCCAGCCACCTTTCTCAGGTATCTGCAGCTTTCCTGGGTGTGGTTTAGTGCTGGCAGTACCTCGGGGTTGGGGCTGTTTCTCCAGAGCTGCTTTTTGACAGCAAATGCGGCACACAAACAGCCCAGGGGCGAATGCCTTGGAAATTCCCACCAGGCCCCCGACACAGGCACAGAAATAACTCCTCTTTCCACGGAGAGGAGCTCCCAGAGCAGAAGTGATGTTTCCCCAAACTCCACACGAGTTTAAAGTTCAGGAGCAGGGTTTTATCAGTGCGGGGTATAAGGAGATTTTCCCTTTCTCAGGTTGATCTGCACGAGGTGAAGCACTTCTGGAATAAAGCGACCACACCAGAACCTTCCACCAGCACAGAATTTCCAGCCCTCCAGAGGGAAATCCAGCCATTTCAAGGTCTCATCCCACTTTCAGAGCTGTTTGATGTCTCCATTTAGGTACATTTTTGGCTACAAACTCGGTTTTGCTGCAGCAGAATTCTCCCCCGGGCAGGTCGGGAGCTCGGCAGGTCCTGCCCCAGCTGGGCTCTGCTCTCCAAACCCCGTGAAAGGAATGAGGATTTGTCTTTATAAACAAACTGTGAGTCTGCTGATAAATAAACTGGATGCTGAGAGGTGCAAGAAACAATGGAGGAACCATAAATTCCACAGGAATTCCACTGATTGACACGAGGAAAAGACAAAGGAGGGGGTTCCACATCAGAAGGAGATCTGCATGAGGCGTTTTGGGAAGTCTGGACCTCTCAAGTACCTCAGCCAGTGGGGAAAGAGAGAGGGAAATTGGGATAAAAAGGGAGGCTGCGTCCCTTAAAAATCGGAGAGACCCCACGGGAAACGCCCCATGGCTTCTGCCTTTATTCGAATATTCTTTAATTTTTAATTCTCCATCTCAGGAGCTCCCGGGTGATGGAGGGAGCGGGGACAGCCGGTGACAGCGGGGACAGCCGCGACACCGAGAGAGGCAGCGGAGGCTGCGAATGAAGCGGTGAGAGCCACGGACGCGGCAGGGCGCAGATAAAGATGGAAATAGGTCAAGCATCCCTCTCCGAGCACGGCAGTGACCAAACAGGAGTCGTTTGTTGTGATTGTGTCTGAGCTCATGAAACGCGGCGGCGGCTGCCGGCAGAGCCGCTCGTGTTAAAATCAAAGTGATGCTCTCGCTGCTGAACGCCGCCGTGGCGCTACAAGGTTGTTAATTATGCATCCAAATTGACAGAGATAATGGCACCCACCTGGCGAGGAGGGGAGGGGAGCTGGGCAGAGACTGAGCTGCTCAGGGAGGGGATCCCATGTTCCATAAAAACAGGGGGGAAACGAGCTCAGGGGGTGGGGATCACACTTTGGGGGAGTTTGATAAAAACAGGGGAAAAACGAGCTCAGGGGATGGGGAACACACTTTGGGGGAGTTTGATAAATCCAGAGGAACACGAGTTCAGGGGAGATGACACTTTGGGGAAGTTTGATAAAAACAGGAACAATGAGCTCAGGGGATAGGGATCACACTGGGAACTGCTCTGCTCTGGCACAGAGAGTGCCAGGAAGCCAATTAGGAGATGCATTAATTAACAGGTGGAATGGGGGTGTGCGGGTATTGAACACAGACTGCATAAGGGTTGCAGGATGAAAAACCCTGAGTGTCCCACACAAAACCATCGCCCACCAAGGAGCTCAGGACTTTGGGGGGAATAAACTTCTCCCTGATAGAGGATGGCCGAGAATCCTTTAAAATACCCAATAATGAACACAAATCTGATTGGCACCCAGTGCCCTTTCCATGGACAGAAACCCTAAGGGACACAAGACAGGAAAAAAAAAAATCTTTTTGAGAAGAGATCCAGGATTCCAACACCTCCAAACAAAGCAGAATTCAAAACACCATAGCCAAGTGTTATTATTATTATTATTATTATTATTATTATTATTATTATTATTATTATTATTATTATTATTATTATTATTATTATTATTATTATTTCTTCATTACCTTAGACCAAGAGCCTCTTTTCAGAGGTGCTTAATTCATTTGCAGTCCAAAGGATTTATCACTGAAGCTATTGATTTATTCCTAAGCAGATGGAACACCTTTCTGGGCAGAGATGCTGAAGCGAGGGGGATAAAATCAATCGAGGATATTTTCTCCTGCCTGTCATAAAGCAGTTTTGCATTCCTCACAGTCCCAGGGTGGGTTTCTCCACATGGATTACTCTTTTCATTAGTCTGCCATCAAAGCCAGACAAACCAGCTGATTGTTTTTCCCCCACGCTTAAAATAACTGTTGATATAAATGTTAATTCCGAGCCTATTGTCTTTGCTAATTAGCATATTAAAGGAAGTCGGCTAGAGGAAAATATCAATTTATTAGGAAAAATGAGCCTTACCTCTCCCATAGAGGTAAATATTTCAGGATTAAAGCACTTAAGTGGCTGAATGTCCTGAAGAGAACTGAGTTCCCCAGGGAAAACCAGGCAGCGGTTCAGTGTCAGAACCCTCCAAGGGCAGGAATTGTGGATTTGGGCTGGGAAGTCCTTGGCAGGACGCCCTAAATCAAACCCCCTAAAACCAGAGTGATTCCAGCTCCCTGGAAAGCTCCAGGGCTGAGCAGCTCTTCCTGCAGGAGCTGAATCCCGGGAATTCCCAAACTCACGCTCCCCTTTCCCCTGGGGGCCCGCCCCAGCACCGCCACCATCAGCAGAACTCAGAAATCAAATTAATCCCAAATCCCTCCCGCCGCAGGATTCCTTTTCCTCCCCTCCACTCCGCACCATAATAAAATAAAATAAAAATTAAATTTAGTGCAGAAATGAAAGCGGGAGGAACTTTGGCGCCGTGACAACAAAGCTTTTATCAGCGCGGGTTTATCGCGCCCTGAAATCACTCAGAGGCAGTTTGAGTTAAACGGGGATGATTCCATCGAGTGACTCAAATTCCGGAGTGACCTCACCGGAGCCTGGGAGGATTTACAGGGGACTTGGGGGCTCCATAAAACTTCAGAACTCGAAGCTCTGGAGAGAGATCCGTGCTCCTCTCAGCTCCCCCCAAGCCCTCTGTGCTCCCTCCCTCTGCACCAGGACCCACCTCAAATAGCTGCAAACACCAGAAAAATGTAAATATTGGATACTGCCGCTCTTGGAGAAAGGAAAAAAAACCAAGGAATTAATGAATTTCCCCCCACACGAGCAAAATCCAAATGACATTCCCTGAGCTCTTGCTGTCTCATGTGACAGAGGCAGATGGGCTGGTTGGGAGATGGATTTTTCAGAGGAAGAAAAGAAAAATGCAGGCAACAAAATGTCAGGGAAGGATGGGGGAAGAGAAGGAAACGGAATCTCTACTCAGCCCAGGCTACTTTCACTTGGCAGATGAGGAGCTGCAACTCGGAGATCTCAGGATCATTTCAGGTGAATGAAATTCAGGTGAGTTCAAGAGGTCCCTCAAAATTCAGCTGCTCTGTTTTTGGAAGCTGTGGTAGACAGGAATTACCTGATCGAGCCTACACCGCTCAGGAAGGGGGGGAAAAAACCTCAATTATTTCACTTGGACCCAGCAAAAAATTAAAGCCAGCTCCCTTTGAGTGTGTTTATTTGGGCCTAAATAAACAACTTTGCCCTTCCAAGGCTGCTCTCCGACGTTTTAAGTCACAAATCTTGAGGAACTCTGCAGTTTCTCAGGGTCTGACTTCTGGAGAACATAAATTTATTCCAAATAACATCTATGGGATGAATTAATTTGACAATAACTTTCTTTCAAGTCTAATAAAGGCTGGATGAATCACTGAAGGATGAGTTCACGAGGAGAGGAGAACTGGCTGATGATTTCATTAATCCTCCCTAAAAAAAGTGGACCACAATGAAAAAAGACAGCTTGCTTCAAAAACCCTTATTTTTATCTACATAAAAACCCCTTTCTGCCCTTTTTTATTTTTTTTTTCCCATTTATGCTTTTACCCTGTTAGAAATCAAATTGTAGAGAGAATTCCTGGCACCAATTTGAGGCCATTTCAGCCCGGGGACCCACTGGGCTGCAAATGGAAGGGGCCAAACCCTGGGGGACGCAGCCGAGGGCCCCACGCTGATTTCTGCTGCTCCAAACCCCCTGCCCCGCACAACTTTGGTGAAAATCAAGCCGCATTTGCAAGGTTCAACTCTCAGCTGTCGCCACGAGCGAGGCTGTTTCCACTGAAATTTATTTTCGGATTTATTTTGCTTTCATGCAAAGCGGCAGAAAGGTTAATGAGGAGCCAGCATCTCTTTCTGCACCGACTCGTCTTCGGATTTCTGCAGCGTCCTGGAGATGTGAAACCCGCTTTGTTTCCAGTAATTAGAGGCACTAATGAACCCAAACACCACAAAAGGTCCGGATTCATCAGGCTGGTGCCTGCGATTTGTATCCCGCCCTTGGTTCCCGGAGACAATCAAGACTGAAGAGCGCTAATTGCGTAATTAGGGAAAGGTTAAAGCGTTCTGCAGCACCTGACAGCACAAGCCCCCCCCTCGCTGGTCGTGTTTTTCCAGCTCCAGCTTGGCCAAAATTCCCGATCCCACAACTCCTGCCCCGCTCTGCTCCCTGCCCAGGAACCAGAGGCGAGCTCTGTGCCAACATCCCTGCAAAAAAAAAAAAAAAAAAAAAAAAACCTTTTCCCCAAAAAATGTGGACACACCTTGGTTTCAGAGGAAGAGAACTCACAGAGCTGATTTTCCACCCCTCCATTGCAGAAGTTTCATGGAGTGTTTGGTTTAATTCTGCCTGACATACCCTAATGTTTCAACAATTAACTTCTACGGCAGCGTGAGGAAAATCTGATTAATCTGTTTACTTCCCTCTTCGGCTGTTTAATTATCCCCCGTCCTTTGCTCTGCAACCTCTGACAATTCCAGGCACAAATCCTTGTCCCTGCAGCCTGCCCAGAGCTGGGAGAACAGGACAGGACAGTGATTTTCCCTCATAAATTGTCCCTGTTCTCCAGAGCAGCAGCTCCTGCAGGTTCCAGGCCACGTTGACCTGGGAGCACCAAGGGATGGTGAGCAGAGCTCTGAACCCTTCACGGATCTGGAAATTCAGCTCTTCCCACCTACAGGACTTTTATCCCTCCCAAGGCACCGTTTCTTTTCTGGTTTTCCCAGAAATTTATGCAGCCAAAGTCTGGGATTTGTGCAAGCGAGCTGGAGAGTTTTGTTATTTTCCCTTCTGGTGCGAGTTCTCTGTGCAGCCACCAGGAATTCACACGGATTTGCCACTTGTGACTCCTCTGCTGGGACTGAATTTGGTGCCAAATCCTCCCTTCCCTGTCCCATCCCACTGCCATGGCCAGAGGTGCAGCAGCTGCGTGTTCCTGGAACTCAAAATCAGGGAATAATCCATTCCGAGCTCATCCCTGCCCTCCTCCCTTCCCATCGCCTCAGAAACGGCTCTTCCCCACAGCAAATGAAGTTGGAAACCTCATCATTAATTCTATTTAGGCCCAATATGTCACAAAGGCAGCAAGGCAGGGCCATTTTCCTCTCTGCTGGGGCACAAAACATGGATTAACTATTCCAACCAGAGCCGGCCGTGATTTATTAATTCAATTTCGGAGCGTGCGACTGTCAGACCAGATAAGTTTGGTATAAAAAGAGCCTCTCTGAGGACTCTTTTCCTCTTTTCAAAGCAGCTGACTGAGGCCTCGCAGGCTGCGCAGCTGCAGCCACTCAGCCCCTTGTCACATGCAGGTGACAGCCTTTGTCCTGTGACCCTGTTTGGGTGGGAGGAGGGAGACCACTGCTGCTCCAGGTTTTGGGATTTTGGGATTTTCTGGTGCTGGACCAGCAGCTCAAGGGGTTGGGGTCACCCTGTCCCAGCCCAGCACAAACAGGGCCACTTGCCCGAGGGGATGTCCAGGATTTTTGGGTTTTTCTCTCCTCTTCCCAAAGGGAATTCTCTGCTGCTCTCCCCTGCCAGGGAACTGTGGAAATCCACATTGTGGAAATGTGAAAATCTCACCTGGAGAGCTCAGGGCTGGTTCAGAAGCTCCCAAACCATGGGGCACAGCATTTAAGAAGTGTTTTAAGTGCTGTGGTGTCGCTCCAGTGGCAACCAAGCACCCCACCATACCTAATTTGCTTCTCTTTATCTTATTAGAATTATTAATTTCTGCCTTTCTTGCTTTGCTGGGTGAGGAACTCTTCCATCCCCAAACCAGCCTGCTCCCACTCCATCCCCACTCCACACACTGCTTCATTTTTAGATCTGAGAAGAAAGAAATAAAAGAAATGAAAGAAATTAAATAAAAGAAATGAAAGAAATAAAAACAATAAAGAAATAAAGAAATAAAAGAAATAAAGAAATAAAAGAAATAAAACCCATTCTAAAAGACAGAAACACAGCCAGCACAGCCAACGCTGCCTCTCCTTGGCAGTAGGGGCTGGGAGATGCTGCTGGGGGCCGGGAGGAAGCTCAGCTCTGGAATTAACACCTCCACCATCCCTGATCCAGACCCCTCAGGTCGCGTTTTACAGCCCCAGCCTCAGCTCCCGGCTGTAGATCCTCGCTGCAGACGACAAGGACAGGCTCTGCTGGGGCTCTGGCTCCAGCCTGCCCGACCCTTCCCTGGATGCCAGCCGGGAGCAGGGCAGCAAAGCCCGCAGGAGGTGAATGAATCACCCAGAGTAGGTAAAAGGAGGTGTCTGAGCTGCTGATTCACCGCTCCCGAGCAGCTGGAAATGGCTCTGAAGGGCAGAGGGGCAACCAGGAGAGGAATTTCTGCTTTTCCCGGGGTTTTAGGAGCCTCCTCAGAGTGGAGGAGCTGCTGGGGATGGAGTTATCCAGGGATTCCTGGGGTTAGCCACAAATTCCTTGTGGGGTTGGGGATGGAGTTATCCAGGGATTCCTGGGGTTAGCCACAAATTCCAGCAGGAACCCCTTGGGGCTGCACCCAAGTCAAACCCACAAATGGGCACAAAATGGATCCCGGGCACGAGGCCTCACACTTTGATAGGTTTGGGTCCATCAGCAGATTGGAGTGAATTGTCCAATTCCAGCTGCAGGTGATGAAGCTCCATCCTCCTTGTTCCCTCTCTTCCTTCACTGTTGTTTCCACTCTTGGGCCTAAAATTTGTGCTTGGTGCCCATCTGGAAAGGAATTGTTTTGTCTCCCTGCTCTGTGCAGAGAGCTCCCCAAGCCTTCATGTGAAACCCAGAACTGCACCCTGAACCAGCACAGAGTCTGAAAAAATATGAAAGCTGAAACTTAAGGCATCAAAATGCTGCCCTGGAGATGTCCCCAGGCCACCCAAGGTCACCTCACCCCGTGCTGGGGGCTGAGCCCCTCCAGCTCCAGCCACAGGACCGAGGGGAAGGGAAAAGCTCGGCAGGAAGAAAAGCACAGGAATTAGGATGGCTGGTAATTTGTTTTGTTCTCACATTTATTCCCCAGGAATCAAAATACAGCAAGCCCAGGATCAGGAGTGCCAAACGCTGAAAAGTTGTGAAAGACGGGGCTAATTATAGGCAGCGTTTAACAGATGGGCAAGCTGAGACCAAGACAGGCCACCGGCAGAAACAGGGCTCTGTGACAAGCAAGGAAAACTTGGACCGGCACTTTTTGTCAATCTTCCTCCTCGTTTAGTTTTAAAGGCACAATTAATTCATGTTTTCGTTTTTTTTTTTTTTTCCCTACGAGCAGAAGTGACTTATTCTGCTAAAAACAACGCAAGGACAGCAAGCCAGAGAAGTCGGAATTATCTCCTGTTCAGCTGCTCCAGCAAATCCCTGGACGTGGAGCTCGGGGCCCAGGCTGCCTCAAGCCTGAAGGAAATTCACCTTCCAAAAACACTAACAACGAAAAAAACAGCTGGAGCTTTCTAAACGAGTCGTTTCCCAAAAAGTTTCTGCGGTTGTTTCCTGTACAAAACTCCTGTCCAAAATTCCCAGCCACTGCTCAGCTTTGCTCGTTATTTTGGAAGGCCTGATCTCAAAGGACAACTCTCCAGCAGCTGGGTTATAATAATTTCTGTGAGAACAGGCCTCAAACCCTCTTTTTCCAAAAAATACTTCAGGATGAGCACCCAGGGCGCTTTCTTTCCCCCAAAAAACATCTTTATTTCAGTCCACAGCACCCACCACAAGCTGAGGAACCCCTTCCTCTCCCTGTTTAGCCTTTGAATTTCAGGCTTTTAAAAAAAAAACCCATTTGAGATGTTGAGCTGCCAGCCCGGGAGATGGAGCAGGGGCAGCCACCCAGCCCATTACCCAACACTCCCTCAGGGCTGTGCTCAAAAAAAAGAAACTGGAGAATTTAAGGCTAATTGCTTCCAAAATATCGTCCCCACTCCTTCTCCTCAGAGCCCCTCTGGGGAGGAATTCACTGCAGTAACTGCTGCTGTTTAGGTTCTGTTCAGGAGAGTGTGGAAAAGATTCCCCAGGCGCTTTTGTCACCCAGCTGTTGCTGTTCCATAAAAATTCACCTCCCTGGCAGCCTCTTGTCAGTCCCTGTCCTCTCAGGCTTCACAATGACCCATTTTTTGCTTCTTTTCACAGCACATTCCCTCCTAACCCATTCCCTCTTCCACTTGACAAGTTCGGCATCCACAGCCTGGCGTAATTATAATATAATATAATATAATATAATATAATATAATATAATATAATATAATATAATATAATATAATATAATATAATATAATATAATATAATATAATATAATATAACATAACATAACATAACATAACATAACATAACAACATAACATAACATAACATAACATAACATAACATAACATAATATAATATAATATAATATAATATAATATGTAATACATATATAAAATTTCCATTCCCCAGTGGCAGATCCCAGCTCCAGAACGGATGCAGAGCTGAAAAACCAACACTATTTTGAGGGAAAAACCATTTTAAAACACCCTGTTTATCTATCAGTGCTGAGAATCCAGGCTGTGGAGGCAATCAGCAGCAATGTCCTGGTAAAACGTTCCTGAGATATTCCTGTCAAACCTACAGACTGAGTGGGATCTGTGGTAATTAAATAAAAAATCTGCTCACAGCCCAAACCCACAGCTCGTGGCAGAGAATTCTGCATGAGGCCAAGCCCAGCAAAGCTGGGCCCTTTCAGCTAAAAATCAGCCACAACAACAACAACGACGAAGGAAAAAACAAAAAAAACCAAAAAATCAATGTTTCCTCAGAGTGGAGAACAGCTTGAAACCAGACAGACACATTGGAAGGAGCAAAAAAAAAAAAATATTTGACCCCCCTCAAAATGTATTTACACAAATCTGTGTTTCTTCCAGCCCTCCCTGGCTGCTGATTGATTTTCCAGCCTCCTGCCCCGCCGCTGTTAATTTGACAGGCCGGCTCTCCTCGGCTGAGAAATTGTGTCTGACCACTGTTCTCGTGCTGTTTTTAGGCTGATAAACTCTGAAATTCCCAGATCAGCTCTCCCTGCTGCTCTGGCTGGGTTTTATTGCAGCGCAGGAGGAGGGAGACAGGGGCATTTTAAGTAGAGACCTGGTGTTTTAAGGCTTCTGTTTGCACACATTAATTGGGATTAGCCTCACATTTATTCTCCTTATGGCTCAAAGCCCTTTGTCAAGGAGCACTTGTCAAGTTGTTCTGGAAAACCAGCTAAGCTGGGAATTGAATTGCTTGCA
>VXBQ01000807.1:29911-39974 GCA_013400175.1 Phainopepla nitens | reverse complement strand
AAATATACACAATATTAAATAAAGTATCTATTATATACTATATATATAAATATTTTATATTTATTTATATATTCTTTTATGTACACTCGGTGAAACCAGTTCAAGATAGTATTAATTACTGATTTTAATAATATTGATTTTAATAATATTAATTAATTATTAATTAATATTATTAATTACACTTGGAAGACGTTATCCATGCTGGGAAAAAAGGCACAGTGGATGGAGAAATTCCTTATTTTTAGTGATGAGTGAAGCCTCCCACACCAGGTGAAGCTCATTTGTTGTTCTCCTATTTTGGGGCCTGGGCTTGGAAACGTGACCGAGACATCAAGCACAGCAAAACTGAATCAATTTCTTTATAGTGACAGAAAATTCACGGGTTGTTGGATGCTTGGACCCAGCTTTTTTTCTAAAATGTCTCAGGGGAGCAGCTCCCGAGCTGGTTCTGAAGGAGCAGAACTTTGGGAACTCTTTATGTTTGGGGCCCTCACAGTGCAGCTCTGGGCCAGATTCATCCATTTGGGTGATTTCCCACAAGTTTGGTGAAGCTTTGTTGGAGCAGTAAAACCCTAGTAGCATTAAAAATTAAAAAATTAAAAAAAAAAAATTAAAAAAGAGCATAGCCCCAAGTCCTCCACATATGCCATTTTAGAAAATTCCCTGCATATGCCCAACACTAAATAAATAATCAACTTCACTAATTATTAATTTTTTTCCACGAAACAGGAGCGATCTCTGCACACAGATAAATCCCGTTCCGGAAGAAATGAAGTGGGGAGAGCTCAGGGATGGCCTGAGGCCTGTTCTGGATATCCTGGAAATAAATCCTGGGCCTAGGAGGAGGAAAAACAAACATTTATCAACTTTGTCAATATGCAAACCCAGCCCAGCCCGCGTGCTCCACAAAAACCCTATCTCGGGCAATTAGCAACACTTAATTTGGAAAATTAGCTAATAGAATCAATGATGTCATTTCATTTGCCAGGCAGGATGTTACAGGGATTCATTTTCTGCCTCTCCACCTTTCAAATTATCTCCAGGTGCTGTTTTGAATGTTTATTCCAAAATTAGCAGCCCTGAAGGAGGTCCCCCCCTCCAGCCACCCATGGAATGTCAGAGACATTATATATTTGAAATATAAAAGCTCCTGGGGTGGGAGCAGGGGGCAGGAATTGTCTTGGATCATAAAAAGGGATCCAGCTCTTCCCCCCTGCCACCCAAACTTGGTGGCTTTCAGGTTTTTCAGGTTTTTCAGGGTGGGTGTGAAGCTGCTCTGCTGAGTCTGGTGATGGATTTTCTCCATTTCCTTGAGGATCTTTCCCATTTCTTTGTGGATCTTTTCCTCAAGGGCTTTCTCCATTTCCTTGAGGGTCTTCTCCATTCCCTGAGGATTTTCTACATTTCCTCGAAGATCTCCTCCATTTTCTCAAGGATCTTTTCCATTTTCTCAAAAATCCTCTCCATTTCCTCGAGGATTTTTTCCATTTCCTGAGGATCTTCTCCATTTCCTCAAGGATCTTCTCCCTTTTTCCCCTTTAAACCCACCATAAACCCAAACTCCCGAGGACTTTCCTGTAAATTAAACCAAGAAAATTTCCATTTTCAGCAAGGAAAACTCAGTTTCAGCAGAAGCTGGAACTCCAGGAACACCCCCAGGCCAGCAGCTGCCCCAGAGGTCCCAGCCCAAGCAGCTGCTGGAGCCAGGAGCCCAGATTTGACAGCATTAATAATTTTAAGTCAATTTACACAAATAACATGATCTCTTAAACCATGGGAATTAGCAAGCAAAGCCCAGAGAATTAAAAGAATAAAAAAATAAATTCTCTGCCACGATTTGGTAGAGCTCCATCTGAAGTCTTTAGAAAATTCCCTGCAGCATCTATTTTTATTATGACATCCTTAAGGTCACAGCAGCAACGGGGAGGGGGAGAAATTAAAAGGTATTTCCTCTGAAGACACTATTTTACAACACTTTTCGCTTGTAGCTCGTTAATTTTCACAGCACAGTTGCCTTTGCAACGTGAATTAAAGAAACAGATGAAAAAAGTCTGGTGCCTCTAACTGTACCAAGGGCCCTGTGCACACTCCTGTGCCTTTGATGAGAAACATTAAACATTTTTAATTTAGCACATCAATTTGAAAATCTAATTTTTTTTAATGCTTTGTAGCAGCAGACGCTTTTCACGGGGCTGTCACGACCACAGAAGAATTATGAGAAACTTGAACCGCGAAAAGTAAATTAGAAAAATCTCATTTCGGTTACTCTAAAAAAGAGGGGGAAATTAGATTTTGATTAAAATCACTCACACATACAATTTTAGGTAAACTAATTTAGCAAGACTGACTATATAATTTTTTTTTTTTTTTTGCTTGCCTCTGCGTCCTTTAACAGCTGTGAATGGCCTTGGAACAGCCAGGGAGAGGAAGGGCTGCTCCACCACTGCCTGGGAGGTCATGGAAAGCAGATTTAATTCCATGATGTTCAAGGAGTTGGCTGAGGATCCTTGGAGCTTTCCTGGTCCCCTGGAATCAGGATCTTTTAAATTTCCTGAGGATTTTCTCCATTTCCTGAAGATTTTCTCCATTTCCATGAGGATCCTCTCTATTTCCTCAAGGATCTTTTCCATTTCCTCGAGGATCTTCTCCATTTTCTCATTTTTTCTCTCTTCATTTTCTCTGGGATCAGGATCATGGAAAACAGATTTAATTCTGTGATGTTCAAGGAGTTGGCTGAGGATCCTTGGAGCTTTCCTGGTCCCCTGGAATCAGGATCTTTTAAATTTCCTGAGGATTTTCTCCATTTCCTGATGATTTTCTCCATTTCCATGAGGATCCTCTCCATTTCCTGAAGGATCTTTTCCATTTCCTCGAGGATCTTCTCCATTTTCTCATTTTCTCTCGCTTCATTTTCTCTGGAATCAGGATCATGGAAAACAGATTTAATTCCATGATGTTCAAGGAGTTGGCTGAAGGTCCTTGGAGCTTTCCTGGTCCCCTGGGATCAGGATCATGGAAAACAGATTTAATTCCATGATGTTTAAGGAGTTGGCTGAGGGTCCTTGGAGCTTTCCTGGTCCCCTGGGAATTTGGGAAATCCAGGAGGAAGAGGAGGAGGAAGATGTGCGAAGCTCCCTCCAGGGAGTGGCCACCAGCACCACCCAAATTCAGGATTTTACTCAGAACAGCTTCAAAGCCACCCCTGGGCCTGTGCATCCTTTTAAATGTGGGAGATGAAAGGAATCATTTCAGGCACCAGTGGGGAGCTCCAGCAGGAACAGAGAGCACTCTGTTATTTATTGTCTCCACAGAGGAGATCTCCTCGTTTGGGGAGCACAACTCCATGGAAATGCTCATTTCTGGTGGATTTCTCCATGGAAATGCTCATTTCTGGTGGATTTCTCCACGGAAATGCTCATTTCTGGTGGATTTCTCCACGGAAATGCTCATTTCTGGCGGATTTCTCCACGGAAATGCTCATTTCTGGTGGATTTCTCCACGGAAATGCTCATTTCTGGTGGATTTCTCCACGGAAATGCTCATTTCTGGCAGATTTCTCCATGGAAATGCTAATTTCTGGCGGATTATGGGGACACAATTCCCTGGGCGTGCTCAGGTGTGAGCAGGACACACCACCAGGCCTCTGGGCCTGCATTTCTCACCCCAGTTCTGCAAGCTGAACAAGTCAAAGCCAGTTAAAAACAGTGGGTGAAGTTATTTTATAGTTTCATTCATAATTGCATTTATTTTTCAGCAGAAAATACCCAGGGACTGGAAAAAAAAAATCTCCACTTTGGGGCCTTTCTGGTGGGCCAGGCTGCAGCTCCAGGAGCACCAGAAGCAAAGGCAAGGCCAGGCTGCCAAATTGCAGAATTATCCTTCACCCAATTCCCTTTAATTCTCCAGGAAACCTTGGCACACACTGGAGATGACGAGAAATGCTAATTGAGATTGCTCAGACAGTGGGGCTGGGCAGGGGCATGGGGGCAGGACCAGATTTGGGGCAGCCCCACATTTTTAGGGGGGCACAGAGCTGCAGTGCCAGGGCTGGGAGGCTCTGGATGGACCTCCCTGGGGAGCTGAGCATCCATCAGGACCTTTCCCAGGAAGGCAGAGCCCAGGAGCCCCGGCTGAGGGCAGATTCCTGGAGTACAAACAGAGAAAGGCGGCCTGAACTGGGAGTTTTTATCATCCCAGCCTGGTTTGGGTGGGGAGGGACCTCCAAGCCCATCCAGGGACACCTTCCACCATCCCAGGCTGCTCCGAGCCCCTCAGACACTTCAGGGACCTGCTGCTTTCTCCCTGCTCCTTGTGATGCCTGGGAAGGCTGAGATGGAAACAGAGACTGGCTAGAATAAAAGGATAAAAAGGGGATTTATTGAAAGGATCCAGCTTGGGCAGTGCAGGAACCCCTTGGGGCTGCAAGGCTGCAAGTCAAACCCACAAATGGGCACAAAATGGATCCCGGGCACGAGGCCTCACACTTTGATAGGTTTGGGTCCATCAGCAGATTGGAGTGAATTGTCCAATTCCAGCTCCAGGTGATGAAGCTCCATCTTCCTTGTTCCCTGTCTTCCTTCACTGCTGTTTCCACTCTTGGGCCTCAAATTTGTCCTTGGTGCCTAGCTGGAAAGGAATTGTTTTGTCTCTGTGCAGAGAGCTCACCAAGCCTTCATGTGAAACCCAGAACTGCACACTAAACCAGCACAGAATCTGGAAAATAGAAAAGCTGAAACTCAAGGCATAACTTGGACATTTCCATGGATGGCTTTTGGCTTTTCCCAGGCCCTGCTGCTTTCTCCCTGCTCCTTGGACACTTGCAGGGAGTTCCAGCTTTGGAGGACCAGCTTTGGGGCTGACTGACTGCACAGAAGGGAGCACAAAACAGCATGAACTATATAATTTGAGAGAATACTTGGGATAAAGAGAGAACCTGCTCCATCCTGGATTAAAAAGTTCATAATTAATGCATTGGTTGGGAGGGGGAGTGATTCCCAACCCCACTGCTCGCCCTGGGCTGGGGCTGCCCCATCCCTGGAGAATTGGGGGTGGCACTGGATGATTTTAGTTCATTTTTAGTTCATTTTTTGCTTCATTTTTTCCAAACCATACAGAAATTCCAGGAGCCCGGTCCCAGCCCAGCTCGGGATGGATCCCAGTGGATTCCGGGCAGATCCAGGAGCAGCCTCGGGCGCTCTGGGAGCAGTGGGGAGGGACAGGCTGTGTTTAGGTAACGAATCGTTCCTTTAATCACCGTTTCTGGTTCATTTTCCGAGCTTTGTGCCGCCTGCTCGGGTCGTTAAGCGATGCCGGAGTCATCCCGCACATCACCGAGCCCTGCTCTAATCAGCTTCTGTAAACAAAACCTGCCGAGATGAAAAGGCCAACGCCTGATTACGAGCCACCAATTTGGGCTCATTAAGTTCTGAGAAGGGGAAGGAAGCGAACAGAATCTTTATCCATCCCCCCACGCAGGGGCTGGAGGGCGATTTCCACGTTCTTTGTGGGGATGCTGGGGCAGGAGGAGCTTCCCCGGGCACTGCTGGGGCTTTTGGGGCTGTTTGAGGGGAGATCAGCTCACAGGGAGGAAGGGATTAATAAATAATTGAATATTTATCAGCAGGAAGGGGCAGCGGGGCTTTGCATGCTCCCTCTTCACGGGGATCAGGGCAGTGCTGGGAAAAAGAACAATTTAATAATTTCCAGCTTTCCTGCTGGACCTTTTTGAGAGCTTTTCCCATGGGGTTGCCAATAAATAACACAGGAATGATGCATGATGGGGCTGACCCCTCTGCTGGTCACCTTCCCGGCCATTTTATATTTCTTTTCCACGCCTGTAATTAAAGCAAACAAACCCCGAAGCAGATCCCATCTCTGTTTCCGTCTTTTCCCAGCCACGCTCTCTGTAATGTGTCCGTTTTTCCCGATTAAAAACAAATCCCCGTGTCCATCATCTGGGACTATTTCAGCAAAAACATCCATGAATTTCGCTGGGGAAAACTTAAATAATCCTCAGCGCCCACTGGATAAATTCCTTCCCGTGGAAAGCCTTCCTGCTGCAGGTGTTCCCCTAAATTTGGGATCGGATTTACTCAAAAGTGTGCGATGGGGAAATGTTGGCCAAGAATGAGAGGCTGGAATTTCTGCTGGGAATGGGAAATTCAGGGAATGCTGGTGCAGCGCCTCAGAAGCAAAGCTGCAGTGCCTTCAGGTGGAATCCTGCATTACTGTATTTTTAATTTTAATACCGAACACATCAAATCCTTCCCCAGCTCCCTCTGCAGAGTCCCCTTTTCATCCTGTGACACTTCCCTGCTCCTCCTGCCGTGTCCTTGTCCCTCCTCCCCTCCCAAACCCTCAGCAGCCAAAATCCTGAAATAAATGAGAGCAAAAGGCTCCGTCAGCGAATTCTCGTGGGCGTCACAGCACGAGCTGATGATTTCAAAACTGAAACAGCTTTTGGAGGAGGAGACACAGTGTGGGTTTGGGTTTTTTTTAATTATTTTTCATGATTTTTTCCAAGTCCTTTTAAACTTTTTTTTTTTTTTCCTAATCCAGATATCACAGCTTTGACCCCCTGTAAAGGGGGTTTTTGATCTTGGGGTTTGGGATCACATCTGGCCAAGGTGGGGAGGCGGGAGTGTTGCCCCAAATCCCGGGAATGTCACCCCCAATCCCGGGAATGTCATCCCCAAATCTCGGCATTGTTGCCCCAAATCCCGGGAATGTCATACCCAATCCCGGGAATGTCATCCCCAAATCTCGGAAATTTCATCCCCAAATCTCGGCAATGTCGCCCCAAATCCCGGGAATGTCACACCCAGACCCGAGAATGTCACCCCAAATCCTGGGAATGTCACACCAAATCCCGGGTTTGCCACCCCCAGCCCTAGGAATGTCACTCCAAGTCCTGGGAATGTCACACCCAGTCCTGGGAATGTCACCCTGACTCCGGGAATGTCACCCCCAGTCCTGGGAATGTCACCCTAACCCCGGGAATGTCACCTCAAATCCCGGGAATGTCACCCTAACCCCGGGAATGTCACCCTAACCCCGGGAATGTCACCTCAAATCCCGGGAATGTCACCCCCAGCGCGTTGTGGCCAGGGCGCTCACGCTGGTGTCAGGCTAACTGCGGCTGGAGGAGTTTAGCGAGGCTCGGGTTTATGTCCGCCTGCTCGCATTTAAGGTTTTTTTCCCCCAAAAACCCCGATCTGGCGGAATTTGCGGCGGCTCCGCAGCGCCGCCCGGCGGCCGCGATGGGAGGCGCAGCCCGGGGCCGATGACGATTTTTAATTAATTGAGTTTTTTAATTTAATGAGATTTCCCGGGAATGGGGAAACTGCGAAGGGGAGGCTCTTGCCCCGCAGCTGCCCCGGCTGTGCCGGCACCCACAGCGGATTTTCCCAGCTCCAATACCGCTCTTTTTGCGGGGACAGAATTCTCACTGGTGGTGTGCTTTTGACCAGGAGCGTTTTAATTGGAAAAACGAGTTCTGCGAGCGGCAGGCTGGTATTCCTGCCTCTGGGAGGGGAGCCTCGAACCTTTTGTGTGGTTGTGACTGCATTGGAGGGGTGCAAATATGGGAGATGTGAGGGCTGTGCTGATCAGAGCTGCTGCTCCTGTGTCCGGGAATTCTGCACCAGGAGCTGCATGGACACAGATCCACGTGTTTCATCCAGGGCTGGGTGTGTTCCTGTGTTCAGGAATTCTGTCCTAGGGATGGGATGAACACAGATCCTCATGTTTCATCCAGGGCTGGGTGTGTTCCTGTGTTCAGGAATTCTGTCCTAGGGATGGGATGAACACAGATCCTCATGTTTCATCCAGGGCTGGGTGTGTTCCTGTGTTCAGAATCACCAGGAATGGGATGAACACAGATCCTCGAGGTTTACCCAGAGCTGGTTGTGTTCCTATATCCAGGATTTCTGCCCCAGGGGCTCCATGAACACAGATCCATGTGGCTCACC
This sequence comes from Phainopepla nitens, assembly GCA_013400175.1. Classification (NCBI taxonomy): domain Eukaryota; kingdom Metazoa; phylum Chordata; class Aves; order Passeriformes; family Bombycillidae; genus Phainopepla; species Phainopepla nitens. Next base: position 32,004 of record VXBQ01000807.1, on the reverse strand, counting down.
CAGGGCTGGGTGTGTTCCTGTGCTCCCAGGGATGGTTTGTGTCCATGTGGATTTATCCTGTGCATTCTCACACTTGCTGAAGGATCTAATCCCTGCAGAGCTCCCCGTGTACGTGGGAGTGTTTGCACAAACACCAGTGAATTTAAAAACTCCAGTAGAAGTAATTGGATACATTTATTACTGTCAGAGCTTTCAGGGAGGGAGATTCCTGGCCGCACCAATTTTTCCCTCTAAGAAACACAACAAAAAGCCAAATAAATGAAAGGAAACACTGCTGCTTTTATTTGTGGAAGGTGGAATCCAATCCTTGTTAGCCCTTGCTCCTTCACAGGGGCTGGAAGCTCTCTAATCACCCCAGCCCAGCCAGAGGAGTGTTGCTAACAAGCCCCAGACTGACAGCAGGATTTGGCAGGGCTGCTGCTCTGCCAGGCTCAAAGTCTTGAAACTTTCAGGGTCATTATCCCCTGACCCCGGGAAAAACCCTCCCCGCATCCAAGGGCGCTGCTGCCCAGCCCTCAGTCCTAATTGCACAATTCCTCACATCTGGGGTGTGAGGAGCAGCTGGCAGGGCTGCGTGGGCTCTGCTGGTTCTCACATGTCTGTGCTGTTGCTTTTTTCCAGAACAGGTTGTGTTGCTGCCTGGAAAGGCTGAGCTGGAAACAGACACTGGGTAGAATAAAAGGATAAAAAGGGATTTATTGAAAGGATCCAGCCTGGGCAGTGCAGGAACCCCTTGGGGCTGCACCCAAGTCAAACCCACAAATGGGCACAAAATGGATCCCGGGCACGAGGCCTCACACTTTGATAGGTTTGGGTCCATCAGCAGATTGGAGTGAATTGTCCAATTCCAGCTCCAGCTGATGAAGCTCCATCCTCCTTGTTCCCTCTCTTCCTTCACTGCTGTTTCCACTCTTGGGCCTCAAATTTGTGCTTAGTGCCCAGCTGGAAAGGAATTGTTTTGTCTCCTTACTCTGTGCAGAGAGCTCACCAACCCTGAATATGAAACCCAGAACTGCACACTAAACCAGCACAGAATCTGGAAAACAGAAAAGCTCAAACTTGAGGCATCAGTGTCCAAGGTGATCGTCAGCCCCACACCAACCCCTGGGTGCCACTCCAAATATTCCTCCCTGGTGTCCTCTGTCCTTCCCAGGCTGGCTCTGACTCCAGTCCATCACTGCTCCTCTCTGTCCTTCCTGCTTCCCTGGCTCTGACTCCATTCCATTGCTGCTCCTCAGCTCCCCAGAAGGTTTTCCTCAGCTCGTGGCCGTTTCCAGCCTGGCTCCTCTCAAACCCCTTCGCTGCCACCCCTGAGCTGTGGCACCTCGAGTGCCTGGGGGCGTTTTCCTCGTGCCCATACAGCAGGAATGGAGTCGGTGAGGTGGGATTTGGGCTGTCCCAGCTCTGCCCTTCCCTCCCTGGCCCAGCTCTGAGGCAGGGCTGGAGCCCCGAGGTGTCCCCGAGGCTCAGCTCTGCGGGGTGGAAAGGACGGAGCCGCATTTGTGCCGCTCCAGCTCCTGCTGCGCTTCCCGGAACACTGAGCACGGAGCTGATCCCACAAAAACCCGCCTGGTCTCCGCTGTGACCTCCCCAGAGCCCTGCAGAGGTGCCTTTTGTGAGGTGGAGCTGCTGCAGAGGAGGTTTGCAGCCCCTCCTCACTCACCCCACAATTCCTGCCCCACCTGGGCCTGGTGTTCTTTAAAATCCACCTGAAGGGCGCCGGGGAGCGGGGTGAGGGCCAGGAATGCAGCTGAAAATAATGGGAATTCCCAGCTCCCCCTGCCAGGAATTGGTTCTCAGGGAGGATTCTTGCCAGGAAAAGCACAGAGGAGTTTTCTCCAAAGATGCTCAAACGCAGCCTGAAATTCAGAATCACAGAATTCCAGATGGGGTTGGGGTGGAAGGAGCTGAAAGAGGGGTTGGAACCCCAGGCAGTCATCCCAGAGCAGCAGCTGCACCTTGGGGAGGGCTCGGGGCAGGTTCAGAACATTGAACAAATCCCTGTGGAAAATCACAGCCTGATCCAGGTGCCCTGCATTCCCTGGGGAAGATTCCCTGGTGTCCTGGTTTGGGCAAATTTGGGAGACAACCTC
>VXBQ01000806.1:59708-78970 GCA_013400175.1 Phainopepla nitens | reverse complement strand
TTTTATTTCCTCCGGACTTGCTCCAGCAGCTCCAGGTCCTTCTGTTTTTGGAGGTCCCAGAACTGGAGACAGCTCTGGAGATGGGAGTTTCATGAGAGCAGAATCCCCTCCTTTTAACTGCTTCTCACACTCCTTCGGGTGCAGCTCAGGACACGGTCGGTTTCTGGGATTCCATTAACAGACTTTTAAGAACATTTGAGAGGAGGCAGAAACCTTGATGTAAGAATCATGAATGTGCTAAGTGGCCTAGAAACATATACTGCAACAGTTTTGTGAGTAATAAAAGCATGTTGCATATTTAATGTATTTCTCAGTCCAGTCTGATTTTTTACCAAATGGCTTTGATTGGCCAAGGAAATTTCCAAGGAGATGGGTCAACTTCTGTGATTAGCTCTGCTCATTCAAAATTGCTGTTTAGATATTCTGAACTGTCACATTGCATCCTAGCATGAAAATACACTTTTCCCTTTTCCCATAAATCTTGAATTACATTATATGACAGCTCAACATTATTCAGTATCAGCTTCTCCCTCCTTGTTCTTCTTTTCCTTGTATTTATTTATTTATATTCTGATAATAACTTCCTTGGGGGCATTGTATAGGCAAGACATGTATTTTGACCTCCTCCTTTCCCCAGGAGTGCAATTGCCTTGTGGTAATTATAAGATGTCGTCTGTTATTATGAAGGTGCCTTATTGCTCAAACACATCAGGGATATCTGATAATGTAATTACTTCACCTTATAAAGCTGTTATAAATCATGCATGGGGAACACTTTTTTCATATTAAAGCTGTCTGAAGAATTATCACATTGCGTGGAATGGAGATACCATGGTATGGCTAGCACTGTGTTTTGTAGGTCCACAGTAGGCAATGGCAGTATTAAAATACTTAACATGCAAAATTAAAGAAAACACATTCAGAAAGCATGACTTCTTTATAAAGGTTTAGAAGAACAGGGTATCATCTAAGTGGATATACTCCAACTTGTGCCTTCTGAGGCATGAATAACTGCTGTGGATTTGTGGTTTTATTTATTTTTTTCCTTGACTTTTCTCCTTCCTCTTCTAACTTCCCAGCTTCCCTGAGTGCAGTGTAATTGTTATAAAAGCGAATCAATAAGCACTTGAAACATTGGACATTGTACAAAGAATTGTGCTTCTATTGGCCATCACTTTAATAACATCTAATGATTATTTCTCCCTCCTTCAGCTTCTGAGGTTTCCCGGCACTGTATTGATTTGAGCCCATGACAGAGTTCAGATTATAATTAAAAATCATCAATGAGCAAACAAAATGCAGTTCTACTTAGCAATCAACCGAACAGATAATCACTAGGTAAGGTGATGTGACCACAAAATTTTTCCAATAGATCCAGGTAGAGAATAATTGAAAGTCACTTGATGGGTCACAATTCACTGAATCTCAGATAAAGGCTTTTGTATCCTAAATAAATATAAAGTGTTAAATAGGTAAGTATCCTAAGTAAATAGGTAGCTCTAAATCAAATTCTCTCACAACCAGGGTTCTTGACTAGTAAAATCACAGCATGGTTTGGGTTGGAAGGTATCTTAAAAGTCATCCCATTCCACCCCCTGGCGTGGGCAGGGACACTTTCCACTATCCCAGATTGCTCCAAACCCTGTCCAACCTGGCCTTGGACAATTTCAGGTATGGAGCAGTCTCAGCTTCTCTGGAGAACCCATGCCACAGCCTCACTAGCCTCACAGTAAAGATTTTTATTCCTAATATTTAAGCTGTATTTCTCCTCTTTCAATTTAATCCCTTTAGTACTTGTTCTGTCACTACAGTTCCTGGTGAAGGATCCCTGTCCAGCTTACCTGTAGATCCCCTCCAGATACTGGAAGGTGCTCTGAGGTCTCCATGTTCCTTCTCTTCTCCAGGCTTATCAAATTCACAACCTCCTCAGCAGGGCTTGCTCCAACAATTCCATGTCCTTCTTCTGCTGGGGGCACTGGGTCTGAACACGGTACTCCAGGTGGGGTTTCACAGGAGCTAACTCGGAAAATCTTCTCCTCATACCAACTGTCCTTTGGATTCAGCCCAGGATACATTTGGCTTTCTGGGCTCCAAGTGCACACAGCTGGCTCATGAGTTTTTCACCAAGCACTGTTCACAAGTTTTCCTCTGCAGGACTGTGCTCAATAAACTGTTACCATGGTGGACCAAGTTTTGAGATTTTTGGCATGAGGGTGGCATTATACTCCTCCGGGATTTGGTCAAAAAATGCAAGACTAGATCTATCAATGTGAGAGAAAAGGACATAAAACACTAAAGTCAGGGACAGAATCTCCTTTGGATGCTCCTGGCAATGTGTGTGGGCTTCTGATTGTCTGACCTTGAGGACAGTCCAGCATTCACTTATTATCTGTATCCAGTTTGCTTGTTACAGAAGGAGGAACTGTTTCCAGGAAGGGGTAAAGTGAAATGTCTGCTATGAAATTCTCCTGTGGCCCTAGGATCAAGTAAGGGGAAACCAGGAAGAAAACTTACAAGACTGTGGTTGGATACGGAGGACGAGAATAAGCATCAGTTTGAGTACTTAGATTTGGAACATAAGCACCTCAGAAAGGTTCTGACAAATTCAGCTGCAAATTAAGTTGGTAAACTGATATTTACACCACTAAGTATATGGAAGCCTTTTAATTTAATGAGAAGGAGTAGATAAAGAGTCTTTCACACCTGCTGCTTTATGATCTTTTTTCTCTACCCATTACCTTTTTCCATAGTAAGTACCCAGATCTGAATGTTAAATCCTGGGTACCCTAATGTGTGCTAGATCTTTTATACCAAACAGTTATTTTTCTTACTTATATTTCAAAGGCTACATTTTAAGAGCTGGAAGCCCTAAGTATTGTCCACCCTTTTATCCACCATTTCACACAAACTGATTCATAAGATGCACTGGGAATTGCTGAATGACTTCAGCTTTGTCATAATATGCCAAAAATCTCATCTATAATTCCTTCCGGTTGTTAAACTTGCATCAAGCTAAATCGTTAAACAAATATGAGGGAAGGTGATGCTTTTAATTTTATGGCCTGCCTATGGTACTCTATGTCCTCTCCAGCTCATAGAATGCTCGAGGTAAGTCTGTGGAGTGCGGCTGAGGGAATCCCATCTTTTTTTCTCACAATAAATCCAAACCTTCTGGGAGATCATTTTGGGTGCCTTTACCTGAATCATTCTCCAAACCAATCACTTGTGGGTCTACTTTGTGCTTCATCTTAAAAAACAGAATAAAGGTATTTTCTTAAGAGGTAGGACAGTTATCTTTCACTGTGAGGAAATTAAATATATGTGACCCACTGTCAGTCTTCACACGCCCTTTTTTGAGCTTGCATGAATTATTTACATACTCATTTTCAGACACATTAAAAGTCAGGAGCTCACTTAATTTCAACCCGCTTTATCCTTTGCTGTTTACTATGCATTGTCTGGAATCAGTGGCTTGATAACATTTTCAACATCCTTTTTTATTTCCACCTTTGGTGTGTCCAACGTGGAATGCCAAAGCCAGGAGCCATCCTGTGCCACCATCCTGGCAGCAGAGCCTCCCTGACCTTCTAGGAGTCTCTGCATGTTCAGACTGTAAAAGGTTACTCTCCATCAATATCCTGATCATCAATAAATGGATGAAAAATGTCCATGTAATGCAGACCTCACAGTAGGATACTTAGACCTTTTAACTGCTATTTGTATATAAAAATGTGCATTTAGTGCCTCTTTTCTCAGTTTATGCATGAATGTCTGCTCACTTTTTTTTTTTTTTTTCTGGTTTAGTCTGATTAACACAGAATTAAATATGGAGAACATTTTTGTTTTTTTTCTTTTCTACAACAGCCTTCTGGAAGTGCTTCACTGAGGAATTTCTAGTCCTGGTAACTGGCATGTGTGCACCTCTGGGCTCGAAATCTGCCTTCAGGGGCCTCCTCTTTGTCCAGGCACATGCTAAAAAGAGTAACATGCAAGACCTTCTTCTCAAATTGTTGCTGCACTCTGCTGGTCATCCTTGATGTGCCACAGAAAGCTTGTGTTTATTTGGAAATTAAAACAGTAAGGATATGTGTGCAAATGCAAATGTAGGAATAAACAGCACCTGTTCTTCCCCATATATATGATCATGAACCATTCAGTTTCAAGTGAAAATTTGCTGTGAGGATGTGGGGTTGAATCTGTGAGTCCTTCTGATAAGGCTTGTATTTCCTGTCCCCTGGGGATAGAAGGGGTGCCTGCTTCAGACACAGCATCACACTGACATCTATTCAAGATGAAATAACGAGTCATGTCAGGAGAGGAGCACTCAGTACATGAACATTTGGGGTAGCTGATCATAGAATCACAGAATGAGCAAGGCTACAAGGGATATTAGTGGGTCATCTGGTCCCACCTCCCTGCTTCAGCAGGATCATCCCAGAGCACAGGGCACAGGGCTGCATCCAGAGGGGTCAGGAATATCCCCAGTGAGGGAGGCTCCATACCCACTCTGGACAACCTGTTCCAATGCTCAGTCATTGTCCAGGACAGAAGCTCTTCCTCATGTTCAGGTGGAACTTCCTGGACATAATTTTCCACCATTGCCTCCTCTCCTGTTCCTGGGCACCACAAAGAAGGGGAGTCAGCAGAGTGATCTCATAGGAGAAACTGTCTCCCTGTTTATATACCAGAAAAGAGGGAAACTCTGTAAGAGGAGAAATCCCAGCATCCAATATCTCATTTCTTTTACCAGACTAAATTCTAGCTTAATATCTCCCACATTTCTTCAGGTAATTTTTAGGTGCTTGGACAATTCTCCTCTTAGTTGAATCCATGTCCTACCTCTTACATTACAGCTCAAACTAGGAAAAACCAGTTGCACACGCTCATTGTGCTTTTACTTTTTGTGGCAAAGCTACTCTTGACTGATGAAGAATTTTACCAAAAGCTGACGCAGTGCTATCAATTAACATTTACTGTGTATAGGCTCCTGCTGAGTTTAACATGTTGGCTGCTATGTTTACCATGGAGCCACTTGTCTCCAATTAGAATGCATGTTGAGAGGAAAAAGTTTGAGTATAATGGGTCAGCAGTTGGTATTCCTCAACAGACTTCAAAATGTTGAGCAGATTTAAGGCTGTACCTCTGAACTATCCCTTGTCAATATTGTGTAGCCTTACACAGTGGTAGTAAAAAACTGTGGCCCACTGTCTACACTGCTGGCTTTGCTAAAGGGTATATTTTTCATCTATCTGTTCTCCCTGTGCTCTGAGAAGGTCAGGTGTGATCCTGGTTGAGCCCAAAACAAGCAGACTTGCACTAATCCTGCAGTAGAACTGAAGTGATGAGAAAAGCTAGGCAGAAACCAAGGAGGACAGTTGATTGCTGATATCTTCCATCTTTACATTGGACTAGCTTTGTGTTCATATTTCCAATCCCAAAACTCTGCTGTACAAGTGTCAGAATAATACTTTGTCTCTTTTTATCTAGAAACAGTGTTTCTCATGTTCCAGGCCAGACCAGATGATGTTTTTCTTATTGATTTTACTAAGACTGAGAGTACTCTTTATGGGACACAGCACAAAGCTAGAATTGTAAAGTCACAGGAAACATACAAAATATTGCTGAATGCAAGTTCCGTGTGTAACCCTTTGGGCTGCCAGACACCTCAAGAGATGATTGCTGCACACAATCCTGGGCTTGCAGAGTTTTCACTTGAGGACAAATCAAAGGAATTTTTAGGTGTGGCCTTTGTTGTAAAGCAGTTTTATTTACTCCTTGAACAACATGACACACTGCCTTTGCGTGCATGTTCTCACTGATGATTCCAGAATGCCTCTGAAGTGTGGCACTTGCTGATACAGTCATAAAAATATAGAATCATAGAAAGGTTTGGGTTGGAAGGGATCTCTAAAGTTATCTACTCCCTCCTCCACTGAGCAGGGACATCTTCAACATTGGTTTTCATGTGTCATGACCAGGCTCTGATCAGTTTGTTCTCTTTTGGGTTGCTCTAGTCAACAGCATGATCCTTCCCAGATGATCTCAGGGTCTTATCTGATCCAGTCTTATCCATCTAAAGGAGTGAAGATTTGAACTATTACCTGCATTCTTCACTAAGTGTTCATAAGACTGCCAGTATTCTGTTAAAAACTCAATCAGTAGCTGCAAGTCAAGGACAAAAAGAGTACTCAGAGAAAGGAGTCAGAACAGAGTCTACAAGTTTCATGCTGGAAGTGTGTTGGTGCCCTGCCTATCCTGGAGGCAATGGGACAAGAGTTTGATCGCACAAAACTCTGTGCAGCGATAAACAAGAGTGACAAGAACATCCTGACCACACATCTTAGTTAGAAACTCTGCAGTGCACCTTCCTTAGAGGCTCTTTTTCTGTTCTTACTTTCTGGGTGGTGGAAAGGATTGAAGATCTACTACACAAGTGAGTTGTCACTACAAATACCAAGTGTTATTAGCAATGAGTGTAGCTCTGAACTCCCATGTTTGAAAGTCTGAGTTGTTTGCTTTCTTTTTTTTTTTTTTTCTCACTATCCTTGACATATCTAAGTCGTTGTGCAAATCTGGTAAAGAGTGTAAAATACATTTGAAACCCAGGATTCGTTCATCCAGCTGGAAACTAATAGAACTGCAACTCATGTGAGGTTTGGGAGATCCTATTTTCCAGAAAAGAGACAAATATTCAGCAGAACAGAGCACATTTTTGCTATCAAGGAAGGTAGTTTAGTCTATATGCCCGTGTGTGTATGTCGCTTGAAATTATAGGTGAGCCAAATTACCCATAAATAATCTGACTGGTCAGTGAACCACAGGGGCTGGCATTTCCCAGATGCCATGAACATTTTCCCATTCACTTCACTTTCATTTTATTTAAAATAAATTACTTGACATCTAAAATGACTGAGGTTATTGCAGATGAAAAAAAATATACACTTTGAGTGTAAAGTCTTGCGCCTATTCTTGCTATTCATATCAGCCTGTAAAAGGACGTGCTCTGATTGATATAAACTATTATGACACACAGGGAAAAAAGGTATTAGAAATTGAACAAGGTGCTTTGTTGCTGATTATTCACCCATTACTCTAATATATTGAGCAAGCACTTTGTCTTGATATAATACTTTTAAGCCTGATATAATTCTACTGATATTGGTGTGAAATTTTTTATTTCCGTGGCTGTTGGATCAGACCTTAATGAAATTGTAAAAGCTCCCCATTTGTTTAAGATATGCTCAGAAGCAAATCAAAGCAAGAGGCTTCTCTAAACCCTTTACAAAAGGCCTTATAAGCAGTGCAGATGAAGTCAAAACTCTGCACAGCCACTTCCCTTTGTGGTCTCTAATAATAATATATTTGTGAATAATCCGTAATTAAATGAGAAGAGCATAACATTAATTATTTCACTAGATTGTTAATCAGCAGGGTATTCTATACCCCCCTCTTCCTAGTAGCTAACCTGTCAGGGTCTAATAATTGTTGCCATGAACAGGGTTGGGTTAAGGTCCCCGAGGAATGCCAATTCTCTTGTTCCATTAGTGAGAGCACATATAGATCATTTTCAGTACTAATCTAGGGCTAAAATCAATTATGTCTCTTGTATTTAAAAATTAAATTGACTCACCATGGGAGTAGGATAAAGGGAAAAAATACATTCCTCCTATTATGTGTAATTACAATTGTAAAACATTTTCCTTCGAAATGTAATTGCTGCCTATAGAGACTAAAGCTGGAGAGCTTAAACTGTTTAGCTGACACATTCAGTTGTCTTTCAGGTTTTTCCTTTGGATTATTTAACGTGCTGAAACAGTCTTATAGACTTCTTGACTTTTAAGGCTCTCAGATACAGCTCGGGGTTTAAGAAAAACAAAAAGGAGACAGTACAATGTATTAATTCTATCATCTTATGAAAAAGGTGATGAGAGTAATTTATTCTTATATATATTCTTACTCTTTCAGGAAGAAAAATGATCAACTACCCATAGCCTAAGAATTTCCATTTTCCCAAATATTGTATAGCTTGCTGCCTATATTTGGCTTTTCTTTTCATTATTGGGTCCTTATGAGGCCTTCAAGAGCAGTTAATCAAATCTATGCAATATGCATGACCTGCCATTGAGGGACAAGGCTTTGAAGGTCACCAGAGAAGGTAACATTGGTCCTTTCCTGTGCTGGGCAGGAACACAGTGAACATCACATCTTTCTCCAGGATGGCCAGGTAAGATATTACTCAGATACTCCAGTCTGGGGTCAGGCTGCAATTGTACAACACTATTACCAGTTTTAGATTTTCTACAGTCTGTCTTGTTGGCCATTAGTCTGCACATCCACCAGCTATACATGCTGCAGAATAAGTTCTTTATAGCATAAGGAACTGCTGATGAGGAAACATGTCTTCCTGTTTGCAAATATATATAGATCTCTGAAAGAATCTTAAGTAGCAACAGTACAGAAATAACCTGCATCACTCCCCATGCTAATCATGTCCTGATCTTTTAAAAGATTTGTACAATATCTACACCTTCCCTTAACCAGTTGAAAAACCAGGAATATGCTTTGAGGAGGACATATCCCTGTCTTCATGGACAATTTTCCAGCTCCCATTGTTTTTTGCCAGCTTTAGAACCCCTAGACCAGTAAGATGAATGGTTTGCAGGACTATACTCAACAAATATATGTGCTTTACATTTTCTTTCTTATTGTACTATTCATCAAGTCTGATTCTATGCATATTATGGATATGAATGGGTTTCTATACAGTTGCAAGGATAATGCTTTCTGGACAGCTTATTATTCATGTAGTTTATTTGCCATGTTTAAAAGTAACCTCTGGCCTGTGGATTCTATAACAATTGATTAGTCATTTATTAAGACATCTAAAAATCCATTATTCATCTTCCATAAATTATTTATAAATGTGCTTCTTATTTGATGCATGACTGCTATATTTAGAGTACATAAATAAGTCAGGAAAAGCTAACTCCTGCAGTGTCCTAATATTGATAAAGATTGTATCAATAACCAACTATCAATACAATGGTAATTTTAGTTCAAATTAATATTTCGTATTAAAACAATGATAAATTCCACCTCTGTCCCTTGCAAGCCAACAAGACATCTTATTTTAAATAGTTTTTTTCTAAATATAGAAGGCCATCTTTTCTATCACCCTGAGTGGAAATAAACATTAACCTTTGATTTGTGTGAAATCAATTCCCTGTTTTCCAGGCCCTGGCAAATTCTATTTCTTCAAAAATTTTCTACACAGACATGGCAAGGTATTTACATTTTTCGTAGCTGTGTAAAAAGGGGGAACAGAATCACAAGCATGCTGAAAATCCATGGGTGGTTTGATTTCAGCCTGGTTTAATAAACTCAATTTTTTGAGGCTCATGAAGGATTAATGAATGTGAGATGGAAATGGTTGTGCCGGTGGGAAGCCAACAAACTTCTGGGCGTTCATCTAATTTCTGTTCTGTCTTGTCCTGCCTTATCTTACCTGTTTCTGATTCATCATGTAGCATCTGCGTCACAAAACTGACTTTATGTATTTTTCTGAGTTTTATTCACACTCACTATGATAGGTAAAAAAAAAAATCCAGGTTTTTTTTGTTAGCAGCTGTTTGATAAAAATATACCCATTCCCGTGTCTCTTTTCAGAGCAGAGTAAATCTAAGATCCAAGAAGCAGTCTTTGCACTTGAAGAAAAAGGGTGGTTGGTACTGGTTTTTCTGAGGTAATTTTTAAAATTTTAACTATTTCATTTAATTGAAGAAATAGGTTGTGAAGAACTGACCACCGGTCTTAGATAATGTGGGACCAACCTTGAGAGATTCCAAAAGTAAAGATCAGAGCACTGAACTGCACTTTATATTGTGTGACAAGCCCACACAGAGTGTGGTGGATTCACAGTTCTGGCCTAACTGGACCAACTGGACATAGTGCAATAATTTATTTCAGCTTAGAATTAATTTACAAGTGTATGAAGTGATCAGACAAGGGGAAATGGCTTAAAACTGACAGAGATTAGTTTTAGATTAGATACCAGGAAGAAATTCTTCTCTACAAGGGTGGTGAGGGCCTGGCACAGGTTTCCCACAGAAGCTGAGGCTACCCATTCCTGGAAGTGTTCCAGGCCAGGTTAAGCAGGGCTTGGAGCAACCTGGTATAGTGGAAGGTGTCCCTGCCCATGGCAGGGAGTAGAATTAGATGGTTTCAAAGTCCCTTCTAACCCAATTATTCTGAATTTTCACAACTGAAAAGTGACTGAGGTGTTTCAAAGCCCAGGAGAAATAAGAAAGCATCATCATTTCTTGAAAAAAAAATCTACATTTTACACCAGATAGATACCATAAGGCACAAAAGAACTGCATTTTGTGCTACTTTCTTTTGCTGACTGCACCCATTAATGAGATACTACTTCTTAAAAATCAGGAGGAGCAGACCAGAGCCCAAATATAAAAAGGCAGTGAAAAGAGAGATATGCTGTCTTCCTTCACCCAGAGGTGGCCAGTCTGTTTGAAGTCTGACCCAGCTGGGCTTGTGAGACAATGAGGAATATTACACTGCCTCTGCATCCTCTGCAGATAATCATCACTCTCCATTACTGTCAATATGCAGGTGCCAAAATAGATATTACGCAAATATAGGCTTTTGAAATGCAGGCAGGCAGACAGCAAGAGTATGACACTGTCTGTCAGCAGGAAGCCATTTTAGAACTTGCACAGTTTAAACAATTATTTTAAATCCCTTCTCGCTATAAATGGTGTATCGAATAATGAAAGCGAAAGAGAGAGTGTACCTGGGTGTCTTTCATGGATTATTTCCTTTTTTCTCACCCTCACCACAGAAATAAGAAGCAACATGTTCCAGTGACATCTGACTCCTTCACTACCTTTAAATGCCTCCTCAGACAATACATTATGGTGTTTGCAACATCTTCCCTCTGGTTCCCACAGCAGCTTAAAAAACACTGCGGTTTGTTGACAAAACAAATGAGCCTGAGACATTGTGATGAAGGACACTCTTTCCCAGAGTTTTCATCCAGAAAGGATCACTACAGTAGCCACAGACCTGCTTTTTAAAGCAGAGGGCAGAGCGAAAATAAGAAAGCTGGGCAATTTGATCGGCTGTACATGGGGACTCAGAATCTTATTTGACTGCAAAATATCTAATTGACCTTGAAGCTGAAACAACTTGTCAGGGGATCTCTTGCTTCAACTGCTCTCTGTCAGCTCCTCAGCTAGCTGTTTCTTCCCTTCAGATTCAATCTAAAAAAACCCCAGGCTGGTGGAAGTGTGATAGCAACGGGCCAGGGTGAGAAGGACTGCATATTCAGGCAGGAGAAAAGTGTATTCACGGTATTTGCTTAGTTTTTGCATTGCTTTTTATGCAAAAATCTAGTGACAGCTACTGAATCAAAAGATATGCAAAACCTGAAAAGGAGGTTAAAAAAAAATCTGAAAAGAAATGCTGCGGCAAAAGGTGGTCAGGCCTATTGTACATGGATTTAAATGAATAAGCAATTAATACAAAGATGTTTATGATTATGGGACAATGCACAAAGCTAGAGGTAAATTCAGTTAACTCTGCCACAGAATCTGAGGCTTTATTTAAAATACACAGCATATCACTATGTGGATTATCTTGATTTCATGAGATTTCTGTGAGATTGTATGTATACAGCTGCTGGGTACTTCAGGTGTCTCCTTTCATCCTTGCAAAAGTAGGAATATTCATATGTCATTCCTGTGGTTTGAGTAGACCACTGGTTTTAGCACTCTGGAACCCTTTTTACCCTGGCCTAAGATTTTAACACAGGAAACTCAAAAATTTTCAAGGTTTTATCTCCCATGGCATTTTTATTTTCATTGATACAAGTTTCAATAGCTCTCATTTTAGTTTTTTTGCTGAAATTATGTGTTGACCTACCTGTCAGAGATGTCAAGTATACAAAATTTCTTCTTCCTCAGCAACGGTCTCAGGAAGACTGAGGAAGAATGTGTGACCACTATCAGCAGCACCCCCAGGGTATCTTCCCTAGACCAAACAACCCTGAATCCCTTCAATCCTTCTGCTTAGGTCATTTTTCCAGACCCTCTCTGACCTCCCTTCCTAATTATGTTTTCTGAATATCCAGACCATGTTTTTCTTGAAGTGATATGTTCAAAACCACTCAAGAGACTGCAGGTAAGAGAAGACATCCTATCAATATTAATATTGTTTAATTTTGATCATTACAAAGTCTCCTTATGACATAAAGAATTGATTAATCTACTACAGAGAAGTTTCTTTTTCCTGCCCCAAAACCGTGGAAGCTGCACAATGTCAAGCATTTCTTTCAACAGCAGAAATTAGTTTAACTTGAAATGAAAGATCAAGTCCATTGACTAAGGTATTCCTTAAAATCTCCTTAAAGTTTTTAAATGGTGTAACCTCCCAGTAAATTGTCAAATTGCCCATAGTGAGAGTATGAAGAATGCAGTGGACTTAGACAGCAAACTTGCAGATGTTTGAGTAGAGGTAAGGTGAGATTTACCTTTAGCCACTGCTTTTGTGTTTTTTTCAGTGATGTTACAGAGCAGTAAAAAAATATCTGGACATCTCCATGTACCAAAACAAATTTTCTTCCTTAAGCCCCGTAATTTGTTTTTCTCTGATGTTTTTACAAGAAACCCCAAAGACAAAACTCAAGTTTAAGTTACTGTATCTTAATTATTATCAGATATCCTCTGAGCCACAATCCATTATCTGAGCAACTTTGTCTAATGGAAGGTGTCCCTGCTCCTAACGGGGTTGGAATGAGATGATCTTTCATGTCCCTTATAACCCAAACCATTCTGTGATTCTGTGATCATATGATGATATTCTTAACTGCAGAACATATGAGGAAATTTGATTTACCACCTATGGGAAGGAGTTAATCTCTGCTGTAGAACTTAAAATTTACTGGTGTTAAAACCTGCATATAAGGTATAGGCAACAAGTTTCAATTGCAGAACGAAGACCCCTTAAACTGAAGCAACTTTGTCAAAAGCCTGAAAGGAAAGGAGATTCTATTTGCTGAAGTAATTCTTCCCCAGTGTTTTCAGTTGTTCCAAGGAAACAGCTAAAAGATAACAGTCGACCAATTAGCAAATTAATTTTGGTAATAGAAGTGGTTTGGCATTAGTGGTTAGTCACAATATTTCCCACTTAATGACATCATTTGTATTAAATTCAGATACCATCAAAGGGAACATGGTCACCTACTTCTTTTTCATTAGGGTAAATTGTGGAGGAGTCAGGGCACTGTAAACTCTGAAAGCTAGTACAGTTTTCTAGACTAAACAAGGTGTCTGCCACCTAATCCTTACATGATGGTTTTTGAAACAGATATGAGGAAGAGACTGCGCCTTATAAGATGTTAAGAAAATTGTTTTTGAGGAGAGATAGTGATTGTAGTGAAAGAATAAGAAAACATGTTTCTCCACCTGAAAGTAGTTTAAGAGATTTCTTTTGGGATGTCTAACCACCTGCCTCCAGAGATGATGGTTCAGGTTTCCCTCTTGAAAATTTGATTGGCAAGAGATGTCCAAAAACATATGATTAATGACTTGCAAGTTTAAAGTTGTCTGATGGATTTTCCTTTAAAACCTTTAAAAATGCATAGAAATAAGAGGAAACACCCACCATTTCTACCATGCCCTGCTCTAGTCTGGCAGCTAATATCAGACCAGAAAGCAATTGCATTTGAAGAATATTCTTTCTTTTAAGGAGATTTTATGGAGAACTTTAACAGAATGTTAAATTGCTCATGGACTAGTATGACAACTATTTCAGGACTGCGTGTGTTTTATAAGAAATAAGCAACATGAGCATTACATTTCTGAAAAATCCCCTTCAGGAGCAGAGTTTTGCTATTCCAGTAGTGGAGTAGAAACCAGTGCTGACCATAGAGCATCACAGTTGCAGTTATGGAAGTCAGAGCTTCTACTGCAAGTCCCTGATCTTTTAAAGGTGTAACAGCACTGTAGTGGGTACACTTCGCCTCTGAAAGCCACAGAGACCCTCCACTAGGAAAGGTCTGCTGAGATTTCTGTGTGCGAATTAAAGCGCAAATGTTATACAAAGGGACCAAGAGACTTTAGAAATATGAGCAGGAAACAGTGAAAAGAGATTCAGCCTGTAACAGTGGAAAAAACCTATCATCTAATGCCTCTGGAGAGAGGTGTGTAAAGAGGTAATCTGAAGCAGACATTTGGCAAATGGAAGACGTGATATTTAGGTTGCAAAAGTGTAGGAAACCTGTGGGGTGACAATGAACCATTTGTCTGGCAGTAAAACACAGGCAAAGGGAATAGCAGAGTGTGAATGTGCTTTTGGGACATCCTTCAAGGGAATATGACATCATGGCTCGGAGAGGAGGCACAAGTAGTGTCCCTCAGCCAGGATGGAATGATGATCCAGAAACATTTTTGCAATAAAAAGAATGAGGATAAATAGTTGTTTTAGGAAATAAAAATATATTGAAAAACAGAAAGTGACTGAGAAGTGTCTGATCAGACAATCAAGAAGCAAGAGGGGGAATTATAATTGTCAGCACAGTGTGGAAAGCTGTTGATACTGTGAAAGAGGGAGAATTATTAAGAATAGTCAAGGGGGGCCAGGCAGGAGAAATAGAAGAAACTAAGCACACACCAAAAAAAAAAAATTAGGCTGAATGAAGCAATTAACAATTCTTAATAGAGAAGTCTATTAGACGAAGAAATGTTCTCCTAAGAGACACAGCTGTAAACTCTTCAGTGCAGGCACCATGACTGTTTATATGTTTGCACTGCACCCAGCACAGTTGGGATCCTGATCTTTATTTGATCCTGTGGGTTCTGCAGCAATAGAAATAACAAACAGCAATAATTACACACTGTGGTTCAGCCATAGGGGACACATGCCGAGCTACGCTCCTCTTAGCTACGCTCAGCTGAGGTCAATGGGATTGTTTGGATACAGGCTGGTGGTGCTAACAGGATAATTTGGCCTGGTTCATCTGTAAAAATAGAATATGTGTGGTTTGTGCTCCAAAATATACCTAATTATTCTTTCTTGTAGAGCCAGGCAGGCTGGACATTTTCCAGTTACACCATGGGGAATATTTCGTGCCCAAAGAACTCAAGTGGTAGGGCTCACTGGTAGATGAGAAGAGGCAGGGCCTAGAAGGCCAGCAAGTGTTTCTTCAGAGCCATAAAATTTCTTAGAAGCTGTGAAGCAGAAATTAGCTCCTTCAGGACTGAGAGGGCACAGCCTTTCTTCCCCATCACCTGCATTTCAAGTAAAACATTGCTCAATGTCTGGTTCCTTCTCCAACAGATAGGAGGGAATTAAGAGAGCAGGACCTGAGATGAGTCTTTTCAGTCCTACAGAAACGAGGATCCTAGAGACTATGCAGACAAAGTATCCTGGCAGTGCAGTAGCTTGGGAGCAGTGGGTTGGAGACATTTCTGTGGTAGGTTACGTGGAGATGATAGCCTTCACTGACAAGAACACAGTACTTTTCTCTCTAAAGTGCTGCCTTGTTTTTCTCTGGATCCATTGTGATTGTTGTTATTATTATTATTATTACTCTTTTAATGGCTTAAAGCTAAGAAGAACTCGGGCTTGTCAGAAAACTGAGCAATTGATGAAATAGCCGTTGATGACAGCAGTCCAATTCTAATAATTTCCTGTCTTACTTTGTTGATATTGGGGTGTACTTTAGCAAAATGACTGCAATAAGTGATGCATTTTCCATCAGCTTTACCCCCGACTCTTGTGCATCTGAGAAAGACCTAGCAGTGGGTTTGGCAGATTAAGTGAAAAGCGAGTCAGGAACTACCATTATGAAATGCAGAAAGTCAATTTGAATGTCAACAGGAAAGGCATGGGATGCAAGCTTTAAAGAGCTCCACTTTGAGAAAATGAGGGCACCACATTGTGTATCCCTGACTAACTGCTCGTGTTTCAAGCTGTAGAAGAATGCCACGTTTAGATGTTTTTTACTTCACATTGATTATTGTCATTTTAGACCACAGGGTTCCCCAAGCTTCTTGCCAATGCTACATAAGTCAGAAGCAAAGGCTGCCCAAAACCATGAATTCTGAGAAAAGCCAAATTTTATTGCATAAGTTTTCTCATTTGTTTGGAAAAACCCCCTGTATTCTGTCAGTATGAGAGGGAAGAAAGTTCTGCTGCGATATAGTATTACACAATACTAAAATTTTTTTTAAAGGAGAAGATGCTGGGCAGAAATGAAAGAATTGTTATCTCGCTTTTTGAGGCTGTAAAAGCAGTGAGTGAGGAGATGAAGTAACCTGTCTGGATTATAGGAGCCGTGGGACACCATTTCAGCTTGGCTTCACTCTTTTTGATAAATCACCAGAAAGAAAAGAAAAAATAATGAACAACAAATGGCGTTAAAATTGATCAGTAAACCCGGTGAAGATCTCTGTATCTCACTTAGATCAAATAATGTTGTGATACTGGAGAGATGTATTGTGCATAATGATCTTCCTTAGGAGGAGGCAGATGCATAGAGGTCATTGATTAAACACAGTGGTTTTTGTCATTAATGCTGAAACCAATACTAAAGTGACCACCTTCATTCCTGACTCAGAGATGATGACCTCTGGCTCCTGGGTTTTCAAACCAGTTGCCGTGTGACCATAAATAAGTAGTTTATGTGGGGTTTTCTGTCTCTACTTACCTGTACGTCCCACAAATACTCTTCTTCTGCAGTGCTGCCACTCAGCAACTTCCAAGCTCTAATTTCCTCCCTGACATCAGCCCTGTGTTTCCATCATTTCCTCTGGCTGCCTGCACAAAACAGACACTGTTGAGGCATGATTCATCCACATTTGAGATGTCTGTTTTAGGATGGGGTGAATCATGCTTGTTTCTCTCCATTGACTATAAAGGGAGACAAGGGTGACTAATCGAGATGTAGATGTCTGTAGTGCAGACATCTAACATTAAATGAGATGAATGTCACTCTCAGAGCCAGCTCATGTCTGACAGAAATGGTGACAGCCAGCTGGGTCCACCAGAGCTTTGGCTCTGGCACAGACCTACGTGAAAGAAAACTGCTTCCAGGGCTATTTCAAGACCAGATAACCCTCTTCTCACGGTGTTCAGTGCCCAAGTTAATTAGCACAGAGGACACAAGCCAGCCCCATGCAGAACCAGGGCATCTTTGCATGTTTCTCCTGAATTAGTAGCTCTGGGCAGTTTGGTACAAGCACAAAGCATTGTGATCAGGTTTAAGATCATTTTTGGGCTCAACCATAGTGCTGACCTTGCTGTGCTTGAGCTGGCACCACACAGAGATTCTTGTGGATGTCTTTCCATGTTTTAAAGCAGCAGTGATGCTCAATGCATTCCCACAGCAAATAATTTGTAAAGTTGCTCTTGGTTCTTGAATCTGTAGGAAATTTAAAGTACGTATTGTGACAATATGCTGAAGTCTGGAGGCACTACTCCTTTTAATGCCCATTTTCTCTGTTATTTATTTCTATGACAGGTCTTATTATATAAAACACCTGCCTGAATAAGTTGAATGGTCCAGTTTTATAACCATTTCACTTCAGAAAAAGAAATACCATTGGTAGTTCAGCTAGTCACAACCAGCGTATTTCTTCCTACATGAAATCCAAGAAAACTTAAAGTAGATAATTTGGGTCTGGAGTAAAATCACTGAGGTTGTGTCATGACTGAGAAACAGTCACATCTAATCTCTTCTTAGGGTCCACAGACTCGTTAGCTGGACTAAAACTTGCAAAACGTGATGGAAATGACCATAGCCTAGTTTTCAGAATTGTGCAGTTACTGGGATAATGACTTTTCCATCTTACCTGTACATCATCTTGTGCTGAAAGTGTGCAAGCTGAACTCTCAGGGATACCAGATCACTGAGATGTCTAAAAGCAAATACTACCTCCATCTCCAGAGAACATCATCTGGTTCCTGAAACTCTCTCTGCCACAACACCTCATCTTAAACAAGCTTTTGAGGGAACTGAAAAATCCACAGATAAAATTTACAAGGAAAAAAATACCACCACCAAACATAAAACCAAAATAAAAATCCAATTCATAGCAAATACATACCCTTAGTCTCAGCACAGTAAATGCCATTTTTTAAGAATGACCTTTTGGAGGCTGCTTGCCTCTATACTTTTGAACAATATTACTGCTCAAACATATAACTTGCCCAAGGGTGAACACTGAATTTTGAATAAGTGATAGAACTAAAATCTTCTTTGTGTATTTTGTTCTGAAAAATAACATATAAATGTGTCAGGAAATTTACAAAAATCTCAAAAACAAGCATGAATAATGTTTCACTTTTCCTGACCCTTTTGTATGAGTCAGTCATTCAAAACCCCAAACTTAAAAAGTTTAATTTTCTTGGGTATTTAACTGATAAGCAAACTTGGAGGGGATTGGTCAGCCAAGCTATATCTTCTGTTTTCCACCCCTTATTTGTTTAGCTTGTGCACAAAACAGGAATCAATTTATGTTTTCAATAAAAATATGATAATAAATATTTTATTTCTATAGACATCTCTGTCTTAGGTTAAAGACATTTTTCGCCAAAGGTAACATTTCAAGTGAAAATGTACACAGAATAAATGTGTTGTTACACAAAGTCTGAGCACAGGGTAAGACAAATGATTGCTTGTGTAGGGTGATGTGAAGAACCAACAAGGAGAGCAGAACAGTAATTGATGGAAGTGATGACTAAACCAGTCTTATTTCTGGCAATAGACGTAGAGGGAAAAGCAAAGACACATTTAGAAGATATTAAACAGACATAAGTGACAGGATTTGGAGTCTGAATGTGGAGTTCTTCCGTAAGAACACACTGGCTTCTGAATTAAGCCATCCATCAGTGTGGTGTCTTCATAAGGAAATGAAGCAAAAGCTGCTTCATATGCATCTTCCCACTAACAAAATTATAGATCATTACAACCCAGGAAACAGATCTTCGGCTGAGAGATCAGTTTCAAGGAGAGCTTCCCACAGCACAGACTACGGTCAAGGAGAGAATTAAAACATGTGCTAAAGTTCATCCATCCATCAGAGAAACAACTAAATAACCTCAGTGTGAAAGTAACTTAGCAGCTCCAAAGTTTTAATACATTTATCCTCTCCACTGTGCAGTTGAGAGGGCCATCTGTTATCCCTGATTTACAGGAGGGAGCTTAAACACATTTAGCGTAAGTTTCCAGTTCTTTTGAGGGTCTG
>VXBQ01000806.1:25801-49117 GCA_013400175.1 Phainopepla nitens | reverse complement strand
ATAAATGAGAGCTAAAGGAGTGATTAATTTTGGCTCAGAAGGTACAACCATGGAGGAGGTCATAAAATACAGAGGTTTACATGGAAACGCATAATTTTCTTTATGGCCCTTTGGCTTTCTTCATAGTTGCGAAGTCCATACAAACTTATGGGCCACAAATCACAAATTCAGAGGAGCTTGGAAGACTTCTGGAAGTCTTTAGTTCAAACTACTTCTCAAAGTCCAACCAATTACATGAGGTTTCTCAGTGCTTTGTACAGTCAAGCTTTGAACATCCCCAAAACCAGAGATTTCACCTGGACAACATGGTAAGGTGCTTTGCCACCCTCACTACCATCTAGATTTTCTTTCCAAATATGTAGACAAAATTTCCCACCTCTAACTTTCACCAGCACACGGGTAGCTGCAGACAGCAGTGAGATCCAGCTTATTCTTCTCTTAAAGTGAAACTTCTACCTTCTCCTCATGTCTCTCAAGTCCTGTCCCCCTGATCATCTCCTGCTCACACAACCCTAAATGATGCTGGTCACCTTCCCTGCACAGGAACAATGGTGACTCCTGCTCAGCCTCTTGGCCATCAGAATTCCCAGCTATTTTTTGGCAAAGCTGCATCCTGTTCACTCACCCCTCCCATCCTAAAAGATAGGCTGGGACAGATTGCCTCCACAAGCAGATAGTTTTTCTTCATAAACTATAGAGGCAATCTAGTACAATTATCTCTAGTGTAGTTATTCATACTGAAAATACCTAAACTTCAAAATTCTTGTACTTGATTGACAAAAGTTATGATTCTGTAGAAAAGATGTTAATAATATTAAATTTGAATTATGGAGAGATATCATAGAGGGACGTCAAGGAGCAAGAATATATAAAAACATAAGGAAAAATCTCCCTCCTTGTTGGGCTCTTGCTTAGATTTATCTATGAACATTAAATTGCTTCCTAGGAACTTCACATGGGGCTAGGATTCCAAGAAGAATAGATTATCTTGCCTGCTGTTTGACCATTTTATGCCAGGCTTGTAAATAAAACAAATTACACTTAGAACACATATAAATTCCTTACCAGGGATTTCTTTCTTATTCCTCTTAGGAAACAAACATGTTTATGTGACAGTGACATCAAACTAAACAGT
This sequence comes from Phainopepla nitens, assembly GCA_013400175.1. Lineage (NCBI taxonomy): Eukaryota > Metazoa > Chordata > Aves > Passeriformes > Bombycillidae > Phainopepla > Phainopepla nitens. The sequence continues at coordinate 47,982 of VXBQ01000806.1, read as the reverse complement.
GAAATATGGAGGTATAGTGAAACAATCTTTTAATTTCCTTTCAACTTCAGTTTCCCCTCCCCATTTTCCTGCATTTATTGCAAACTTCTTTCTTTTCTCCCACTTCTTGGCTCTGAACCAAAGAGGAGTGCACTGAGGAAAGACAGCCCACTTCCTATTGAAAGCAGCTGGTTTAAGAACAGTCAGACAATGTGCTATCATAAACATCCATCCGACACTTCTGTGAAGTTCATTTTGCTTCATTCAAAATCACTCTGTAATTTCACAGTGGTGTAGTGATAATGGCAGAACAATAACCTTTTTAAATATTCAGCAGGTTCCTACCTAGGGAAAAACATCTTAAAAATCAGTTAAATAAATAGGCATATATTATCTGTGAAAGATTTTTCCTCCATCTGTTCAGATGGTGCATTTTCCAACTAAACTATCACCAAGATTGGTATCTTAGGGTGAAAAAAACTGTATTTAAAAAAAGAAGTAAGAAAACCCCCATCACTTTGTGACTTACTGAACTGGGAAACAGATGATTCTTCTTAACACAGAAGAGCTATGTGGGATGTGTCAACTTTGCAACACAGTGGTCACTTCAGTTTGGATTAAGGCACTTTTTTTCTCACTTCTTAATGTAGAATGAGAACAGAAGTAATAGACCTCACCCTTAGTCATGACAAAATTACAGACCACAGAAACTTTTACACAGCTCTGTTAGAGCAGGATGGATAATAGGGACAGCTAGAGGAATGGAAATAAGGTCTCAGAGGAGCTGTCACTGTTACAGGTGTGTTTGCAAAAGCACTAAAGTCAGCCCTGGAGTGAAGGGTGCTGAACAAACAACCCATTCTAGGATGATGTGGGCCAGTCTGTAGGAATACTGCCCAGGAAACACCCCAGAAACCCACCTGGAAGGGACTGGGTGTTATCCAGGCAGCCTGGCCATTAGCTCAGTGGACACAGTGACACCCAGGAAAAGTAAGGAACAACCATTGCTGTGATACTGCAATTCTCAGGAGTGCTCTTGGTCTGTATTTACTTAGACTTTGAGACCAAACTGTTTCATGAGGGATAATTCCTAAGTCTTTTGAGAAACTGTAGGTTTCATCCATGGCTTAAATGACTGGCTCAGACAAGCCTCCACAGGGAGGAAATAGTTCCACCCTGTCCAGAAAGTCAGAGGGGATCCAACACTTTATCACTTAAGGGTATCTGTACCTTTGTCATCCACCAACTTAAATTAATTTTTAGAGCTCTTCATAGCGACTTTAAGTCACCCATAGGAAATTAGTTAAGGTTTGGGTGGGATGCTAATGCTGAGTATCCAGTGAAAGTGCATCTTCAGAGCAGTAAAAAATGACTGCACTAACAGCCACTAATAATATTTCTGTACCTCAGCTGGTCCACCCAGAGCTGGCTAAGGTGGCATCATGTTACATGCCTCTTTTGCTTTGTGCCTCTAGGAACATAATCTCATAAAATGTATTCTTAATGATGCCCCTGGCAGTCTTGGCATCCAGATCTTTTTGAAGGCTTGGTACTAATTATACATCTAAAACACAGCCAGTAACCCAAAATATTTTTTTATTTTCAAATTTCCATTATTTTGAACAAGCTTACTGGATTTTTCTTTTCCTCTTTGTTGACAAACAAAATAATATATTTGTGAAAGGACGTTGAAAGGAACTACTTTAACTTTGCTTCATAGTTTGTATCACTCTTTGCTGTTCATTTAACCTTTGCATTTCATTTCCCTCCGTAAAACTCTCTTTATCTTTCAGCCATGCCTCATACATATTACTTTCCTACCCCTCCTGTTAAACCCCATCCTGAAACCCTCAAAGTCGAGCGGACAGCTTTAATTTCAATTTGCATTGATTTCCTTTTATAATAATAAACCACCCACAAACACAGGCAAACTTTTGACTTGATTTAAAGCCAGCTTTCTGATGTGTCTCCAGCTTTGCCTTCTGACTTTCTGTCTGTGCAGACGTAAATTATTCAGCAAGGGGTGTTGTAGACATGCCTCCTTTATTAACATCAGTGGGACTTGTGAGGCTGAAGGAAAATCTACCCTCCCCACAGGCATCTCATGTTGGAAATTTACACTTTATGACTGTGTAGAGGAACCATATATCACCCCACTCTTCATAACTGTTATTCACTCTCCAGAAAGGGAAAAAAAAAATAAAAAGAGAAAAAAAGGACCAAAAAAGAAAAAAAAAAGACAAGAAGAAGAGGAAACCTGTTGTGTTCTTTGCATTATACACGTCCTTTGCCACATTAGAAAGGAAAAAAAAAGCCACAAAAATAAAAGATGCTCTGTTAGTTTACCACTCAGTACAGTCCAAGCATGGGAAGCAAGTAAGTTCCCAAAAGAGAGTGTCATTTGTGATGCTGTAATTAATCACACATAATTGCTTAAGGTGTGTGTAGTACCTACTGACTGATTTTGTAAAACAGGATTTGCCCAGATATGATTCATTTGGCACCTTGTAGCCTTTCCTAGATCTCACTGCAGAGTGGATTGCTAGTCAGGACACTAACAGCCCACGACCAGAATATTGTGTGATCCACATGGGAGCATTACTTGGCCCATGGGCAGAATAGTATCATCATTGTTGCAAAGCACAGAATAATAAGGCAGAGACATATACTAACAGTTTGGGATAGCCAGATTCATCTGATTCATTTTAATGAGCAACTAGGCCAGCAAAGCAAACCCAACCATCTGTGCTGCAAAGACACTGAATGCTGGAATTTTCTTCCCCTTCATGGTCGTATTGCTATATCAGCACATGTGCTAACTTCAAACCTTTCCCATAACACATGTGCTCCAATTGCAATCATTTGGATGCAATTTGGTTTTATGCTTCCATTTCCCCCCTGTTGATACGAGCGGGGCGGTTGCTGTTGCTGTTGGAAATGCTTTGACATCTCTGTCTCCCTTTCTTAATGTTCTTCTGTGTGACCTTGTCCAATCAAATCTAACAGGTACTGGCACAAGCTTTTGTGCCTTGATCTGAAAATACGCACAATTATGTGCTAGTTGTTTTGTGAATGGTAATTGATGGTGCTTGAAAAACACGCATGAATTTCCCAACGAGGTAAACAAACAGGCAGGATCCCTGGTGCAGGATGTGAAAGTGCAGGAAAAGGCATCTTATATGTTCTTTCATTGAATATTAAACTACTCAGCTTGAATTAAAGCCAGATGACCTGCAAGAAAATGCAAGCAAATAAAAAGCTCCTGGTCTCATAGAAGAAACCTACAGCAGCCTAAGAGCTGGCAGCTTTTTCAGTGATTATTGCCTTTTAATGGAAATTAAAAATTAAAAAACTCAGCTCATTTCCAGCAGTTCAGGCCTTCGCTTTATGCTGCTCCTCATCTCAGGCTTCCCTTAAAGTTGTAAAGAGGGAGAGAAAAAGTCACTTCAGAGTTGCTGGGACAATGTCCTCTGACAATGACAGCCTCTGCACACTGCACTGTCCCTCCCTCGCTCCCTCCCTCCATCTCCTATGGAAAGAGGTGATGAAGCTCCCTGTCTCACACCTCCCTTAAAACCTTTACTTCTGCAGGATGTGTGCAGAGGCATGAACACCCAACCAGAAATGTAACCACAAGCAGGCAGCATCTAAGGGTGCAGGCGCTTTGCTTGGCTGTATGGGCAGTGTGACCTGTGGAGCTGGACACTCTGTGGCCACATCTGTGACTCCTACCTGATGGGAACCTTAATAGATGAAGTTCCCCTGCTTTAGAGGCATAAGCAAGTGCCTGTGTGTGGCTTTTCACCTGTCTGAGTGGGCACATCAGCTCAACTGACACTAACTCAGGGATTTCTCCAATTGCTCAAGGCAGCAATAACCCTATTGTTAAAATTATTATTGGCTTAAAAACGAGGCACGTGGAACAGTGTTGGATGCACCGATTCATGATAAATGTGATAGCACCATTTCTCTCTGCCAAGCCAGAGACACTTGGGAGCTGATGTTTGTTCCATTAACAAGAAAGGATGTTACAGTGCTACCAGGTAAAGCACATTACAGGTGTTAAATGACTTGAGTGAACGGAGAACAGTGTCAATTGTTGAATAATTTTGATTATTAGCTTGTTCAGTTGAAGGTGGCAGGATAAAAAGCCTGCATGAGGGAATTATATGGTGGGAAAAAGAGGAAACCTAGATAATGGACAAAATGTGGTCATGTTTAAAAATAATGGCAACATTATGTCTTTGTGCTCCTTCTGCGGTGAGAGGATTAGGCTGTAGCATTCACATGGAAATCGCAATGTTATGTGAGAAGTTTTAGGGAACATCCATAATTTAATCCGTGTTTCCAGAAGTCTCTCTACACTTATTCCGACATGAATTTTTCTGCTAACTTACTAATCTACTGCCTCATTTTCTGTTAGATAAAGCAGAGCTGTCTTCTGCATTTGTTGAACACTAGTTGTGGTTTTGTATGCCTTCTACAGAACCTTTTTCTTCACTTCTGTAAGTTATTTTAGTCTTGCCCTTCTGAATTTTTAACTGAAAAATAATTGTTGCTGCATTTTATTTTATTTTATTTTTAAATTTTTTTTTTAGAAAAACAGAGGTAAAATCATTGTGGTGAATAGATGTTAAAGTATAACAACACTGAAAAAACTTTATAATCCATTTTCCTCTGTGTTGTCAGCCTGGTAAGTTTTGGATACAAATAAAATTTTNNNNGCCTGAAATTAGGTGTTCCAGGATAACCCTTTGTTCTCCCATCTAGACCTGGATGAAACCTCAGCAATAAAATCCCCACCAACCCCTCCAAAACCTGCATCTCTGAATTAGCTGGAAACAGACTTCCGATAAAAAAAAAAAAAAGACAATTCTCGAAGAAATCCACAATATGTGGTTTTCTTGAGAGAATTGAAATGTTTCATTTCACCGCAACAGATTAGACACCTGAGCAGAGATGTTTAAATTAATTTAAAAATGTTGGAGTGTCTGACATCTGCATAAGCCTGAAAGATGCAGCCCAGGGGCCAGTGTTGGTCTGAAAAGACCAACACCTTTGCAAAGTGACAGCTAGAGGCTGAGTAGGGAAGCCCAGAGCATGCAGGGAGATAGGAGAAACACAAAGTTTTGCAGCATAATATCACCCCAGAGAGTCAAAGTTTTAGGTTTCACAACTTTTTGTTTTTGTTTTTGTTTTTGGGTTTTTTTCCCTGTGTCGTGAATCCAATACATAAAGAAAAATACAAAAAAGTGAAACACTTCACTGCATTTGAAGTCACTGAGGAATTCTGTCCTACTCAGGGGTATTTTGGATGTTAAGTAGAAAAAACACTCCCTGCCTTCCAAAATCAAACAGAACCAAATATTTTCACTTCCTTTCCCCTGCCCAAATATTTGCAGTTTATTTTTTTACCTTGGGAGAAAATTGCCCAAGATCTTAAACATTGTTTAATGAACTTGTGGCAGGAGTGACATATCTACAGCAGAATAATTCCGTAATTTAGCTGATTATGCGGGGGATAAAAATTAATCCCAATAAGGATTTATATAGCTACAATATTATTAAAAGTTTATAACTGTTTGCTAATTGGCATCATTAATGAAAATTAATGCGGGTACATACTTAAGTATTTCACCCCTTAATGAGGAAATGGACAGTGATGTGAAATACTGCTAATAATTAATACTAATATTTTCTCAGACAAATAGCACATCCAAGGCTTTGCCAAGAGAAGAAAATACAATTACCAGCTGGTATGTGGTGGACATGAGTTAGCATTCTAGCTAGAGTTGTTGAGAATAACCCTAGGTGATACAAATACATCAGAAAGAGATCCCATAGAACAGAAAAGGCAGTAACGAGGCTGAGCCTGAGGCAGAAGTTTCTATTACGTCATGTCATGCTGGACATTTCAGTTTGCTATCTGTAGTTCACACTTGCATTTGCAAATACAGATCATGTCATTTCCCTCTCACTGGTAAAAAATAGACGTACAGGCAAGGGGGAAGATGCTTTGGCAGAAGGGCTGGAAAACTGCCGGGGTGAGAGGCATCAAAAGGCCTGGAGGTCTTGTAGGTAGATCCTGTAGCAACAGTAAAAGCTGGAATTCCGTGTCAGCTACCTGGGATCCCTGCACAGTGCTTTCAGGTCTGCTTCATATCAAAGGCATCCTACACGCTTGGTTGAGAAGCATGAACAACAAGAGTGCNAGTATTTAGAATGTACCACAGTGCTTCATGGTTACAGTCCCAGTTTCAAATATTTCTCTGCAACATATATATTTAAATTTTTTTTTTTTTTAGGGAATTAGAAATCTTTTTTGTGACATTCATATCAAATTTTGGTGATTCAAGAAAGCCCTAAAAAAATGAGTGGCCCAATCTTCTGTTCCTTTTTTTTTTTTCTTATAATATTTAAAATGTCATCTCCATCTTTCTGGGAGAGCATGATAATGAAGAGAATAAGAGGGGAGTTTTTAACAGTTGGATGAAATAAAGAATCAAGAGTAAGAACTAGAGTCTATTTCTAGCTGTACATTCAAGGACATATTCACTCAGGTTTTATTCTTTTTCCTTGAGTACAATTAATTAATCTTTAATTAATGTCTATAAAACTAAAATTATTTCAGAGCAGAGAATGTTTGTACACCGTTTGTAAAATAACATATAGGTTACTTCCTTATTATGAATTAAAGAGGGTCATTGCACATTCCTCATGCCCTATTGAAGCTTTGTCATTTAGCTCAAAAAATTTTCAAGATTCTTCATATGTAAGGAGAGAAAATAGATTAAATTCCTGCAGGGAAGAATTGAACATAGCTTTCCCAGTCCTGGAGGGCTTCTATAACCATGGTGTTACTGTTATAAAGACAGTTTCTATCATTACATTTTCAATCTCACTCTCTGGAGGGAAGCTAGATGAAAGACTTACAGAATGTAACTTGGATTCACTGTATGTACTCTTCTGAAATACAGCCATGAGATCCAGGGATTTTATTTTGTTCTTATTTATTTTGTTCTGGGCTACAAGTCCACCCACAGATAAAATTGCTTTTATCAATTACGTCTCAGGGCGATGTAATGAGGATTAATTGCTATTTGTAAATTGCAGTGATTTTTGGTATAAATTCCACTGAATATGTGAGGTCTTTTATTGATGTAAATTCTTTGACCATTTTCAGGCATTAGATGGACTAACTGGAAGTTAACTCTCTTGGGAGTTAATTTACCTTTCCACAATGCAATGTACCTTGCATTCAGAAAAGTATCTAACCAGGCACCACTTTTTCCTGTGGTTTCTGCTCTTGAAATTGATTGAGAATTTATACATAGGATTGCTCAAGTTTCCTTAGAAGCTGGAGACAAATCTTGCAGTAAAGATTATTCTAGTGAAACATTGCATTTTTCATCAACTCTCCAGTGTTTCTTTTTTTACACACAAAGCATTTTTAAAGAGTGAGTTTAAAGCATGGTTGTAGAGATGTATGACACGTTTTGCCTTGCCCTGTTTTGTATGATTAAATTAATGCAATGAAAGGAATTAATTTGCCCTGACTATTATATGCCATCAAAGGACTAATTTTTTTCTATCTGTTTTCCTCTGCCTTTGTGTTCTGAGTTTTGCCCTCCTTCATGATGACTCACCCTGGTAGAATGTTTTCCCAAGGGATGTTTGTCTAGCAGGTAAGTGATTTTATTTTGGATCTTGGTTAGAAAGTCACCTTTTGCCTGTTTACTTTTCTTTGTAGAGGTGTATTCATCTTTGTGCTCAAAAACCTTTTCCAGCATCCCTCCTGTTATCTGTTATATCCTGCTATATTATTACCAAAATAAGCTGACTTAGGATATCATATTAATTACACCTGCTTTTGAACATCCAGCTTGTAGATGTTTCCATCTGGGCTCTTATAATAGGTTGTTTTGCTTTGTTTAAAAGCCCCAACCAAAAACAAACAGATGAAAGTCCTGCCAAAACTATAGAGAGAAATTTATAGAAGGAAAATGTATTTTTGGGTTGAACATAAATTTTTTACCATGAGGGTAGTGAGACACTGTCATGAGTTACTTGAAGAATGTGTGGCTGCCCCTGGATCCCTGGCAGTGCCCAAGGCCAGGCTGGACAGGACTTGGAGCAACATGGGATAGTGGAAGTTGTCCCTGCCCACTGCAGGAGGTTGGAACTGGGTGATCTTTAGGGTCCTTTCCAACCCAAACAATCTCGTGAAGTTAAGATTCTATGAAATAGGAAATTTTGGAGTGAAGTTTATCTCATCTTGAATAAAAGTGTTTAATGTAGGACAGAACAGTCTCCCTTTAAAGCACTTTTTTTTTTTTTCCATAGAGACAGTGATGAGTATCTCAGACAGAGACATCTGTATTGTAACTGTCTAAAGCTAAGGAAGATGAATCCCATCCAGAAAAGAGAACCAATAGTACTGTTTCAAAGACCACAAGAATATATTTCCTCTCTCTTCTTTTCTAGGCAGAGGGGGATGCAGAGGAGCTGGCCACACATCACAAATAAGATAAAAGGCACAGCCAAAGTGAACAGATTAGCACAAAACCATATGTACAACCTCCCAAAGCTGCTGACAAATACTATAGAACTTCTAACAAAATGCTAAAATTCAAAGCCTATTTAAAAAAAAAAAAAACAACAAAACAAAACAAATGGTGGGGGTGGGTACATGAAGGAGAAGGGACTGGAGGAAAGACAAGTGATATTCATTTAGTAAATTGTTCAGTGAGAAGGCCTATAGCTTTTCTCTTGAGGTTAAGTGTTCTCCTGTATTCAGCAGAACAGGAAAGGTTTACATCACCCTTCCTATCAAAGAGCTGTTTGGGCTGCCTTCTCTCCAACCTGCTTAACATCTTCATTTACATCTAGCTTTCTGACTTCTATTAAAATTAGGCTCCTACTCCACTGTCCTGCTACATGCTGTTGTTCTCCCATCCATCATTAAATTATTGCCTTTCCTTCTCTTCCTCCTCCCTTCTTTTCTCTTCTTCTCCACCTTGCATCTCCCAGAGGTATTTGCATTTGTGTAGCAAATACACTGATTCTTTTCACATGGTTTGCTCCAGTATGACATGAACTATTTAATTGTAAATTATTAAGTCATCTGTACCTTCCTGAGATGATTCACAGTGGAATGACAGGAAATTATTCCTAGTGGAGTGACAGGATATGATATGATGAAATCACGATTCACATGTAAATTGGATGTCTGCTGATAGAAATCTGAAGTCCACTGAGAATTCACAAAAAGAAAATGCTGCAAGGCGTATCCATTGGCTAGATAATTTATTAATGGACAGCCCTTGTTTTAATACTATCTACTCTTAGTTGTTAAAACCTCAGGGGGATATTTTTTCCTTTCTTTAGTTGTAGCTTGATGTGAAAATTTTAGATAAACAGCACCATTTCTAGTTTTTATATACATTCTAAACATATATCTATTTCCCCCTTAAGTATCTCAATTGTCAGCCAAACTCAAACACACTATCTGTATGCAGATATACTATAAATATTAAATATATGTATATTTTAAATGCATATATATATAAAGATTGACCGCTAGCTGGCATAATTCACTGTAGTTTTATTACTTGAGTGGAATTGTGCCAGTTTTATCCATGCTGATGTTCTGTAGACCACAGATTAAAGTGCACACAGACACTGTCATGCATCTTTATTTTTGTTCCTTCTACAAAGCTTCTGCACAAACAATCTCTTTGGCTTCCTCTGATTCACTTTAAAAGTGTTACGTTAATTTTAAATGTAAATTGCAATAATTAAATTTGACCTTATAAACTATCAGAAGTGATGAGAATTTCCCTTCCTGATTTTTTTTTTAATCTTAAATTGGAAAGGAACCAGATCAAACAAGCAGAGAATTTCAAAGTCAAAACAAATACCATCCATGGCTAGGGACTCTGCTACAATAACAAAAAAGAAAACATATGTATGTATGTGTGTGTGTTGTGTGTGTATAATATAGACATTAACCACCAAAGTATCCAACATCTTTAAATTTGTTTGTAAGACTGGCAGTAGCTCATCTTTTGTTGTTAAGGTGAAAAAAAAAAAACCCTCACAATCAAAGTGACCCACATAGATATATGTATTTTTTTTCTTTCTTTCTTTAATAATGGATACTTTCAGATACCTCCTAAGGTCCTATTCCTCCTGTCATGTTTAAAGGGTTTATTGTTTCCAGAAAAGCTTTTGCTGCTCCCTCTGGAGACTGAGCTGATCTAAGGTAATATTAATTCTGTGCCTCTCGCTTGTCGGAACTCGACTTCAAACGGAATAAATGAGATGAGAGCTGAAAGAGAGGTTATGCAAGCTGTCATCCTCCATTGTGTTGGAAGCATCAATGACTCTCAGAACAAATTAGGTGTCACTCTACTAAATCGCAGTCAGAAAGGCAAATCAGTTTATAGAAGACTTATTTGGTCTCCTGGAAAGCTCTTGCATTCAGAGCACAGTTAATCTTCCTTTTCTTTCAGTAAATTTAAAAAAACTCATTTTTATTTCCTTTTAAATCCAGATGAAGCAGAATTTCCTCATGATGAGTCATAACGTCCTCCATACAATTTATGCTGATTAGTTCTCAGTTTCTCTTTCTTTAAAAGGAGAAAAAAAAATAATCCCACAGAGGTTTGTTTCACTCCTAAAAGAGAAGTGACTACATATGTTTTATTAGATTTCTTAATTTGAAGATTGTGGCTTGGGAAAGAGGTCTATAGTGAAAAATGTTTGAAGAAAGAAGGGAATATTTGTGAAGCTTGCCAAGTATGAATTATTCCAGTTTTGTAAATCTCTTTGATTCTATTAATTCTTTCTTATGTGACTCTCAACTTATAGAAAAGGGATAACTACCTGTTTAATAGTTTCTCTGGCACTTGATTTAATACATTTTATTTTATTAATTTTTCCCCCAGTAAAGAGGCTAAAGGGATTTTGCAATCTAGGTTGCACAAGAAACTTTTTTCTTTTACAACCAAGTGGTATGCTATCAGGTTTTCACCGAGAAAGGCGTGCTCAGCTGCTACTTGAGAAAAAAAAATTGCCATACTTTAGCAAGATCAGGACAACTATGGAATACACCTCACATAAACTGAGGTGCCTATTCTAGTTTCAAAATTTGTCTATGCAAGGAATGATTATGGTGCAAGAGGAGGAGCTCTGCAGAGTGAAACAGCTGCAGTTGAGGGCATTTTACATTTTAAAATAATTTTTTTTCAGATTGTCTTTAGTCTTGACTTATGAACTGGGACGCAACAGGTTCTGCAGGACATCAAGTATATTTTTCAAGAGCATCTCTTAGTTTTTCTTGGTTTAAAAATATTTGAGAACCCTCCATGCTGCGCAATAACTGAGAGAAACTCGTTTTCCTCAAAAGTATGCTCTTGACAAAAACTGGAGATTCTACATTAAGTTTTCATCAAGATCAAGATAAATGAAAAACACAAATTCCTAAAACTAAATTGGTTCCCAGGAGTCATTATGTCACTTTGTGATTGAAGCTGTGACTTGGGAACCCAGTGTAAAATTTTGAATGACAAATGACATTTAATTTCCTGAATTTTAGAGAAATCTTTAAACTTTGTCAGAGCTACAGTTATTAGGCTTTCTGTAGAAGACATAGTGAGAGTAAGTGAATTAAACTGTGTTTAGGGAAGACTTCAGGCTTATGTAAGAGTTCCCTAAACTTTCTAGTGGGAAATAGGAAGGAAAACCAGAAATTAACTCCACTTATCAACAGTTATCTAAATATCTAACCTTCTCCTCAAGCAGAACATCTGAAAAAAGACAACCCAAACAGAGAGGAGCCAGAGATGCTCCTTCTCCATTGCAAATGACAGAAGAAACATCTGTGCACTCAATGAGTGAGGAGTTCCGTAACTAAAGGATCATCCTGCTTACTTTGAAACAGAGATTTAAAATCAGTCGTCTTACCATTCTAGCAATCTGCTGAGACCATACACAACTTGGATATTTTAAAATTAGGCTTTGTGAATCACTGGCATTGAAATGTTTCTGCATCAGGAGATAAGCAGTGTGCTTTTGAATCTCCTCAGGCACAGAGGGGATTTGAACTTAGATCCTACACATACTGGAAGGTGGATCTAAGACTTAAGACATGAAAACATAGTTAATTCCCTTCATTCCAACTTTAAAAATAATAATAAAAAAGGCTTTTGCCTGAGCTTGTTTGTTTGTTTCCATAAAGATGAGACAGAGGGATTATGTTTGAACATACCAAATGGAAGAAAATTCCTCTTTACTGGCAATGTTGATATGGAAAAAAAATTCGAAGTGAGAGGAATATTTCTCAGAATTTCATGGAACCATAGAAGTTTGGAAAAGAACTCTAAGAGCATTGAGTCCAACCTTTAACCCAGCACTGCCAGGACCACCACTGACTCATATCCCCTGCACCACATCTATATATTTTTTGGACACTTCAAGTATGACTTTACCGCCACTTCCCTGCAGATTGCCCTGAAAAACTTACTAATTCTCTACCTCCCACACACAAAATCCATTCTGTGGATCTTGCCACAATGACTAGGAACCTAAAAAAATTAATCTATGTGTTAATAAGTGGATCAGAATCAAGATGTCATCATACGAGAAGCCACATTCCCAGGGAACATCGCAAGAACTCAGTGCCTAAATGTTTATGGATTGTAAATTGCTATTTTAAAGTAAGATTTCCGAGATAAAAGGAGGAAGTAGGATCAACAGCAGTATCAGCTCTCTGATACTCGAGTGATGACATCTCCCTTTTTTTCTCAGCACATTGTGATGGCTCCTGAGCAGAGGTTCTAAACAGGTAACTAAATATTTTCTATAAGCATTTCTTCCAAATAAAAAGATATGTTTGGTTTGAGTGAACTCATACATCATTTATACTCCCTTTCTCTTGGTATTTTGGCTATTTAGGTAAATGAAAAGATTCTTTGCAGAACCAGCTCAGTTTTAAGCTCAAATTGCAAACTATTTGAAAAAGAAAAAAAGAAAAAAAAGTGTTTAATATACATTCCGGGGAGTACCTATGGTGTAAGAGTCACTTTGATGAGTTTGATGCACAAAATGAAGTAGAGGAAGGAGCTTTCAGACAGTGAAGCAGCACAGCCCTGATCATCCAGAAGATAGTGAAGAGAGGGACATCCTTTCTAGCTAAAAGCTGTCTTATCTTATATTCTCCTCCTAAGATAGGGGGCAAAATCAATGTTAACCTTTTATGCAAAAAAGATGTGCTTTCACATGTGCTGATGTTTCTGGAGATAGGAGTAAAGTTCTCACAAAAGCAAGTGGTGAAATATCTTTTCATGTAGTTCCCTAACTCTTAACTACTCAGAGATAAAAATGACAAAGTCCTCATAAAGGTGTAAATTTGAAAATTCCTAAAAATGTTGAACAGTGCACCTAGCTATAAAGGTTTGTTTTTTTTTTTCTCAGACAGCAACAAAGTAGGTTTACCAATGGAATTTCTAGAGATGTTTGAAAGTTAATAAATAAATAAATCCCCCAAGAAAAGGGGATTTCTCAGACAAAGGGAAAAAAAAGAAACTATGTTTACCACACAAATTGTATTCAAAGCAGTGAGAAAAGCTAGGCATGCTGATGCTAAACCACACTTATGGTTTCACTTATTTGATGTGTTCATGGAGTGCATCAAAAATGGGCTGAAAATCGGTGAAAGATGGGAAACAAAGGGAAGGAATAAATAGTCAGTGGCACAAGGTGAACAGTGGGATGCCTTGCCTCATTGTTCTGCATTAGATCTCATGTTTGAAATCTGTATTAATGATCTTGAAAGAGGGTAATACTGAGGTTAGGAAAACTTGCAGATGACACAAAGTTATTTAGCAAGCACAGACCAGAGAGATCCGTGAGGAACTTCAAAGAGACTTAGCTAAACCATGTGGGGGCAAATGAAGTTCAATGCCAGTAAATGCAAAGTAAGGCATACTGAAGGGAAAAAAATAAATTAAACTGCTTGTACATCTGACAGGGGTATACATTCACTGCCTCAACCCAGGAAAGGAATCTGGGCATCAATGAAGACAGATTTCTCTACCATATGCAGCTGTAGTTTTAAGAATAAAAAAAAAAAAAATCAAACAAGATGTGAGGCTTCATAAGAACTGAGATGGGGATTGATGCAGTAAATACTACACAGCTAGCCTATAAATCAAAATGTGGTCTCATCTGGAAAAATTTGTGAAGTATCATTTCACTACTGTAAAAACAAAATAATAAAAAATAAGGAAAAAATTGACAAATGGAATAGATCCTTTGGGGAAAAAAAATCCGACATGTAGAATGATTGAAAAGATTGGGAAGAGTTACCTTAGAAAGGAGAGGGACAAAAGGACATAATGAAAGGGTAAAAATAAATGACTGAGGGAAGATAAATTAGGTGCTTCTCTTCTCAGCTAGAGGCAGGACAAGAGAATGTGCAATAAAATTAAGGAGGCTGGCAAGTTCAAAACAGATAAAAGGCAACAGTGGTCTTTTTTTTTCCTACAATGAGTGATTAAGCCAGGGAACCTTCTGAGACACTAGAAGTGATAACTAAAGGACACTTCAAATAAATATTTAAACAAGAACTGCTAAAGTAGAAATAAGAAGGCCAAATATTTTTTTGGAAGTATTTGAAAGCTCTCTTTTTAAAGCCAGGTTTCTTGAACTTTCCTTTGAAGAGTTGTTTTAGTCTTGTGCCCAAATCCCTCAAACTCTGGAGGAAAGAGACTCGGAGGACCTAAGGTTTAGTTCACATAATGTGATTTCTATATTTGAGCATGCTGACCATCAGCCTTCATGCTCTACACACAGAATGTTACTCCAGCTTTGGACCAAATATTTGTTTCCAGACATTCAGCCAGGAAAAGTTCCTTGGCACCAGCATGACCATTTAGGAGAGACACTAAGGATCTGTCTGATGGCCCAAACTCTAGTAGGCATGGTGCTCACAGCTTTTGGAGGTGAGACACTGGGCTTCAGGGATTCAGGATCAGTCTCATCAGAGCAAGGCGTGCCTTTCTCTAAACTGTGCCTAGACCCAGGCTGCCTACTCTGGTACAACCTGTTATTATTTGTCCTCCCTCTCTCCTGGGCTGCTTGCTACACCAAATCATCAATATTTATCTTTCAGACTGCAGGTTTGCCCACTGAAGGTGTGATGAATGCCCTTGTGCTTGTAGGCTGTCAAACACAACCAGGTTCCCACCTCATTGAAGCCTTAAGTTGTGAAACATCAGAAACTTGAAGCAGCATCTGTCCATCCAGGGAAGGAGCAAAGGAGACACGTTCCTCCCTTCAGTCATGGATGCCAGCCTGGAGTACCCTAACATCTGACACTATGAGTGGTGACCCAAACCTCTGCTGTCTGGCAGCTCCCTGACACTCCTCTTTACAGTCATTAAAATAGAAATGGCATCTGACAGACATGAACATCATTTCACTTCCAGCTCCCTCAATTATCTTCTCCTTTCCACTGCCCTCCCACTCTCTGTGTGGTGAGATAAATGTATTTTCAGAGCTGTCATTTTAAAGAGTAAATACTTGAACCATCAATAACTATGTGCACTTTGCCCCAGCTGAATGAAAACATCCTTTGTGAACATAGAAGCAAATGATGCACAGTTAAGTAGAAAGAAGCTACCTGAATATACTTATTTCAGCTAACTATTTCTGTATTATGATAGCCTGTTTCCAGTAGATCAAAGAAACCTGGCAGTGTTGTTTTTTTCACACTGAGAGAAGCACAAACATCATTTAAATGCCCCCTCAAAATATTCATGCATCAAAAATCCGTTGAAGGCTCAGTCTATTCCCAAGCTGGCTTTCAGCCAACATTGTTATGTTGTTGCTGCATCATGAGGGAAATAGCAGACAGTAGAAAACAACAAACAGCAGAGAAGACAAGTCTTTTAAAACAAATCCAAACAATTAAAAACAAAAATTAAAAAACATTTTAGCACTATTTAAAATTTCAGTGTTAGCAAAACTCACTGATAATTGTTCAATTATTGATTTAGTTTTACAAATGAGATTTTAATTGCTGAATTCTAGGATGCTGTATTCAGAGTTTTTCTAACCCTCAGTCTGATGGTTTTTATTTTGTTCTCTAAAATATATATAGCACATGGATGCATTTCTCACTTGATGGAAGTGCTGTAGCTTCACTGAAGCTGACAATTACCTCTTTCATAATGAAGGTCAAGTAAAAAGTAAATGGGATTTCTCACTATCTGGTGAGCTTTTTCCAAGACTAAGGGTGAATAATCTTGCGTCAAACCAATAATGTCTTCATGACTTCGTCTTTGAGAAAGCTGTGGATTTTCTGCTTAGATTCTTAAATAGATGGAGAATCTAAGTAAATTATTCCAATGTTTAGTTGTTCTTAACTAATCTTATAATTAAAAACAAAACAAAACAAAAACTCTCATGGTAAACAGAGAAGGCTTTTTAGGGAACACAAAGAGGAAATGAATGCAAAAAACACCCCTTGGTTAAAATGCTGGCATGTCCTTTGTTCTGCCTACCTGGTCCTGTATGGCTGTGATCCGAGGCTTTATCCACCCAGCAGGGCTCCCCCATGCAGCCAGTGCACACACAATGATATCTCTCATGATAAGCAAAGTCCTAATCTCTCTTTCTCTTCATTCCATGAAATCCATCAAAACCAACCGTGTCATCATCCCAGGAAGAAGCCAGGGAAACTACTAGGCTCTGCTGAACTTGGACCGACTCAAAAGATTCTTGACAAAGGTATTAGCAATTCCTGTCCTCCGTGGTGAAACTGAGGCACTGTGTATCCAGAACTGCAGCAGTATAGAGACCCTCAGAAGGACAGCCGGATTCAATTTCTGCATGGATGTAACATCTGCATTTGCTTTTCAACCTTCATCTGATAACAAATATGTGCATATAAATGTAGATGTATATATATATATACTATTGTGTATATATATACACATATATATCTTTTCTATTTCTATGGCACAGGTCTATGCATATGTATAATCCTAACTTTGGAGCAAGAAATAGCACTCAGAATTACAATCATAGAATCATCAGGGCTGGAAAAAATCTCCAAGACCTTCAAGTCCGACCAATTCAGTCTCAGATGGACTATCAGTCTCAGATCAAGTCCAAAGGGAATGGTAGCATTGCCAGAACTCCTCCAGAGAACTGCTGGTGTGAGGCAGACTTATTTCATAGAATCATAGAATGGTTTGGGTAGGTAGGGACCTTGAGGCTCATTTCATTCCTCCCCTTGCCGTGGGCAGGGACACCTTCTGCTATCCCAGGTTGCTCAGAGTCACATCCAATCTGGCCTTGGACACTTCCAGGGGTGGAGAGACTACAGATTCCCTGGGCAGCCTGTGCCAGGGACTCACCATTCCCACAGTCACAAATTTCTTCTTAACATCTAATCTAAACCTACCATCATTTTGAAGCCATCACTCCTGTTTTATCATTATGTCCTTATGGTCTTTAATAGAGATGTCCACATAGAAATGTGTCTTAGGACTGAGTAGAAAAGGGCCTCATAAGTGTAGATGCCCATGAGTTTTGGTGGTTGTGAAAACAAAAAAAACCAAAACAACCAGAACATATGAAATAATTTAGATTTATGCAGATCAGATTTCATCTAGACTTTGAGAGATCTCCTTAGAAATCTTGACTTCTCAGCTTCAGTTCTCTAGTTCATGTTCTTCTCTGGCCACTTCCAACACTATTCTTTAATTTTTCTCCACTCCGTGCAGCCATGTTGCCCTGGAAGCTCTGTGATTCTTGGAGTGAAGCACATGGGTACTGTGCAAACAAAGGCCATTTGAGAAATCCTTGCTGTGAGCTGGGCAGCCTGGACCACTTCACTCTCTGCCCTTCAGCACTTTCACCATCAGTTCTTTGACTCTCTTGCAAATTCACATGGAATTCATTGTTGGAGATCTTCTCTCTGGTCTTGATGCCTTTTAGGCAAGGCAGGGCTGTCATTTTAGGCCTTTGAGCTATATTTGCTGGTTGATGGATGCCTCCACATTGCCAACTGAAAATCATCCAGAAGTCAGCTATAGCAGATGTGCCATGTAATTACACTGTCAAGAAAGAATTCCAGATAGTGGCCTGGTAATTTTAAGAATCCATTTCTGTCCATCAGAACATTCCCAGTATTTTTTTCCTAGATATTAAGCATTTCAGCCTTTTTTTTTTTCTGCTGTGATGAAATATGTATTTCAGCAGAATTTTAAGACAGAAAAACCAAGGTATATCTCGTGTGATATTATGCCTATGGCTGACACATCTTGAGCTAGGAGCCTAATCACCCTAATCACCCTTCTTACCCTCCTTAAGGCATGCGAGACAGAGCCCTTCTTGCAATCCTTCAGAGCTTAGGTGGCACCACTCACCCACTGGAGTGATGGTGTTTTACATCTGCTGGTAAGGAAGCTCCCAGTCCAAATGGCCCTCTAATTTGGGAGCTTTATTTAAGAGACTAAATGCAGGACAGCTGAAGCCACAGACAAGGAGGGCCCTTTCTTTTTCTTTATTAGACCTCAGATACAGCATGAATCAAAGCAGGAGGTGTCAGGGTGCCAATGTTATAGCATCTGATATACTGTGCTTTGGGCACCCTCACATTCAGGACAGTTGCTTAGCAACTGGGATACAGGCTGAGGATGTAGAGAGTCTGGGATCTTTTCTCTGCCCAACACGATTAGCATGACTTGGATAAATTACTTCACCTTTCTGTATTCCTCTTTCCCTTTATACATTTATTTATTCTGTCTCCTACTGAACGCTTCAGCAACTCCTTTGAAGACATCACAGCCTTCATGTAATGAAATTATTCACCTCCTATGAAGCTGCAGATCCTGGACAATGACTTGGGTGTCACCTCCTTTTGCTACCTGTCTTTCACAGGTGATCACCCTCTCCTTAACTGCGTTCATCACCAACACAAAAGAGCTGCCATATTCACTGCCTAGCACTGAGAGCATTTCGGCAGGGAAGCGCTTTTAGTCCGTGTATGAAAATATCTGAGCGCAAACCATTTCCAAGAATCTAAGCTGGCATTTGGCAGAATGTCAGTAGACTTTATACAATAACACTATCCAACTAGACATATTAGGAGAACAGAATCTGCAAGACAGCATACTTTTGGCTCTGTTACATATTCATGCTACTGCCACAACCACCAGCACCAGAAAATACAGACAGGTGGAAGGACAGTAGGGCTAGCACTGGACCTTTGTGAAGGCATTCTTTGCTTGACTGATGGTTTGTAACTGCTCATCATGGACAGTGAGCTGCGAGGTTTTGTCGTCCAAGCTAGGAGCTCTGGCTGATCGGCAGATGAATGAAGAGTTGGCTCCAAAGTCTGTAACCCTTTGATTTCATGGTTGTTTTCTACATCCTGATCTCTCTGCAGCTGCCACCTCAAAGAACAGGGTGAGAGTAATTGTGTTGGCTTGCCTCCAAAGCCCGGAGGAGTAGTCACTTGCTACTCTCCCAGATTATCTGCCAGGCAAACAGAAAGGTTAATGATGTAGAGCTTGATTACTCTGGTAGAAAGAAAGCAGTCAGCTTGATCCAAAAATCTTTATTGTGTGTGTAAGGGAGATGCATTAAAAGGACTCAGAGCTGGAATATGTTGTCTCCTCCATTCTGTCTTTGAACATGGGAGTATTTGCCTTCTGGCACATATGGTCTAGTAAGTAATAGCTTCCTGCTGCGCATACATCTTTTTGTCTGAAGCTTGTTGTTTAATTTTAAGACATTTACAATAGTTTTGTTGTTAAGAAAGCCAATCTTCTCCAATATCAGCAGAATAAACATTTGAATGTATGTGTCCCTGGAACAGATTGAACACCATTAGTTGAACTATGTACATATAAATACGTTTTTATATAAAAATACTTACATAAGTGTGTGTGTGAGACACTGTGTCTGTGTGTATACATGTATGTGTATACCATGAGCACATGATTCTTGGTATTCATCTCTGAGATAAATGCAAACAAGGTGTATCAAGTGAAATGCATCAACAACTCCAACAAACCCTCCAGGGGGAAAAAAAAAAAAGGAAAGGAAGAAGAAAAACAAAGTGATGAGAAGCCAAAATAAAAGCAACCAGAACCTGCCAACTGAACAAATGAACAACAAAACTACAAGATTTGGAAGATAAAAGAGACCTTACCACGGCTGGAGACAGTAAAGTTTGGTTAGAGTTAGGTGATTATGAAGGTTGGCTTCCTTTTGTAACAAGATCCTGCATTGTGGAAATGTTTAATATTAAAAATGTAACAAAAAAGAAACTTTATGAACCCACATAAATTGAAATCTTTCACCCTTTGGTTGAAAACCAGAATATTCTGGCCCAGAACTGAAATACTGAAGCCAAATCCCAATATATTTTCTTCCACAGTGGTTTATGGACTTTATAATTCAGAAGCATTTTTCTTACATTATTCCACGAGGATTTGATTCTTTGGCAGAATCATATCTTGCATGATATTTAAAGAAGAAAATTTTTTTTGTCTGCCTACAGTGGCTTCTGAAAAATTTAAATTTTTCATTGGAAAGAAAATTATCTTTGAGATTGGCTCTACATTTTACCTATGGTGAAGGACCTGGAGGAAAAGAAGTGCATGATAATTTTTTATCTCTCTTCTCCTGCCGATTCCTGATTACTCTAACACAGTTGCAATTTGCAGCAAGTTTAAATGTCTTTATCTAAGAAGTTTCCACTTTGCCTTTTTTATATAATTCATATTCTAAATAGAATTTAAGATCGATATCTTTAAAATACAAACTCCAACAAAGATGTTTTTGTTGAGTTCTGGATGGGTTTCTCACTTCTGTTTAATACATTGTTTTTTACTAGATTCTAATTAAATAATGTCATTTATTAATTTCTCTGTGAGTTTATACTTCTATTTTTCATGTCAGTTAAGGCCAGACCAGGGGTACCTGTACTGTGTTCCTCAAGATAGCTGCAGATCTAAGACCTGGGGACCATGTCTCAGCCTCAAGGCAGGTGTGATCCCTGTCCTACTGTGTTGGCTCCTCATCTTTTTCACCTTGTGTCTTAAGATAAAATTCAATGAACAGCTACATGAGTGTTTCAAGCACTCTTGGGGAAGAAAACCTCATTTAAAAGGAACAAAACATAGGAAAAATCAATGGAATCTTCATGGGGAAAAATATGACCCACTCACAGCCACTGAGAAAAGAGGAAGGTTCTATAAGGCAAAGGCCTAAAGAACTCTATTCATAAGCAAGAGGAATACAAGTGGGAAAGGAGTGAGTAAAGAAATGATTCAGGACAAATGTCTCAAAACAGCTATGGGAAAAGCTCTTCAAAAATACAGAAAATGTTTGGAAAAGCTGAAGGGAGAGGAAGGATGCCACCAAAGATGCCTGGAAGTCACAAGCTGACAAGTCAAGGCAGGCTTTCAAAAACTAAAAAGTCAGGAAACGTCATTCTTCCTAAACATCTACTGAAGCCCTGGGGCACAACAAAGGAAATCCACTACAGCTGCATGGCAATTGGTAAATTCTTGTTATCATGCTATGTGCCAAACTCCTTTCTCTTTGCTTCTCTAATTCATCTGTCAGCGTGTGGGGATAATCTATACACTGAAGGGACTTGTGTGCTAAAACGTCAATTGGGAGACAGCCCTCAGCCCTTGATGGGGAGATGAATTTATAAGAAAATCTCAAAATACAGAGTAGAGGAGCAAGGAGCTTGGTTCTGCAAGGAAAAGGTGGCAGAGAGTGGGTGAAAAAATGAGGCCAGTTTTCCAAAACACATGAGTTCAGTAATTAGCCCTAGAGCCATGGCTTTAAAGCAGACAGCAAAGATTAATATCATGCCA
This sequence comes from Phainopepla nitens, assembly GCA_013400175.1. NCBI lineage: Eukaryota > Metazoa > Chordata > Aves > Passeriformes > Bombycillidae > Phainopepla > Phainopepla nitens. Next base: position 26,092 of record VXBQ01000806.1, on the reverse strand, counting down.
TCTGAAATCAATTTAATCCTATCATTTTGAGTAAATAATGTTTCGAGTTTCTACAAAACAGAGGCTCTACTGGAAAACATTCATGACTCTAATTTTTGAAACATAAATGATGCAGTATGATGTGTGTTGAAGGAGGAGGATGAGTGTGTATGTGTGCGTGTGTGCATTAAACTTTATCTTTTTATTTAACTGACAACAAACACAGCTCTACTTGATCTCCAGAAGCCACAGAAGAGGATGTTTGGGCTTTCTGAGCTGATTTACAGGCCACCGAAGAAACACAGAGAAAAA
>VXBQ01000806.1:11490-24518 GCA_013400175.1 Phainopepla nitens | reverse complement strand
CATTCATGTGCTAGAAACTGTAATAAGAAAAAGTTCACAAGATTGCCTTCAGATAACAAGAGCAAAATAAAGATAATAAACCCAGTAATAGGCTATAAGGCCTCTCACACACCTCTTCTAACAATAGTTTTCAGTTTCCTGCAAAACAAGTGATAATCCTTATGTCAGGTGTGCACATTTGGAGATGGAGGATGTTATTTTCATCAGATATCCCAATCATTGTTTAAAACAAAGGACATTATTGCAATGAGAAGCAAAGATTACTCTCATTTTTTAGACCACAGTGTCTCTCCCCTTGCTCAGGGTGCCAGCAGATTCGCATTGACACTCTTGCTTGTTGAGACTACTGCTTTATTTTCACTATCACAATAAATCATTAAAGCCACCACGTTGTCTTCTCTGCAGCTTAGCAGGAAGTGACACCTGGCATGGCAGAGAGGGCGCTCAGTGTCCACAGTGCAGCTCAGTAGAACAGGGTGACAGAAGGCCACAAAACCAATTTCCAACCAGGAGCAAGCCACCAGAGAAACCAGGTGAACCAAAGGGTGGTGGGAGGCTCTGGGGTTAAAGTTCTACGAGGGGCTTCTGAGGGTACTGGGAGAAAAGGAGGTTCAAGGGGAACCTTCACCCTCTCCACCACTGCCAGAAAAGAGGTGGAAGCCAGGTGGGAGCTGGTCTTTTCTCCCTGGGAACAAGAAACAGGAGAAGGGAAAATTGCCCTTGAATTGTACCAGGAGGTTTAGATTGGATCTGAGCAAAACTTTCTGCACTAAAAGAGAAGCTGAGCATTGAAACAGGCTCGCATCAGCATCGCCATCCCCAAAAGAGTTCAAAATATGATTTAGTGGTCATGGTGGCATTGGTTGAAGAATGGACTTGATGATATCTGGGGGTAATTCCAACCTGAATGATTATACATTTAAATATCTTTTTGCCTGAATTGAGGCTAGGGGAAGGCAGGATTATACCTGCATTGAAACAAGTCAGGTATTGGTCCAGGAAATCTTTTCACTGCATCATTACACTACAGATGAGAAATTTGGTTTCCAGTAACTCTATGATTTATTTTTTTTTAACTGCAACTGAGTAATTTATGATGAACATGTTGATAAATCATTCACATTTTTTAACAAAATGAAAAGAATGGTCTGCTGCCTGCTAGTCACAGGAGCCATCTAGATTTCTAACTAATGTTTTCCAAATTAAGGGGCAGAATGAGTTAATTTCTATGTGTGAGTAAAGATTACTGTTTTCCTTTTTTTAGAATTTTTGGCTTGGACTCTGTAAATTGTTCCATTCATACCTATTATGATCCTGAAGCTCTTGAAGTCAACCACATAAACATATGTGAAAATCTTTCCAAAGCTTCTTACTCAATCATTTTTCTATTGCATTGTCTGGGGGTTTTCCTATTCTTGATCTGTAAGGTCAGGAACCCCATATTTGATCTTTTGAACTGAAAGTTTCTTTGGAAACCCTTCAAAATAAAATTTAAAAACCAACCAACCAAAACCCAACAAAAAACAAACAAACAAAACCAAAACAAAAAATAATTTAAAAAATTCAAAAAAACAAGGAGAGAAAGGAAAATGTTGAGCTTTAGATGACAGACCATTAAAAAACCCCAACAAACCCAAACCTATAATTTCACAGAAAACAAATAGTTGGTCATGCTTCTCAATCCACAAAGAGAAACCCAAATCCTTCCACAGTGAGGCAATATTCCTATGCTTCTTCTCTATAATAAGATTAGCCAGGCCTGTAAAAGAACAGTTGCATCACTACAAAGCATTTTAGGTTTTAATCTTATGAATTCAACTGCTGGAGTCATAAGGGACCATTAATTTCTTTTCTTGTGGGGTGTTTTTTTGGAGGCTTTTTTAATGACACGTCCAATTTAGGATGATGAGAATGATATGTACCAAATTTTAGTACATGTAGCATGCATTTGTCTCTGAAGTCTGAGAGCATGTGAGTCATCATAAGGGCTTCAGGTTGTGAGAAACATCAATGATGGAAACATTAAACCACAAAAACAAGTTGGCCTTATAATGGTTCATTTACTCTGGAGAAAAATAAATAACTAGATGAAATCTCTTTTAATAACTAGGAAGATTATCATGGACTATTCATTTCATCTGGCAGACATTTGCCGGCTATCTCCTAGAATATTACTATTCTTACATCTTTATAAATGACTGTATATATTCATTATTCTTTTATTTACAGCCATGGTATGATTCATTTTTAAATTCAAGGCAGAGAGAACTGCAGATCAAAATTCTTGATATTTAACCATAGACAGATGGTAGGATAGAAATTAGAGGAAGGTAAATAACAAGTTTTATAACCGTATTCAAATCTATTAAAAACACCACAATAACACACTAAGGTTGTTTCCTTGGGAATTTAGACCTTGTTGATAACTAAACCTTGGAGGTTTGGTAGCTCTGGATGTGACTAATATTAATAAGCCTTCCAAACAGCCAGTTCAGAGGACTTGCACTTTTTTGAAGCTAAGGTGATGTTTCCTGGAAATGGATCCATTTACAGACAAGAAAGTGACCAAGAACTCAGGGAGAGTTGGGAACTGGCACGTGCCAGGATGTGGATTGTAATTATGAGGAGAAAATTCTTGAGTTCAGCATATAATTCATGGCTTGGAAACTTACACATCTAACCTGGAACTGGAAATTTTGCTCCGAGAGACAGTTTCCTGGCTGCAGCACTTCTGAGCACTGTCTCTCAGAAACCCCTTTGGGCACATGCCACCTAGGATCATTTAGCAGCAAGTGCTGAAATAGCAGAGAATTTGGGTTGTCTTTCCCCAACAGGGACGCTGAGCTACAGAAATAGAAATACTTTGCTCTTTTGTCAGCGGTGGATAAAATATCATTTCAAGTGCAATGAGAAATATTGTAAACAAACTGAAATTTTTATGCTATACCTTAAGATGAAAGTCAGTTTGGCTGCTTAATAACCTCACTCATGAAAGGCATGTGACTGCAGGACTCATTAAGAAAACCTAGCTTTTAAAGTTGCTTTGGCAACTTTAGCTATCCTCTTCAGGATTGTAATCCCTTCAGAATAGCAGATATCTGCTACGTCCACAACAAATGTAGTGAACATTATTAGGTAAAATAAGAAAAAAACTGCTGTTGATGCTGGTAAGCATAGTTTCTGCTCATCTTTTCCTTAAGTGAATATTCACTGCTCAGTTTCTTTTAAGAAACATATCCCAAAAAACCATAAAATCATAGAATGGTTTTGGCTGGAAGGGACCTTAAAATTTGCCTCATTCCAACCCCCTGCCATGGGCAATGACGCTTTCCACTAAATCAGGTTTCTTCAAGCCTCATCCAGCCTGGTCTTGAACATTTCCAGGGATGGGACATCCACAGCTTCTCTGGATAGCCTGTTCCAGAGCCTTAACATCTGCACAAATGATGTTCAGAATTTATTCCTAATATCCAGTCTAAAAATGTGTCTCAGAGGAAAGAAGGGAAGAAACAGACTTGTAAGTCAGTTCAGAGAGAGTCAGTTCATCTAACATCTCATGGAGGACACAGAACACCTATGTGAGTGGGGGATTAATAGTAGCAAGAATTTGTGAGAAAGAGAGATAATGCAGAGATGAGGGCAATTTTACAAGGAGATCAAGTATTCATGGTAAGACTCGGTCAGCGCTCAATACTTTTACTTTTGTTAGACTGATATTCAGATCTGAATGCAATAACATGACCTACCATCTCAGTTTCTACAACACTTCAAAAACCAGTCAGAACAACTTCTGCAGTAAAAACAGTTATTTCTAACAACTCTTGGAAAAAAGAGAGGTCTAGATGACTTAAAGGAGTAAAACCTAACAAGCATCTTTGAAAGGAATAAAAAGAGGATTTTGGAGATTAACACTATTTTGTCAAAGAAATTGTAGAAAAATTTGCAAATTAAAAAACATATATATTTCTGAGCCGCTATGAGACTACAATTGTAGCAGATTTGGCAAAACATCAAATGATATACTTATAGTGCATAGGTAGAGAAGGTGATAGACGTGAGGCACATGGATTTTAATACAACCTTATACTTGGTCTTTGTGACATTCTCACAAGCAAATAAGAACAATTCATGTGCAGTTTTGCTGCACAACTGTTGTTCAAGAGTTGTATCCTCAGGTATCAGTGGAAAAGTGACTGACTCTGAAGACATTGCATGCAGGAGTCTAACTGGAGTCTCTTACAAGAGAGGGTTTAATGTTGTTATGAAGTACACCAGTGATGGATGCCCATGTGTAGTACAAGGAGCTCTGTGGAGAAATACAAAACAAGTGCTCTACATGGTAGGATGAGAATTCAAGCTGATCTTGAGAACCTGAAAAAAATTGTCTGAATTTAGATAACATTGCTGGAGGAAAAATGTAGGGAGAAGGTTTTTTAGCTTGAAGAAGAGAAGGTTAATAGTTTTTTTTCAATAGAAAGAAGAAATACCACAAGTTTGTCTGTGTAGCCTTTTAAGAAAGCAAATCAGATTAAGAGTAATGAATAAAATGATCATAATTTCATAATTTTGTGTAGGTTAAATAGGAACAAGGTACAGCCTACTGCTCTGTCTGTGTTTTTGGATGCTTTTAAGAAAAAGTGAAAACCCTTTGGAAAGATATGTTTGATCTTTTGCTTTGTTGAGGACAGAACACAGCGGTCTCTTTTGGTCCCTTCAAGCTCTATATTCCTGTGTCATCTTACTTTTAGGAAGAGTTTACATGCAGGGATTTCTGCGTCTGTAACCAGTGGAGAAACATCAAGGGTAAAGAACACATCTTGGGTCTGCAAATGGAGCAGCCTTATTGGAAATGTGAGAGATGAAAAGGAAAGTTGAACAGCCATGAAGATGTACTGACTTTTCTTCCCACTAAACAGCTTAAAGCATTATGCTGGTGAGGCCATATAAATTGGTGCTTTTAATTTGTAAATTGCAGAATGAGATATTCCAAAAGATTACTGAAAATTGCAGAGTCAAGAGAGATAAATCAGAAATAGAGGAGATGACCTACATTTATTGATTATAATGGGTGTGCTGGGTGACTGTTACAAGTAACTCAGGCTAAGGATAGGAATGAAAGAGAAGTAAACATACAAGGCAGAACACCTTGAAGAAAAGAGGATAAAGTTGTGTATCCCTTCTAATTCTGTGAAAGAGTGAAGAATTTTCCATGTAATGAATGAAAAGTTGTCATTGTGAGCTAATAAAATGGAAAATAACCTTATCTTTTAATTAGTGAAGTAAGGCTGTGAGCAAAGATGCTGATCAGAGGGAATTCACAGTAACTCACATAAATGTAGAGAGCCAGTGAAGGAAACACTGAAGTTTTGTTCATCAAGTGAAGAGAAGGACATTTGCATAGCTAAGAATTGCCTGAGCTTTCAGAAGAGAGGCAGGAGGCACCTCCTTATGGTCTGGACAAAACTTAAACACATAAGCTTTATAGAAGACTTCATCCCCTGGCCTTTATGTGTGCATAGCAGGAGGGATTGAGAACACAGTGAACTTCACGCAGAGAGTGAAACCACAAAATTAAATCTGGAGCAGCCAGCAGGAGTCTCAAAACCACTGCGGAGGTGGCACAGAGACTTGAGGAGTGGTACCTGCTTTAGAAAACCTTTCATTACCTGGGACAATTTAACTGCTGTGCAAAATCTGCTTTGTTGTCTCATTCTGTCTCGCAGGAGGAACATTAAATCAATTTCCAGCAGCTGCAGAACCTGTTACATTTAGGTGAAATTTTGCATAGCAAAAAATATCAGAGAGATTGCACACATATATTTCTTTTTTGGAAAGAGGTAGGACTCTCTGAAGTAAAAGCCTATGCTTTAGTTACTGTCCATGGAACTGTTAACTCAGCCTATTTTATTCTGCTGATTCAATGCCTTCTCTTCTGGGAAAGAAAAGAGCCACCACACATGGTAATACAGGTGTGCATACTCCTGTGTCTACTCATGCTCTGCCCTGAGCCAGAAGGTGAGCTCAGAAGGTTGCAACAGGAAAAAGTATTATCAAAACACCATTTTCCAAGAGGTGGAAAATAGTCTTATGTGTGATGAAGGTTTTGTCTGCAGCTGTTGGTGCTGGTCAGGTAGCACTGAGTGATACAGCCAAGGGAAGCAGGGACTGGTGCAGCTGGGCTGCTGAAGGCACAAGAGTAACTCACAGAGCCTGGTTTGAGGTCCCTGCTCCATCTGTGTTTTGCAAATCAGAGCTGTTATATTTTTAATACAAATTATCATAGGAAATCCTCCAAACCAGATTGGTTTCTTTTATACAAGTATCATGCAATCCTACCTAGCTGAGCTATACATAATGCAGGGCATTTTGGTCTCAAAAATCAATATTATTTTAACTCTTTTAAAATAAACTATACTACATACAATGTTTACCTGCATATTACAGGAAAAATACAGACTGGGTGTCCAGTTTAACTTGAAAATATTTACATGCTGCACTGATCATCAGTCCTAAAAACATAGACTGAGCAGTCTTTTCTTTACCTCTCATGGAAACCACAGTCATTTTCCATACCTTGCCCCAAGGGTCTTGGTTAGCAGAATATGATTTGTGAACATTTCCAATCCAATTCAGGAAGGAGCAGCCTGCTCCTACAAGCTCCCTGGTTTATTTGGTGTTACAAAGAATACAGTCTTAACCTCAAAAAGAAACATCTCTATTATCATGCCTAGTTGTCCATGTATGGTGATGGTTAATTATTTATATAAATTTATACCAATTAAAGAGAGAGCCCTTCAGCTAACAGCAACCTGCCAAAGGATTTAGTTGTTTTTATTATCCTAAATGAATATAACCTGTTTCATCTTCTGCTCTCTAAAAGAGTCTACATACACAGGCTGCAGGTAGAGGCATTACTAAATGCATTAGCATCTGTTTTGTTTTGATATTACCACACACAATTATTTCAACAGAGTAAACTTTGGGGTCTTCTGTGTTTCCAACTGGAGCAGAGGCTTTTTTTTTTTTTTTTCCAATTGCAGTTTTAGCACTTTTCTTGTCTAAGGCAGTAGTTTTATGTGTGATTTTATTTTTTAATGCAGAAGGAAAAGACAGGAAGTATTTGCTTCAAGGGAAAAATGCCTTTGCTTGGCCAGTACCCCAGGTAGAACAGCACCTTACATTCCTCCAGGAATTATTAGAAAACTCTTTCTGCCACTGCTGCTCTTCTTTTCACCTCCTTGGCTGGCTGATGCTTCCCTAAATGCCAGCTGACACTGAGAGGAATAACTTCTGATTTGGATGCTAAAATATGCTTTGATGTCCTTACACATTTTGTGTAGGCTCCAAGTCCTTCATGCCTCTCAGCAAAATCACAGCCAAGAACTATGCATTATGGAAATGTGTGTCATTTTCTTCCTGATGTTTTCCTAGCATGATACTTTCTGGGAATATAATTTTTTTTTCCTGTTCATTTTCTTTTTCCATTCTAATTAAGAATATGTTTTAGCGTGGTCTAGATTAGGGGGGCTGTTGTGAGATGATGTGTTTTCTTTTGTTTCTCTTTTTCCCAGTAGCACAAGAAGGAATTGTTTGGCTTCTTCCATGGCCTTTTATCTAAAACATTTAGGAATAACATATTTTAAAACTTATTGTATTTCCTTTCTCTTCTTTCCTAAAAAAATAACCTACACATTGTAACTGAACTGCTTTTAAGATCATAATTTTTGACCTATTAGATTGGAATCTTACAATATTATTGGATTTGGATACACAATTCCAAGTTTTGAATGAATACAGTACATGTTGCCTGAGTTCTTGAGCTTCAAATCTTCCTTTGAATAGACAACAACAAGCTGAGAACTAAATATTTTCTCATTGATACTTGCAGTTTAAAAAAGAAAAAGTTTCAAGTCCTTTCTCCATTGAGAAGACAATTTTAGCGCGTCCTAGCCTCCATCATCCTAACAAAACTGATTTATGTGTCCACACATAGACATTTCCCATTGAAGTCGCTCTGTACATCATCAAGACTTTTTGAAAAGCTTAGCACTTTGTCTAATTTTTTCAATTAAGGTGTCACTTTCCAGCTTTAGCAGCTTATTAAAAAAACCCAAAACAAAACAAAATTGGCCCAAGAAGCTTGTGCCTGCCCAAGATTAGAGACCCATAAGCTCATTATTTACACCACTCACTTCCTCATGACAAACTTCTGCTGCTGCTGCCAGACTGACAGCTCTGCAGACTGGATCTAACTTCGTTGCGCAAAGTCTGTAGCTCTCAGTAGGCAATCATCAGCTCTGTCTTTTCCATGTGCTACTCAGGGGGAAAAGTGATTATCATAAACAGGTTGCTTGCAAGAGTTTTTTTTTTACTTTTTTTGTTTTCTCCAATGCCCTTCCACCATACAAGTTATTCTTGCTCCCACTATTGCATGCTGGAAATTGCAGTGCTAATACTAAATATATAAGAACAGCAAATTCTTCCTTTCCTATGCTGAGTGTTGGGTTGACTGACACAAGAGTCATGTGGAAGGAAATCATCATAGGATCCTGGAATGTCTTCAAGTAACTTCAAAGTTCATCTCATTCCACACCCTGCTATCTCAGGTTGCCCCAAGCCCTGTCCAACCTGGATTTGGAAAGTCCCAGCTTCTCTGAGCAACTCATTCCATTGATAAAAGACTATTTAATTTGCAGCTGAAAACTAATTGAACCTAGATTAGTTTTAAATTCATTAAAGGATATTCCTTGATGTCTCAGAGACTGATTAGATTGGTTGATACCTTATCATTGCCTGGCCTCTGTTTCCTGTGGGTGAGCTACAAATACTCTTTGGAAATTGTCATACTGCACAAGAGATAAAAAGTCATGAGACTTACCTAGGTCTGGAAATAAATACTGGTGTACATCAGAATTGTAACAGGAGAAAGGGGCAAGAGAAAAACCTTTGGTCATCATTATAATACAAAATGTCACATACTGAAATGACTGGGGTCTATTTTCACTCATTTTGTGTGTAATGAATGTTTCAGTGGTTTTATATATACAGAATTATGCCCACAAATGCCTGTTTAATGACCTGCAGCTAATGAAAATTGAAGCAATGACGATGTCATCCCTGATCCTTCCAAGCTCACATAACAAATGTTTTTCAGTCCTATACTGCTCCTCTGAAGGAATATGTTAGTGATTTCTCAGAGGCCAAGCAGGAAGCAGTGATAAGGCCTGTTCTCATGGGTGTGCTTTCTTCATCATCACTTCTACTGCACTGTTGTTTCACACACTGCCATGGAAGCTGGGCATGTCCTCAGGGGGACAGTGTAAAATACTGTACCATCCAACAGAGAGTGTTTCACTCCTGTTTCATTTGAATGGGGACAAAAGTTGAGACCACGTGCAGCAGGAAGCTTTGGGTGCAGTAATTTCATAGATCTTAAGAAAGAGAATGTTTGAGAATTCTGCAGGCACTGTCTTAAATACTCACCTGGGAGGTGAGCCCCTCATGATCTTTAATGTATTAAAGTCCACAACACCCCTGAAAAACAGGGAAGTGCTGTTATCACTCGCTTGTGCTTGAAGAACTAAAAGGCTAAGACTTAGTGTAGAAAATATATTGTACCATCAGCTGGGGGACACATTTTTGGGTGGAAAATCTCATGCTTTCTTCCCCCTTCATAAAGAGAAAAATTGTGAATATAGTCACATATGCATTAGTGAGGTGACTTGCTTGACATTGTCAGTGCTGTTTGAATAGAGATAGGATGCAACTGAAGACCTGATAAACACTGTCACTACAAGGTCATTTTGGTCCTTCTTTGGGGTTCCCTATCCCAAAACATAAAAGCTATTTTGTTCTCAGGTCACCTTTTGCCTTCAAAATTTTTCCTCCCAGTGACCATGTCTATCTGTCAAAGGACAAATTTCAGTTTATGAATGAGTTCAAAGTGCTCCTGCAGTGGTTATATCTGTTCCTGTAAGTGCAAGGGCACTCCTGCATTCCTTTCTGCCAGGACTATGGCCTTGTTCTTTGTTTTGCAGAGAGGCCAATTTATAGGAGACACAATAAAAATACTTAGAAGACAGGAAAAAGATTGATTTAAAACCAAAAAGAGGGGCCTGGAAGAATGTTTGATAAGGGCTTGATGTCTGGAGTAGGAAGCGAAGGTAGCAACGGGAAACTTATCCAAGATACAAAGGTGAAATCTTAACACAGTACAACATTAATGAGACATTTAATGAAGTCAGCAATTACATCTGCCCAATGGAGATATGAAAATTCAGGTATCAAGGTTGCTTTGAGACCCCTTTTCAGTGGGGGAATATAGCAATAGAGATAGTAAGACTGTTTGTCTCAGAAACATAATTGTCACTAAACTTGCAAGAGCATAACAGCCCACAAGGCTGAAACCATCACTGTTCGAAATAACAGAGTAATTTTTTTACCTTCACTCAATGTCAGTATCCAGGAGGATGGAAGGAAGCCTGCTTCCCTCAAAATGCCATGGAGATAACGGCCATGAACATGATATAGCCATGGACAGGCAAAAGTTCAGAGTTTGCAGAGTACAGCTCTTCTCAGGAGAGTCAGTGGAGGAAAATGATGCTCAGCATCTTCACTCATCCCCTACTCAGAGGAACATGTGCTTCCGGTTACCTAGATTTTGGAAAACATCGCCCCACTCAATCTGTAAGTTTAATGTGACAACAAGCATTATAGACCATTCTTATCAAACCTGAGTATCAACAAAGATTTGAAGCATCCTGACTCTGTGGAATCAAAAAAATTCAAATCAAATCAAAACAAAACAAAAACAAACAAACAAAAACCCCAAAATTACTGATTTGGGTTGATATTGGGAAGGAAAATGTTTTTGCTTTAGCTGTTATAAAGTATAAAACAAGCATGAAGATGAAAGCAAAAACAAGCATGAAGATGAAAGCAAAAACAAGAGGATGGATTAAGAATTAGCAAACTGCTGCAGAGTGTGTTGGGTAAGGAGTCTTTTTGCAGGGCAGATCCTTGTTTTTCAGCATCATCTCTGATATCCTTCACAAACATCACTAGCAACATAGGATGCTTTCAATCTGAGGCTCTTCAGGCTTGTTTGTTCTCTGCTTTGTTTGTGTTTAACTCTACCTTCTATCAAAACTGTGGAGGGAAGAGTCTGTGCTGCTGGCTACCTCTCTGTAAGCTCAGGGCTTATGAATGCAATTTTGTCTGATTGTTTGTGTTTTTTGGAGTGAACAATTTGAAAATAGGTGTTGTATAACCTATTTTTATGAAATGGGCAATTTTTTAGCACACTAAGGGACACCTTGGCTTCCTGTACTCAGTTTGTGGAAAACTGATTGAGTCTAGAATCCAACACCCTTGCCCTTGCCACAGAATTCCTCATGGACTATAAGCCAGATGTTGCCTCAGGTTATCTCAGTGTCCACACCAACACTATAAAAATGAAGCATTTATTTTTGAGATAGACTGTTGCATATTTGAATGAACTCTTTCAAAACCTTGCTTCCTGATTCAGTCCCAATCCAAACCTTTAAAATATTTGAGTACTTGCAGTTATGAATATGTAAAGAATAATAAAATGATTTAAAAAATTGGACCAAGACCAGGAAAAAACATTGTGAACACTCTGAGTTTTAAGAGGACTTGAAAACCACAGAGAACAAATATGAAAAACTCAGTATTTAATGAATGTTCAGCACAGCCTTCCTGATGTTCCATCAAGTAGCAGCTGCTAACACCTCAAGATATTTGTGTTTCCTCGTTTCCTCAATGTTGCATACATTAAAAGAACCCTGAAGGAAGAGAGTTACTGCTCAAATGTTCTTATGCTTCTTTGGGATTATATTATTTCACTGTCTCTGAAAGATGAACAAAGACAGTGATCTCTAAGAGCTTCATGGACTCAAATCATCTGGCCAGTAAAGGGTTATGGAAAAATCTTTCAAGAAATAGATGCACTGAAGTTAATGTCCTGGTAGTATTTCAGCATTCTGAAATATGTCTGTTTCCCTGGCAATTTCAACCTCAGTGTCTCATTGAAGTTTGATGTGGCATTTTTAGTTTCCTGAAGAATTTAGGTGAGAACATTCTGGGCATCTCAGACAGGTCTCACTGGAGGTGGTGAGACTTTTCACAGGACCAAGACTAACTCAGTACTTTTATCTGGGGCGGGATCATCACCTGTCCTTGCTGTCTGCAGGCTCCATGTCAAAATACCACTGAGAAGGGTCCCAGAAATTACAAGACTGATATGAGTTTGTATATATAGTCAAATAAAGGTAAGTTTTTCCCTTATCCTTGAGGTCTAGCTGTTGCAATAAGGTAGGAGATGTGTTTAAACCCTTCTTCTCCTCAGAACAGCCATAATGGAAAGGCCTTGGTAGTACATGTTGGCTGATGCAGAGGAAGGGACTGGTTACACAAACAGGCCTAAGAGCTCAAGATAGCACAATAAAAGCAGGCTCATGCAGATGCTTAAGGAATAGGAAAGATAAAAATGTCAAATCACTAACCTGAAGTCATCACACTTAATTTATTGCTCATGCAGAATTTAGTTATGCAGGGAAATTACATGTGGGGTTCTCAGCTCAAAAAAAGACATGAAACTGTGGGAGCAAGCCCTGAGGGGGCCACAGAGATGTTCCAAGGAATGGAGCTACTGGAGACAGGCTGAGAGAGATGGGACTTTTTAGTCTGGAGAAGAGAAGGCTCCAAGGAGACCTTTTAAGGGCCTTTTAAGCCCCTTCCAGTAGCTAAAGGTGGCTTATAAAAAAAAGACAGTAAGTGACTTTTTACACAAGCATATGGTGATGGGACCAAGGCAATGGTTTAAAAGTGAAAAAAGAAGAGATTTTTAGCAGATGTTAGGAAGAAGTTCTTCCCCTGGAGGATGCTAACTCCCTGGCAGGCTGCCCAGAGCAGCTGTGGCTGCCCCATCCCTGGAAGTGTTTCAGGACAAGTTGGAGGGTGCTTGAAGCAATCTGGAATAGTGGAAGGTGTCCCTGCCCGGGACATGG
>VXBQ01000801.1:70877-83600 GCA_013400175.1 Phainopepla nitens | reverse complement strand
GCTGTGGTGGGTGTACAGGCCATGGTGGGTGTCCATGCTGTGATGGGGGTCCATGCTGCGGTGGATGTCCAGGCCGTGGTGGGTGTCCATGGAGTGGTGGGTGTCCATGCTATGGTGGGTGTCCAGGCCATGGTGGAAGTCCAGGCCATGGTGGGTGTCCAGGCCATGGTGGAAGTCCAGGCCATGGTGGGTGTCCAGGCCATGGTGGAAGTCCAGGCCATGGTGGGTGTCCAGGCCATGGTGGAAGTCCAGGCCATGGTGGGTGTCCAGGCCATGGTGGAAGTCCAGGCCATGGTGGGTGTCCAGGCCATGGTGGAAGTCCAGGCCATGGTGGGTGTCCAGGCCATGGTGGAAGTCCAGGCCATGGTGGGTGTCCAGGCCATGGTGGAAGTCCAGGCCATGGTGGGTGTCCAGGCCATGGTGGAAGTCCAGGCCATGGTGGGTGTCCAGGCCATGGTGGAAGTCCAGGCCATGGTGGGTGTCCAGGCCATGGTGGAAGTCCAGGCCATGGTGGGTGTCCAGGCCATGGTGGAAGTCCAGGCCATGGTGGGTGTCCATGCCATGGCCTGTCCTGCACTGCAGTTCTCAGCTCTGCCCCTGCTGTGTGGTCTGAAGGCTCTGGCTGGGGTTGAGGATGGTGTTAAAGGTTTTACTGAGGGCGCTGCTGACCCTGATCATTTTTATAGGATTTCCACTTCTGGAAGACCATCAGGAAATTTCTTTCTGTGGTTGGAGTGGCCTGGAGAAGGTGGTGTGGGTGGAAAGGGATGTGCCAGCTGGGCTGGTTGGCTGCCAGTGGCAGTCCTTTGTGGGGTGGCTGGAGGCCAAGCTCACACTTTTGAGCTCGTACCCTCCCAGGCCTCCCCAGCACGGCTCAAAGTGAGGAGTCTCCGTGTTCCTTGCTCCTGTAGGAGTAAAGTGTGTGGGAATTCAGGAGGTTGCAGACCTGGCTGTGAACGTGAGTAGACAGAACTGGTTTTTCCTCCCCAGTGCTGCTCTGCATCCTGAGCTCACTAGTGGCAGCTCAGTGGGTTTGAACAGCTGTGGCAGCTCTTGAGGGAGGACCATTACAGGGTAGGATGTATTTTGGATCTCTTTTGACTCTCAAACTCCCTGCTCCCTCAGCAAGGGCAAGGGTCCCTGCTTGGCCCTCCTGCACTGCAGCCCAGATTTCTCCAAAGCGGCAAATTTCTTGGAAGTAGGTCCTGATTGCCCAGTAGGACCATGTTAATTCCCTTAACCCTTCCTGCAGCTATTCCCTGCTGGTGCTCAGGCACTGAAAGTCTTCCTGACAAATCTCTGAACTGCTGCAGTTGGTTGAAGAGGGATCCCAGCTCCTCAGAGTGAGGGGACGAGCACTGACCCCCTTTGTGCCTCTGGTTTCTACACCTTCTGCTGCAAAGGCTTGGGCCCTTGTAGGCCTGAGTAGAGGACAAGGAGAGCTCCCTGACTGCTCCCAAATCTGCCACACAGATTTGGGTCTGGATTTCCAGGCTTGCAGCAAGGAATTCTCCCTCTGCACTCAAGCTCTTTGCAAAAGATTTGATTCCCTTCTCTGTCCTGCCCCAGCATCAGAGCTGTGCTTCTTCCTGTCCTGATGAGACGCTGTGGCAGGAGGAGTGCAGTGACATGGGGAGGGGTTGCAGACTCTGCCGTGGGGATCTCCAGCTCTGGGTCCCCACAGATGCTTTTGCATTCCTTTTCTGTGCTTCTCCGCCTGTACTTTGTCTCCTAAAGTGCTTCATGTGGTTTTTCTCTGACCTTCAGCTCATGTCATGGGGGAGAAGAGCAAGCCCTGGGCTCACTACATAGAATCGTGGAATGGTGTGGGTTGGAAGGTGCCTTAAAACCCATCTCATTCTTCCACTATTCCAGGCTGCTCCAAGCCTCATCCAACCTGACCTTGGACACTTCCAGGGATGGGAAAGCCTTCTCTGGGCAATCTGTGCCAGGGCCTTACCACCCTCATTGTGAAAACTTCCTTCCTTATATAAAATATAAAGGTCTTCTGACACGTGGGAAGCTGTTTCATGCTCAGCTGTCCTAAAAAAAGCCCCATTCTGAGCGGACTCAGGAGTGCTCCCAGGCTTGCACACACACACACACACACACACACAGACACAGAGACACAGCTCCTGAGCTGTATTTATCCTCCAAAGTGACAGTTTTCTATTAGAGAGCTGCAGCCCAGCACGATGATTATAATTGTCACTAATTTCTTTCTTTAGCAACCAGGTTTGTACCTTGACACTATGGCATAAAACGAGGCAGATTCCCCCCCATGCAAGGCAAGGTTGGCTCTCAAAATGTTTATAGCCCCCTGATTTCTTTCAGGGAAGTTGCTGCTGCTCTACAGTGTCTCTGCTGAGATGTCAAGTTTTGGTTTATGGTAGGAGAGGGGCAATATTAATAACACTATGGGCAGGACTGGGAATGCCTTGTGCAAACCCCTTCTGAAGGGGCAGTCACCCTCAAGAGCAGACAAATCCCAAGCCTCCCTAGAGAAGGCTAGATTGAGGAATGGAAGGCTCTTTCTTGGCTTTGGTTTGGCCTGGAGCATCCCAGGGCTCTGTGTAGATGTCCCTTCCCTGGGCACCTGGGGCAGAGCCTCACGCTGGTGCCCTTGGCAAGGGGAACCTTTTGCTGGTCAGGCTTTTCCCACTAAACACATTAATGAGTGTAAATGGGGTGGGATGGAATGGCAGGAAGGCAAGGTGGGATGAGTGAAAAGTGGCTGTGGAGCTCATGAGGGTTCAGAGAGGGGAGCAAGATGCATTGCTCCTGCATTTCTATCAGGGTCACGAGAGGAGAATTTGGCCCTCTTATTTATTTATTTTTTTAGCTTAAGCCTCTGAAGGGAGTGCTGCAGAGATTCCCAGGAGGTATTGGTTGGCAGAGGTCCCATGATACCCTCAAAAATATCCCCCCAAACAGAAATAACTCGGTAAAACAAAGCAATGGATTGTTCAGCCAACTAAAATTACCAGCATGTCAAATAAAATATGTACAGCATTAAAATAAAATTTGCATTGCAATAATGCTTTATTAAGCACATTAGGAGATTAAAAGAATCAACCCATTTGTTCCCATTCATGTTGCGTCAGGATTTGCATTTCTTTTTTCCCCACCTCCAGCTCACCCCTCTCCCCTTGCTTGTTTGGGGAGTGATTTTCTCAACGAACCTTGCAAAGTTGTGCCCCAAAAGAAGGTGTGTGTGGATATGCCGAGGGGTTTTTAAATCAAAGCACTTGACTTGGTGGTGTTTGTCTGCATGAGTGTGCAGCAGAGGAGGGGTGGGATGGAGAAGAAAAGGTTTGTCTGCTTCCATTGCAGCTAAAATGGTTAATTAAGACAATAGAGGCTCTATAACAATCGGGGCCGGGGCAGTGAATGCTTGTCTAGACTCTATAGTTCAGCTGCAACTTCTCTGTCGGAATTTTAACTTGGCCCAGCTCATTTCCCCTCCCCTCTTTCCCCGCCTCTCAGCTCATGTCCATAAGTTCTCTTTTCTCTTTTGTTTGTTTTTTTTTGTCCTTAATCAATCTTTTGAGAGATCGGGGCCGGATTGACAGCTCTGCATGTCTGAGGGCTTGTGTTTGCCACGGCGCTGCCTTCCCAGCGCCAGGACGGGAGGAGTCATTGTTAGCGGAGGCGCTCTGTGCCCGCCCGGCCCGGGGCTGCTGCAGGACAGCGGCTGAGCCCGGCTCCTGGGGCTCGCTGGAGGCGCACCTTGGCGTGAACGCGAGAGATTTTATTGCTGGAAGCCTTGGAAAGGGCTGGGAAGGAAGTGGGGAGACGCAGGTGCTCGGTGTTCCAGGGTCCTGGCACGGAAGGTGCTCTAGGGGTTTCGTTTCTCTGGCTCTTGCAGCCCAGCTTGCTCTGAGCTGGAGCTGATCCTTCTCTGGGGCAGGTGGGTGAGGCTGGGGAAGGCCAAGAACTGCCACTGGTTCTGCTGGGCAAAGTGTCCCCTGCCAACAAAGTCACCTGGCTGCCCTTCATCTTGAGTTGGCATCAGATTTGTGGACACTGCGAGGAGTTGCTTTGGCCCCAGTAAACATCAGCTGCCCCCAGTCAGGCTCACAGCTTCCCCCTGGGCTGTTAAACCTTCTGAGAGGCCTCCAGGCTTTGGAGAGGAGCAATGTGAGGAGGGAGAGGCGAGACCTCAAGTGACACCCAGATTTTCCACTTCCAACGTTTTTAACCTGGCCTTTGGGAATTGCATCAAAATTATCCTCAAAGCACCAAATAAAGGGCATGCCAAGACTTTAGTTTGCAGCAGAGGGATCTGGTAAAACGTTTGGAACCCATAAACATGAGATCAGCCTAAAGCCTTGGTCCCCAGAGGGGAAGAGGGGTAGCTGTTAGTTGGAGCAGATCCCCCAAAGCCCAGGGATATTCCCCAGAGGCGAGGTGTGGGCACTGCTGTTGGGGTCTCACAGCTCGGGGTGTCCCCCGGCCACGCCACATCAGGGCTTCTCTGTTTTGCCACGTATGGGGCCTCAAACCTCTCTCTTCCACAGGGAGAGGCTCCTGTGGGGATGGAGAAGGCTGCCTGGTGTCTAGGTGGCTTTAAAGGCAGCCTGAAGTGGCTGCACTCAGATAATGGCATGCACAGCGGGAGGGAACCTCTCTGGAGAAGGACACAGGGATGCAGCCACACGCTTGAAATATGGACGAGATTATTCCAACTGCATACATGCAAATGAGGCCCGTCTGCAGACAGGAGAGACAAAAGGTCATTAGCTTCCCATGTAGAACCCTTCGTGCAGGGCCTAATTTACTGTCTTCTTCACCCTTTTCTACAGATCTTGCATTTTTAGACTTAAAATGGGGATATTTTGGCAGGTTTGATGGGTGTTGAGCAACTTGGGGTTTATTAGATATTGTCGTGCATGCACCGAGGGGGAGGCACTTGCTGGAGTTCAGCTTTTCCCCAAAAGCAGATGTTTGAGGCTTGTTACATATTGCAGGTTGGCTTATGAATTGAAGTGCACTTCAGGGCCTCCCGGAAGATGAGATTCCCCAAGTTTTCCCCCAAAAGCACGAATGTCTGCCTGCCCAAAAGTTTGCTATCAGCTCTTTTGGAATTTTTGATCCCCCAGATAATGCTTGAATTTTTTTAGGTGAAGCTGGTGGAGGGGGGATTGTGTGGCCATTCCTGTGGAACTGGTCATGGCTGCTAGATGTGGATGAGCTGAAAGCATCCTTGGGGCACCCTGCTGTCCCCACAGCACCCATCCCTCCTCTGGGTGAGTGGCAATGGCTGCCTGTTGTCACAGAAACACGGCTGAGCCTCACCCACACTCAGAATGTCTGTGTGCTCAGGAGATCCTGCCCTGGGCTGGGCAGAGGTGGATGCCCCTGCTGCCCTTTCCCTGTGCAATTTGGGAAGAGTCCGACGTTTCAGAGGCTCCTCTGCCGACTCCTCCGGGTGCTGATGGGACATTTGGGTGGATCCAGCCCCGTCTGCTCCAACAACTCTTGCTCAGGGAGCTTCCCTCGATGCTTTTGGAGCTGCTGCCTGAGTTTTGAGCACTGAGGTAATGAGGAAGACTGACAGCATTTCCCTACACATCCTTAAACATTTCATTTTTTGCCCACTCTGCTAACCGTGAAGGTCCTGTGGGCGGGGGTCAGTGGTGGGAGATGTCGGGGTGAGGTGGGGATGGGTGCGGGCAGGGCAGGGTGGGGTTCGTGGTGTGATTTAGCTGGCAGAGGCACGAAGGTGCTGCGGGTGTGCGATCCCGGGGCCATCCCGGGGTGAGGGACCGCGGGTGCCGATCCCTCGTCCGCGAGCAGAGCGGCTGCAGCCAGCCCTGCCTCCCCCAGCCCGGGATTGAGAGTTTATTCACGCACTAATCAAAGTGACATGATGGTCGTGGCAGACTAAAGCCATTCACTCCCCGAGCTGGCGAGGTCGGGAGGTCGCCCAAGTTCACAAGAATGGGGCTTTTGTGATGCAGATCGGCAGAGAGCGGCCAGACGAGCGTGGCAGGGTCCCCCCACGGTGACGTCGAGAGGGGCCGATGTGCCGGCATGGGCCCGAGCGGGGCTCCCGTGCCCCCTGGGGCAGCTGGGGCGCGGGGGGACCCCGGGCTCTGTTCATGGCCTGGGGTGTGGCGGGCATAGCGCTCCTGCGGCGCGGAGGGCGCGAGGTTAACAAATCGTTTGGGGCACAAGTGTCCTGGCAGCGAGTCTGGCCACGGGATGGGCCCTCGGGCAGCCCCCCAGCACCCCCTGCCCACGTGTGGGGCTGAAGCCTTTGAATCTCTCTTCCCAGCGCTGTTGCAGCCGTGTCAGCTCGGTCCAAGCGATTCCTGCGGTCCTGGTGCTGCTGCTGGGATCTGCAGGGCTCTGGGGGTTTGACGGGGAACCTCTTTCCACCTTGAGAGCCCCAGGGTGTCTGTGGGGATCAGCTGAGCTGTCGGAGGCAAAAAACCCCGTGCTGTGCTCCTGAGGAGCCAGCCCTGGAGCTGCTGCGTGTGGCAGGGGAAGGGGAGACGCGGCTGTGCAGGAGGGATGAGGATGGAGGGCTCAATCCTGGGATGAGAAACTGCCTTCCTGCATCGGCCTTTGAGCATCTCCTCCATCCACACCCTCCCCTCCCTCTGCCTCATGCACCGCCTGTGCAGGGCCATTTGGTAGCTTTACAGATGTGATGACAATTTTGCACCTCTAAAGCTAAGCAAGCCCCCAACCCAATTTTTATAATTGGCTCTTGACCAAAATGAGAGTTTCTTTGAGGGTGTTTTGAACAAAGCGCGCTGATGGAAGGGGCACCCCGAGCCACAAAAGGGCTTGGCTTTGATCCTTTCTGCTTTTATTGTCAGTGGAGGTAAAATAAATGGTTTAAAAATTAAATTGGTGCAAGGGTTTTTTTAAATTTAAGCAATGCTTTCACAGCAGATTTGAGGCAGTGACTGTGCTCAGGCACCTCTGTGGGCACTGGTGTAAGCAATGAGGTCAGTTTAGGGTTGAGGACTGCTCTGGCTAAAAACAAAGGCTAATCAATTTGAACAAAACTGATTCCTTTTTGCTGGAATGGAAAGCCTTGGGAGGAATTATCCAACAAAATTAAATCCTCGGGGTGGGGGATGGGGGTGGAATGGGACATAACGACACTGGAGGAGAATTTGTTAAAAAACATGAGTAAACTCTGCAATAAACACGGAGGTTTTCCCTTTCTGGAAGTGAAAGCTCAGGTTATAACCCCAAAGTGCTGGGTTTGGGCTAACACAGCTGGACTTCTGACTTGTTGGTGTGAATGTGGAATGTCCTGGGGCTCACTGGGTCTTTGCTGTGGTGGAACGAGGGCTCGGTTGCACAGGGCAGGCTGAAGGTCTACCACAGCTGCTGCTGCAGGATCTTTGCTGGCCTCCCTGATAGAGAGATACGGGCAGTGGCAGGGCATGAAATCTGCTTGAATTGGTGACTCCCATCTCATGCCGGCCGATGTGCCTGAAATGACTAAATTACCTCTGTGCTGCCCCAAGGTTCCCCTGGGCTGGGGAGAGTGGCCAAAGCTGCTCTGCACAGCTCAGAGAGGCTTTGGACCCAGGGCCCTGCCTGTGTTGAGGGGGTGAGCTTGCTCAGCAGTTGGGGAAAATCGATTTTATTCCTCTTCAAATCGTGCCTCACATATAATTTTGTCTATATTTGAGGTGTGTTCTGTGGCATTTTTGCTGCTGTTCAAGCTGGAAACTTCCTGTTCAGCCTGGTTCTGTGAGGACAGGGATGTGTGTGCCCAAACTCGTCTCTGCCTCCCAAAAACCCCTGCTGGGACCCATTGGCTGCAACTCCCTCTCTGTCCTATGTCAGTCTGCAGGACTGGGGAGGAATGACGGAGAAGAGCAGGCTGGAGGAGCAGGGAGGGATTTACTCCCACATTTTCTCATATCTGCTTTTTAAAATTATTCTGAGGAGCCTTTTGGTGCTTCCTTGGTGGCGTTTGGGGAGATGGAGCGCGAGGAGGCCTGATGGTGAGAGCTGGTGGGGTGAAGTGGTCCTTCCCAGGGCTGTGCCATGCCTGGGGAGGCGGGATGCAACTGCAAATACAAAATGAACCGGAGAGGGACCATCTCCCTCGGACAGAGAAAGAGAAGGCAGAGGCACAAAGGGGTGGGCTTTCTTCTCTTTTTTTCCCCGGTGGAATACAATGTGATGAATTCAGCGCGAGGGCCAGCGCCACCCTTTAATATACTTTCAGCTGAACAGGGGTTTCTATGGCAGCCGGGAGAACCAGGCAGCCCTGAAAAGCTGTTTGTGCAGAGCTGTGCCAATGGCATTTGTGGCGAGGGGCACCGGTGCCAGACGGGTAACGCTGCGCAGCCACTCATCACACGCTGACAGCCCCCGATCCCCCACCACCACCCCAACGTTTCTGGGGTTTTAATGCCCTCAGACAAAAGGGGTGGCAGCTTCAGCCTGGGATGTGCCTGGCATCGGACCGGCACCGGTGCCTGCGCCATTGTGGCGGTGAAAAATCCGCTGGGGGAGCAGGAGGCAGCGCTACCCCCAGGCAGGTGCTGGAGAGCAGGACAGAGAGGAGGAGCAGGGCACGGTGTCTGCCAGGGCTTGGCCATCCCTCAGCTTTATCCTGTTTTATTCCCTGCGGTGGAAAGCGCTCTCCCAAAAGAGGACCAGCTGAAAGGGTTGGTGTGGCTTGTTCCGCCGGTCGCATGGCTTCTCCTGTGTCAGCAGGAAGGACCAAGCACCTCCTTGTCCCCACTGCTTTCTCCTGGCAGGATCTGAGAAGGTGGCAACGGTGGCACTTGGGGTGGAAGGGAGGGGGAGGCCCTGCTCTGTTCTCAGGGATGCAGCAGCCTGAGCACGGCTCCTGATCACCCATCTTGGCAAAATTTTGCCATAGATGTCTAGCATCTTGTGGCATCCTCCTTCAAGGGAGTAGCTGGAGCATGCCTGGGATAATCCTCTCTCTCTCTGTGTCCTGAGGGCTATATTACAAGTTTCAGGTTTGAGTGGATCCTACATGGACAAAATAGGAGAGATGCTCTTTCCTCTGTGCAGCGATCCTGATTTAATGCAGAANAAACAGAAACCTTAGAGCAAGTTAACATACACCCAGTGCAAAATAATAACTGAGTGCAAAGTACCCAAAACCCCGTGTAAACAACAATTTGATCCACCACAGCACACGCCCTGATCAGCTGCTGCCCCTCCAGCAGCTGCAGGTTGAGTTGCTGCTTCACCTTATCCAGGAGCACTTTGCTTTTCTTAAAGCTTCCAATTTCATTAGCAGCTCCCTGGGCTGAAGGTTTGGAGCTTGTTCTCCCCGATGCAGCCAGAGACAGAAGCGCTGCTCTCGGGGTGAGCCCTGGGCTGCTTTTGGTGGGGTGATTCAGGGCTGCTCCCCCTGAGAGGAGGGGGTTTGGTGCAGACCCCTCACCTTCATCTGATGCTGCTCCCCATGATGTTGCATCGACTGCAAGTGGTTCCAGATGGACCCTTCCCCCATTCCAGGGGACCTCCTCGTGTTCGTCCTCGCCAAAAGCTCCCTCTCCCTCACCAAAAAAATGTTCTCCAACTTGCTCCTTTCCTGTGGGCATTTCCATCCCTAATCTTTTGTTGTTGTTGAGGAAACATTTTGAATGAGATTTTTTCTGAGCAGGATTCCTATGGATTCAGGGCTGATCTCATTAAGACAGCCGGAAGGGGAAGAGGATGTTTTAAATTCATTGGCAATACTTGAAGTTTTTCTTCCCTTCTCCTTCTCCCTTTCTTCCACTTCTGAGGAAGAACAAGAGATGAAACTTCAATGTTTTTCTCAGAGTGAAATTGCAAAGTAAATTACTTTAGACTATATAATGTGAAATATTAAAATGAAAAGTGATTTTTTTTCAACAAACTCAGTGTTCCTTCTTGAAAAGCCCAAAGCAAAATGTGTTGATCTCATTTCAGTGCATCTCCCCTCACAATTTCTCTTTCAAAACAAGCTCTTTGTAGGAATGGACTGTATTTAGGCATGACATCTTGCTTTTGATGAATTGTTATTTTCCATCAGAAAAATGTCCAGCCAGCTCCACCCACTAAGCCATTCGTTGGTGATATCCCCAGCAGATCCAGTCTGTGCACAACTGGAAAGGGGAGCTTGTCAGTCCCCTGGGAAGGATTAAAGGATTGTTACCATTCCTGCTCCAGTCTGTAGCTGGACCCCCAGTCGACACCAGCAAAAGTCAGGATAGTGCTGGGGCCATTTCTGGGTGCTGAGGTTTGGGATCTTTGTGTGCAAACCCAGATATTTTCACCTCTGAACTCCAGGCTGTCTCTGACCACGTCCCCATGCCACTGGAGCAGCCTGGAACACTCAGCTCACCCCAGGGGTACAGGGTATGTACAGGATATGCCCCCATGTGTCTGTCAGGGAGGAACTGAGCAGCTCCAGGCTCAGAGAAGGTGATTCCTGAATGTTTTTGTGCTCATTCTCTAATGGGCAACTGAAGTTACCCAGGTCACCAAAAGAGCCACCCCCTGATGTCCCCACTGTGGCCTGAGAGCCCAGCAGTGCTCCAGGGTTTGGGGTAAAAGGGATGGGATGAAGCTGCACTGTCTGGGCACTTCCTGCCAGTCTGGGCACCTTTGAGCACCTAAAGAGTGCAGAGAAGGTTTGTTCTCTGCCCCAGGAGGAGAGGAGCTGGTGAGGTGTGTCCTCTCCCAGCCCTCTGAAAGAACCCAAACCAAAACTGGGCATGGAGGAGGTAAAAGCTGTAAATGAATCACCTCCAGAAAGCAAGGAGCAGCTCTCAGGAGGAAGGCCCAGCACTGGTTCAGTTCTTCTTGCCAAACACTTGAATCAGAGCAGAGACAGGGTTATTTTTTAAAGGCATAATTGTCTGGTTTTTCGCCCAAAAAATCAGATGGGAAACAGATGGGGCTGTGCCTTCCTCTGCCCCAATATTTGAGCCCTTTGGCTGACAACAGAAGGTTTATTAAAAAAGTGGGGAGCAGAGCAGCAGTGGTGGCTTTGTCCCATCGAGGAGGATGGTGGCTGCTTGTCCTGTGCTGCACAATTCCCCCACCCTGCCTGAGGCTGGGCTCGCCCATGCTGGGCTCCCACTCTGGGGGCTGGGGAGGTGATGCAGCTCTCCAGAGCACCAGGCAGGGCTGGAGGTGGCTCTGGGAGCCTCTGCTGGCACTGGGCCTGGAACTGCAGTGCACCCTCACGGAGAGGAGCCATGGAAAATGAGGGAAAACCCCAAATGCCAGGAGAAAAGAAACCCCAAATTCCAAGCCAGTGTGGCAGCGATGAGTGGGCACGGTGCCACGGGGCAGGATGGGCAGAGATGCCCTCAGCAGAACAATGGGCTGGGGACCAGATCCTGCCCTTGCTTCGTCTGCTCTGCACTCACCAGCTCTTGGGCCGCAGAATGGCGCTGTGAGAGAATTTAAATGGTTAAAATTATCACTATTTTATTGCTGAAAATCTCGGTGAAGTTTAAAGCAGGATTTGCTGGCAGGGCGCAGTGTCTGGGGGGACAGCGGGGAGGTTTGGGCTCTGTGACAGGCACAGCCCAGGTGGGGGCTGCAGATCCTGTCCCTCCCTGTCCCTGTGCTCCATCAGCTGCTTTTGGAAGAGCAGCAAAGCTCCCTGAGCTGCTCCTTCCCCTCATCCCTGGGCGGGCTCACTCGGGATCTTCAGGGGGTGAGCAGTGTCATGGGGCTCTGACCTGGCTGAGGGATTGTCAATAAGAACTCAAACACTTCCAAATTTTTAATGGCTGGATTGATTTTGAAGGTCTTTTCCAACCTCAAAGATTTGAAAAAATACATGTATTTCCCTTGTTCTGGCTACATTAGTGAGGAGGGAGAACTCTGCTGCACAGAGAACAGCTACAGCTGTGGAAGGGCTGGTTTGGGAATATTGTTGGAATTGCTGAAATAACTTATTCCAAGTGAGGCAGTAGATCCCTGCTTTCACCTGCAAAAAAATTCAGGAAAAAAGTGGCATGGAGGAGAAAGGGTATGTCAGCTTAATTTTTTAATGGAACACAGGAATTCTGTTAAACTTCTGTCAAGAAAAGAAAAATCAATAGTTTCTTATATTTAAACTAGGACCAACCTCCTTAGTAAACCAGATTTTTTTTTTTTTTTTTTTGTCACATAATATCCACATAGTCCTAGATAGCATTTGGCACAAACACAGCAAAAACACCACCAAAAAAAGAGTTGAAAATATTTTGACCAGATCTAAATATAGCCAACTGCTGTGCAATTCCCTGTGCTCCCTAGGTAGGATCATAAACAGTTTTAAATTTTAGCTATTATGAAGTGTTAATAAATCTTTGAGTTAAGCATCAGAGAGTTCAGCTGGTGTTGAGGCTTGGAATTGTGGCACAGAGCAGCGATGCCGTGTCATGATAGCCCTGCTGCCGTGTCTGCAGCCTGTGCTGCTGCNCCTCGTTGTATTAATGGGGTGGGGGGGTGGGATGTGGCGATTCAGCTGTGAAGAGAGTGTTTATTTTCCATTTATTTTCTGGACATTCACGGCACTAAAACGCAGGCCACTCCCGCCACTGGGCTGGCAGACAAAAGGCTGTTGTGTGGCAGCAGGTACAGCAATTGGGGACAGGAGGGGGATGCAGGGCTGGAACCATCCCGGGCACGGTCCTGCAAACGAGCTGGGTACCTCCGGAGGTGAAATCCTAAATCCTGCCCCATGGGCTCCCTGCTGGGCTCGTGGACCAGCTCAGGCGAGAGACAGACACA
>VXBQ01000801.1:44853-68460 GCA_013400175.1 Phainopepla nitens | reverse complement strand
GGTACAGCAATTGGGGACAGGAGGGGGATGCAGGGCTGGAACCATCCCGGGCACGGTCCTGCAAACGAGCTGGGTACCTCCGGAGGTGAAATCCTAAATCCTGCCCCATGGGCTCCCTGCTGGGCTCGTGGACCAGCTCAGGCGAGAGACAGACACATATAAATAGATGTGGGTTCCTCCTTTTTTAGGCTCTTTGTGTGGGGGGCTGTCTCATCCTGAGCCTGCTCCTCTCCTCCGAAACCTGTTCTGGGCGAGCGCTTTGTTAATTGGAACAATCTTATTTAAAGGAAGATGAATTAAAAAAAAAAATATAATAATCAGCAGCCAGCTGCCCCCATCGACCCCCCCAGTAATTGTCATCGCTTCGGCACTGCCTGGCAGCTGCTGCCCCCTTTTCTCCGTGCTGCGTGCCAGGGCGCTGGCTTTCTGCTGGCACTGGGAAATGCTGGTGCCTTTAGTGGCAGGAGAATGGTTGCACTGGGGTTTCAGGGCGGCTCCATCGGGCTTTTGGGATTTTCCAAGGGTCATTAGCGAAAGCTGCTCTGTTGTTTGGAGGGGATCTAGGGGGACCTTGCTTCAGAGGGCCGTGTCACTGAGGGGAGGCAGATGCAGGGTGCTCCCTGCGGTGCTGGTGCCCAGGGATGGGCAATGCCCTGCCTGTGAGGCTGGCTTGGCTCAGGGATACCCTCGAGGAGGTGACCCCCTGTCCCTGCCTGGGGGTGGCAGAGCCTAGGGAGGGGGGATGTGGATAGGCCCTGGGGTTTGGGGGGTCACCACACAATCCTCCATCTCACCCAGTGGCCCTGCACCTGCCCTTCACTCTGCTGGGCACGGGGCCTTCACAGCAATTCCCACCTGTGTCTCAGGGGCCCCTGAGCCGGGCATGGGGCAGGTCAGGAGTGAGCAATGGAGAAAGAGGCTCCTCCAACCTTCCTGCTGCTGTGTCACCTTTCCCGAGGATCTGAGGTCACAGCTGTGGTACTGTCCCCTCTCCTCGGCCCCGCAGCCTTCACCCTGCCTGTTTGCAGGAGTTCAAAAGGACCAGCGATCTCAGAAGCCCTTGTGTGCTAAATCCCAGAACTGCTGCTGCAACAGGAGCACTGCGGGGATGGGAGAAGGCTCTAGAGAATGTTAAACTGATCCCCATGAAATATTCAGTTAATATCCTGGTCAGAACTGTGTTTGGTGTAAGTTATCAGTTTGGCTTTATCCGTTCTCCAGACGAGGTTTTGGTGCTGCCTTCCACCAGTCCTGCAGAGCTGCTGCTGTCAGAGAAATCAGAATCTCAGATTGTTCATGGACACCTCCCTGTGATGCCATGCCAGAGCCAGGGCAGGCATTTTTATCCCAAATGCCTTGGTGCTTAATGTCTCTGGCTCTAAAAAGTGCTGGTTTCATTCATGTCACCCACAAAGAGGGAAGGATCAGGCCTGGGCTGCTCCTACAGCTGAAGGTGATGCCATAGGGAAAAGTTGAATCAAAGGTATCAAGGTTAGAAAGAAAGGAAAATCTCTTTAATTTCAAATAGTTTATATATGATTAAAGAACATGTACGTGTGACTTCACCCTCTTCCAAATGAGAACGGATTTTTATTTCCTTTCTAAGGAGGAATTAGGGAAAAAAGGGTTCCACTGCACAGAAAATGAGGAACAATCCAAGGAGAACAGTAACATGGGGGTGAGTGTTACTGTGGTTTCAGAGGGGAAACCTCCTCCTCATCATCACTGGAGAGGGGCTGGCACACACTGTCCTGGGGGGCTGCACAGACCCTGGCAGCCCCCTCCAAAATCGCTGTTTGACACCAGGTGAAACGTTTTCCTTGGGATGCAGCACTTACAGAGAGGGAAAAGAGGGTTCAGGCTGAGGCAGGGAGTATGCACTTGAGTCTGGGCTTTTCTAAGAATTATTTCTAGGGGAGAATGTGGGGCTGGCTTTGTGGGGCACTAGTGACCCCTTAGCTGAGCTTTGCTAAGAGCAATGCTTGGCTTTGAAAGTCACTTCTGGGTATTTTTCAGCTTAAAAAAAAAGTTTAAACTTTAAAAAAACTTTTAAACTTTAATTTAAACTTTAAAAAAATGTTTAAACTTTCTGAAGGAAACATTAAAATCCATGTTTAAATTCCTAGAAATTCTGGAGGTGTTGCCTTTCCAGTGCTTCCCTAAATGACACTTGCAGATTTTTCAGTTTTTCTTACTTCAAAAGCAAATATTCAATGCAATTTATATGGGGTCAAAGACTTCTCTGTAGTAAAACAGCCCTGCTGGGAGGGTGCTCTCCCCATCCCAGAGCTGGGAAACCCCTGGCATTGCAGGACCCAGAATATCTCATTTATCTTTTCCCCCCCTCTCTAGAATCTGTGTGTTGGTGAGAGTAGATGGGTTTATACTGAAGCAGGGAGAGGGAAGAGGGGGCAAAAATCCTTTGCAGATGGAGAGCCACGGGGCTGGAAAAAGCCACGGAGCTGGGGGGAGGCAGAAGGGACCGTGGGACCCTGCTGGGGGGAGGCTCCTGCTGCAAAACTTCCACTGCTGCTGTTTGCAAGAGAAGAGCGAACACAGAATGGTCCTGGCTCCTTCTGGGGAAGCAGCAGCAAAAGCCCCATCCATTTCTAGATTTATGAAGGTGTTTTCTACCCTGGAACACGCCGATTTTTGGTTAAAGGTGAAAAAATCGTTCACTCGATGGAACAAGTCAGGGGGAAATCTGAAATCCTTTGCCATGAGGGTAGGGAGCACTGGTGTCCAGTCCAGGAGGAACAACCCTCACACTTGCTTCAGCGATGGGTTATGTTGTGGAGAAACAACTTTTCATCAAATTTAGTAACCATTTATATGATAGAAAACAATCTAGTTGATGCCATGTTTACAGTAAATGGAATCAAATACTGACTGAATATACCAGCAAGAAAAATGGACAGATTTGAAGATTTTTGTGAAAATAAAATAAAAACAGTGTAGGTGCAGTGTCTTCTAAGAGANATAATAATAATAATAATAATACATCTCAGATTTAATGTCTATGATTATTAAAATAGAATCTGTGTTTAGGTATGTTAAAGAAATAAGACCAAAATTAAAATCAATGAAATTTACAGAAGAGGATCAAATGGAAAGCTTAAACTCCACAAATCATGTACTACCTATCTCCCAGGATTTCCAGCTGTAACTTGACAAAATGATGATTCACAAGATTAATGCGTTTTATTTTATTTTATTATTTTATTTTATTTTTAGACCCCGAGTTTTCGGAGGGCTGCAGTTTGGACACAGGCTCGTGTGTGATGGATGGAGCCGGGGCAGGAGGGAGCTGCCGGGAGCTCCGGGGGCTGCAGGTTTTGGGACACTTCGAAACTGCTGCTGCTCCCGCGCTGTGGTTCCTGCTCCGGTCTGTTTTGGGTAATCGGCTCAAATCCCCGTGTTGGTGGAAGATGAATTATTTTATTTTATAGGAAAAAGAAAAAAGAAAAAAAAGGGGGGAAAAAAAGAAAGAAAAAAAAGGGAAAAAAGGGGAAAAAAAGGAAAAAAAAGGAAAAAAAAAAAGGAAAAAAAAGAAAAAAGGGAGAGAGAGCAGTTTTCCACCTCCCAGCCCTTCAAACCTTTCTTTTTTGTTCCTGGGGTTTCTTCTCGCCGTTCTCCCAGCACTTCTGTCCCCAGGAGCGATGGGGAGGCAGCGTGGGGGTGCGTGTGGGATGCGGGGCCCCGACGGGACTCCCCACGCAGGGATTTCTGGAAGAGCTGCTGCAAACCAGCCCCGTCCCCGGGTTTGCTCAGTCCAAACCGAACAAAAAAACCCCCCTCCATTCTCGCTGTGGATATTCGCAATTTATTTACGATTAGCCCCAAATTTACTAGAGACGACAGACTGAAAGGGGTGGCGGAGGGGGGGGGAAGCAATTCAATTAATTTGTAATCTTGCATTTCATTAGAAAATGCAAGAATAATGATCGCGTCCAGCAGGCAGGGGGGGGAAAAAAAATCATAAATAGAGATTTCCCCCTCCCAAATCAGATTATAAAATAAGCTTTTTTAAATTAAATTAGTTGATACGCGGTTGATCAGAGTAACCCCGGACTACGAGCGAGGCAAAGACAAGAAATAGAAATAACAAAGGACGCAAAACTTGTGTGCTCTTCCCTCTTTCCTGCAAGCTGAGGGGTTTTTGGGGAGGTCCCGGAGGGGAGCGGAGCCGGTTCCAACAGGGCAAGTAATTCATTCGCAAACAGGGTTCTGGCGGAAAGATCCGCGTTAAACTCGCAGGAGCTGAATTGTTTCATCCCGGGTTCAACCCAAAATCTGCAGAAAAGGAACATTTGCGGGGAGGGGGCAGCGCTGGATCTGTCGCGCTCAAAGCGTGGATCCCGATGGCCCCAGCCCGACCCGCAGTCCGTCCTTTTAAAATATTCATTGGCATTTCTTTCTCTTTTCTTTTTTTTTTCTCTCTCTTTTTCATTTTTTAATTTTTTAAAATATTTTATTTTATTTATTTCCCATCGAGGAACCTCCCTGCAGCATCCCGAGTGGGATTCGCTCCCCCCGGCGCTGCCACTCGTGGGGGAAAGTTCCCAAAACCCCCCAATTCCCCCCAGTCCTTCCCAGTCTAACTTCAGCTTCGTTTTCTGCCTTTTCTCCTCGCAATTTTCCATCCCGTCAAATAGAAAAAAAACCCAAAAACCTCTTTAAATTGATTCAACCCATATTTTAATTTTTTTTCCTCTAAAAATCGTTGAAGTGGAATTATCTCCCCTAAAACCCAAGAGGGGAAGTTTGGGGGAATATCGTGTGTTTCTGGGTCTGCTCCCGGCTCTGTGCCGGAGGAAGTGTGAAATCTCTCCTGCCACACGCTCAGACAAAGGCGTCTTGTTACCCGGGATTTGTCGGGTCAAGCAGGATCCCGTTTTAAGCCAGTTACAAAATGTAAAGCTCCCACTTTGCCTCATAATTTAGCAAACGAAAAAACCCCAACTTCTCACTGAAGGCATAAATGGCAGTGATCATTTGCCCCCAGAAGTTAAAAAAAAAAAATAGGGATTTTAGTCACTTTATTATTACTGCCACTAATGTTTGTTCATTTATAGAATGAACAATATTTGAGAAATGTTTGAATGCACTAAAATTTCTGCATTTAATCAGAAATTATTTTGATAGAATAAAGTATTTGAAATTACAATTTTAAATATCCACATTAAAAATTTTTCTTAACAAGGCTTTTACAGAGTCCTGAGCTGGTGGGAACCAACTTAGCTCCTTTGTGTAGCATCATCCCAGGGTATTTCCTATTATTCTTAGGAATTTGGATTGATTTTTTTATTGTGAACTAAACATTTTTTTAGTGTTCCTATTTTTTCTCTTGAAAAAAAAAAAAAAAAGACCCTCCCCCCCAAAATGAAAAAGTATCAAAATAGGAGTTTGTGTTTTGGAAATTAAGCCATGCATACACAGAAACAGGAGATCTCAGGTGTGTGGTTGAACAAAAGTTTTTAAATGCCTGTCAGTCCTGCTCAAAACCAGTTTTAATTGCAAAACAATCCTTGAGACTATCTGTTGCAAAATATTAATCCGTTCTGAAGTTGGTTGACATTTTCATACTGTAATTAAAGCAAAGGAATAAAAAGTGTGGGGAGTTTTTACTTTTTAAAGATAAATAATGTCTTTCACTCTTCCTGCTCAGCAGCACCCAGCAGTTTGTGCAGCAAAGCCACTCCAGCATTGGAGCCATAAGTCTCAAATATTTTTGTCTCTCATTGAGATGAGAGGGAAAAAAAATGTTTAAAAAAGAAACTTTAAAAAGTTTTGAGAAATTTTCTTAGAAAAACGCAAATATTCCCAGAGATTCAGCTGGGTCCTTGCTCTGGGTGCAAGATGCCCAGAACAAGAAAAATCAATGCTTTTTATCACCCACTCAGAGCCCTGAAGGCCTTTGGGAGAGACAGATGACTTTGGAGGGGATGGGTGCCCACGGCAGGGCACCGGCAGTGGGCTGGAGGCTGCAGCCCCCTCCAGAGAGGAGCTTGGCTTCCTTCGGATCCAGAGGCATTTTAACCACATTTCAGGCCACTCTCCTGATGCTTCACACACAGTTTGTTCGATTTCACCCTGTCAAAGAGCTATAAAAGCCCCAGCGTGCTTTGGGCAAAGGCTGGTGCCCTGCAGTTGTCTCTCGGTGTGTGTTTCACCTGGTACAGCGGGCTCCCTCTGTCCCTGGCACGGCTGAGGATGGTGTCACAAATCTCCCTGGCTAAGCGTAAGCGTCCCCACTCTGCACATCGGCGAAGCTGAAAGATTCTTACCGTACTTATTAATTTTTTTAATGTGGAAGGTGGAGGTGTCCTTAAAAGCCACCCTGCTCCCCCCTGCCTGCCCGGATCCCCCACCCTTGCGCGTGGTACCGGCGCCCAGTATTGTGCAGGGCTCTCCAGCCCCGCTCGGCCTTTTGTCAGCCCCCTTTTCTGTGTCAATCAGATGCCTTTTGTCAGGTCCCAGACATGTTGTGTCCACACGCACACAAATATCCCTGCGCAGAGCGTGGGGAACGCAGAGCACATTCAGATCGTGCGCCGCGCCCTCCCGCGCCCGGGCACACGCGCAGGGGGCACTCGCACCGCAAACAGTTGCTGCCCTTGCCCAGGGCCTGGAATCGAGGGTGGCTGCAGTGGGAAAGGTGCAGGTGCCCATTCCCCAGCACGTCCATGCGTCCTTGGGTGGTGTCTGTCCTGCAGAACGGAGCCGGGGTCTGCTGGCACTTCTCGCCCTCACTATGAGCTTCCCTCCCCTGTTGCTTTTATCCATCCTTTGAGCTGCTTTTTTTTTCAGTTTTACAGCCATGTTTCTCAGGAATGAGAAAACAGGGAACGACAAAACATCTCAGAGTGGTGTTTGATTGGGTCCTCAAGTCATCTCTAGAAAATGTCGGGTTTACTGTTTTATGTGCCGTTTTTGTGAGATCTGGTGCAATTAGCGACGCCAGGTGCCACATAACCACGACTCGGGTTCGGGGTGGGGGACACCCTGAGCACCCATGTCTCTTCCCCACAGCTCCTGGGCTCCTGCCCATCCTCAGCTGCCTGAGCCCCAGTGCAGGGATTGTTCGCTGCAGCTCAGAGGGTAACTTTGGGCTAAACCCCACTGCTCTGGGCACTGGCAGCACGGGGCTGGAGACCCACACGGAGGCAGTGGCTCCACTGCTGGGAGGGGGCCGGTTTCCACCTGTCACTGGTGGCTTCGTGGTGGAGACGAGACCTCCGCCTGTCCCCACAGTGCTGCCATAACGCCAGGCCAGAGCAGGCCCGGACAGGTGGCTCCAGATCCTCAACCCCTGTGCCCTCGATGGTGCCCGCAGCTGCACAGGCCTGGCAGGGGCACTGAGGGATGCAGGGAGCCAGGAGCACCCCCAGCGAGGGAGGGAGGGATGCAGGGAGGCAGGAGCACCCGTCTGTGGGCCTCGAGCGTGGAAAATCCGCCGCAGCGGCCGCCATCCCTGGGCATCAACAAAATGGCGTCAGGGGCTCCCAAATGGCGGTGCCGGGGCTGGCGGGGAAGGGGCCGGCGCGGTGCCAGGGCCGCTCCGAGGGCACAATGACTGGCACATAACGGCCCTGGCCACGGCCGCCCCTCGCCATGGCCGTGCCAGCTGTAGCCCCCCTCCCTCCGCCTTGGCACAGGCAGGCGGCCCCGCCATGGCCGCCTCTGAGGAGGATTAAGGCCGCAGTTGTGTCTCCCTCTTTCTTTCCCCCTCAGTGGCTGAGAACAGGAAACGTGAACCTATCTGAGACTAATTGACTTGCAAATTAATCGTTTGTCCCTGTGCCTGATAATTAGTGCTAACGATTTTTACACCCCCCCCCCCTTGCT
This sequence comes from Phainopepla nitens, assembly GCA_013400175.1. Classification (NCBI taxonomy): domain Eukaryota; kingdom Metazoa; phylum Chordata; class Aves; order Passeriformes; family Bombycillidae; genus Phainopepla; species Phainopepla nitens. The sequence goes on along the minus strand of VXBQ01000801.1, from coordinate 60,612 downwards.
GTCTCCTCCTCCTCTTTATTTTAAAGGGGGCTGTTTTCCCTTTCTTTTCCTTCCCCCGCTCCTCTTTTTATCCACCCTCGCTCCAGTTCTTCCCTGAGGATCCCCAGCTGCCCCCCGCCATGGGGTGGGGATGGCACCGGGTTCGGGGTGCAGGGGCCTGGCAGGGCGGCTGCTCCCGCCCCAGCACCCACAGCTGCTGGTTTGCTTCCCACGCCTCGGTGCCAACCTCCACGCCGAGGACAATGAGCGGGGCTGGGAGAAGGGCTCAGGACTTTGGGGGGCTGCAGAGGGGCTGTGAAGCAGGGGAGCGGTGCTCAGGGAAGTAGCATTGCTTTGGAGGTGGCTGCGGCTGAGCCCATAGTTCCAAATTTCCCAAATAGTGCAAAACAAACAAAACAAAACAAAAATTAAAAATCGCTTCAATAAGAAGCAAAGGTCTGGGGTTGTTTTCTCCAGCCTTCCCCCTTCCTCTGTTTTCTTCCATGGATATATCTTGTTTTCACGAGTCAAAAAAGGCGCTTCTCCCAGAGGAAGGCAGCTCAACGAAAATATTAAAATATTTGAGGCTGGGGATTGGAATCACTGGTGTTGTGGCTTTGTCCAAAAGTGTCACCTGAAGCAAGAGCGCTGCAGGGGATGGACAGTGCTGCAGCTGGAACATGAAGTTAATGTGAGGGAAGGGGGCAAAGTGAGTTTGTGGTCATTTTTGTGGTCTGAGGCATCTCGGTGCAGCCCAATGGAGCTCATTTGTGCCAGAGTCTGTGAAGAGCTCAGGGCTGACAGGAGAGGACGTGTTCATATCATCGGTGGTATGTCAACAGGAAAGCAGTTTTGTTGAAATTGATGTATTTCATGGGAATATTTCCCTGTCAGCAACAGAATGGCCCCACCAATATGATATTCCAATGCGTTTATTGAGGACTGGTAACAGAACATACCATAAAGTACCTTAGTACTTCTAGTAGAAGGAAATTTCTGCTATGTGTTGCATCTCCTGTGACGCTGCACTGCACAAATAATTGAAAATTCTGCATGTAATTGTCATATTTCAGTGCAATTCAAACCCAAACACTTTGCTGCTCCTGCATGGGAACTCTTGAGGAATTCCACTCAGCAATTTTAATTATTTTTCTTCTCTGTTTGTTAGGAGGAAAAGATGCCATTTGAGGGAGATGTGTTTGGGAGGAGGGGGACCTTTTGTGATGCTGAGCTCCTCTTTTTTCCCTGGCTGGATGGTGTTTGGATCCTCCCAGTGCCAGGCAGGCTGAGAGGTAAAACAGCCCCTCTGTGCCATGCTCAGGACCCTGACTGGCCCCAGATTGTGGCAGAGCCGGGGTTTTTCCACTCTCCCCATTCCTGACTCTGAGTCAGGCTGCAGGAGAGACACGCATGTCCAGCCAACCCACCAGCCTTCAGCCAGAGTGGAGGGGAAATTCCCACTGCCCATCTCATCCCCCCCAGCCATGAGACGCTTCCTCCTCTGACCGTTGATAATTAAAGGGATCCTTTTCTCTGCAGCTCTTCCAAATGCTCCTGGTGTCTGACACTATTTGTCAGCCATGCTCCTGCTGTAATCCTATTTTTGCTTCCCTCCCTACCCTGCTTTGTGTCCAGGGCTCTCTTCACCTCTGGCTGTACAGCTCCCGCTGCTCAGGGGCTGCTGGTCCCCCTTCCCTCAGAGCCAGGAGTCCATAAACCCTGAGCCACTCCCAGCCTCCACACTCATGAACTCCCTCTGTTTGGTTTGTCCAGAGTTAATTGCACACAAACTCCGGCCTGTTGGCACACAGGGGCTTTTTGTTCCTGCAAGAATCACTTGCCCTCCAAGGTCACTGCAGCCAAGACCTGCTGTCCCCTAGGGTCACCCCACTGACACGCACTGTCAGTCTGATCCCTGCATCGTGGCCACGGTGGGATGGGGCAGGTGGCTGCAGGGAGAAAGCTGGAACAGCGAGCTGAGGCATTGGTGGAGCCTTTTGGGTCAAGCTCATTGAAGTAATGGGATGATTAGCAAGGATTGCTGAGCTTTATGGCTGGGGAGGAGGAGAGAGAGTGAAAGAGACGTTAGGGGTGGATTAACCCCTGTCAGACCTGTACAAGAGGTTTCCCAGATTAAACACAAGTTCAGTGGTCTGTAAATGTTCCCTTTCCGGGCTCCTTCCCCAGAGCAGCTCTGGAGTTAAAGCTCTGCAGTTCATGTTAGGGACCCGACCTTCACAACATCCCAATTCCTGCTTGTGCTCTCGAGGCCCACTTCTTTTAACTCCCCTGAATCAAACAGGGGTGTTCTTAGAGACTTGAGTGCCAGATTAACCTGGATACTTGGTTCTGACTAGCTTTCCAAAGTGCTCAGGAGCAACCAGCAAACTTTAATTGGCCTTATGGTCCCTTCAAGAGGTTTTGGGTGATGTTCCCATCTGTTCAGCACTGGCACTGTGGAGGGAGAAGCTGCACCAGACACAGCTGTGATGGGTCTGGCATTCCAGGGCAGCAGAGACCCTGAAATTCTGTGTGGAAGTGGGTGCTGCTCAGAGCCACTGGCCAGGGACACAGGTCACTTTGGTCTCCTGCTGGCTCAGCTTTGCAGGGGGACAGGAGTGGCAGCTGGCGGGTGCAGGCAAGAGCACCGAGGGCTGAGATGGCATTGAGGGCTCAGTGGCCCCTTGGCAGGACTGTGACCATTCTGAAAACCCTTTCTGACGTCCTCCCCAACCCAGGCATAACCTCTGTGCTGGGGAAGTCAGTGCCTTCCCTCTTCAGCATCCTTCGGGCTCCATCTGGATGAGACCAAGGGATGAGTTACAACTGGTTTCAGAGGGTAATGGGGCTGATAACAGGCAGCAGCTGTGGGAACCGTGCCCTTCAATGCCCTCCAGAGTGGCAGAGGGCCCTGGGAGCTCATCCCCTGGAGGGGAAGTTCCCACTGACCATTTCCTCGGGCAGGTGGGCACTGTCCCAGAGGTGGGCAGCCCTGTGCAGACCCTCAGTGCTGGGCGGGCTGGCGAGACGCTGCCTCGAGGCGGTTTCCCAATCCTGCGCACCTGGTGCTCTGTCAATGCAGCCACTTGGCTAAATGTGGGTCATTGTAGGAGGATGCAGCCACTCGAGCAAACAAGCCTCAATTGCCCACTGATTGGGGTGGCTGAGAGCACCATCGCTGAAATTTCTGAGGGGGGAGGCATTAATAATCCCCATTCTGTCTCTGCAGCCCTTGCCCCCTTGTTATTTCCCTCTTTGTGTCTTAATTTGGCCCATTATTATTATTTTATAAAAGGGCCTTTTCTCCACCCCCTCCCTCTTGAAGACACTCCTTAGACCGATGGGAAAATGGCAAGGAATAATTACGAAAAACATCAGTGAAGAGAGGGCCATCTGAGAGGGATTAAAGGATTACAATTAAAACTCATTTTAGGGAGGTGATGTGACATTAGCGTTTTCATTCTTCCCCCCCACCCCCCTTCCCCAAACACCCTCCAGGATATCTGGGTCTAAGTTGATTAAATGACAAACTCCAGCTCAGAGGGAAACAACAACAAATTAAAAACTGAGTAAAATGAAAAACAACTACCCAAAAATGATTTACGAAATGAAGTGAAAATGAGGTCACTGAGAATTACTGGAAGTCTGGCGGCAGCTGGAAATGGGGTGGACAGAGCACCTGCCACTAATAGCAGGTTTCTGATGGTGGGAGCATCTCCTTGCTCCTGCTCCAGTGGCAGGTGAAGTTGCCTGAGGTCTCTCCTCCAGGATGCAACTGGAGCGTTGGGCTGTGGCAAGGGTTGTTTTGGCAGGGCTGGTGCCCTGCATGGATTTTGCCAGCTCTGTGCTGCACTGCAGCCGTGCTGGGCTTTGCTTTGGGAGCCAGGTGGCCCTCCAGCAGTGAGTGGATCCTGGAAGGCGCCCCAGTGCCAAGGCAGTGCTGGGGCCCTTGTGTTGGCCTCAGCGTGTCCCTTCCTGGCGTGGCTCCACCGCCCGTTTTCTCATCTCTTTTTGCAGCTCTTACTGGTGGCTGCAGCCAAGCAGCCCCCACCCCACGCGGCTTCGAGCAGCTCCGGCGCTGCTCCCGGCGCTGGGGCGCACTCCCATCCTCCCTAGCAAAGAGAAGCAGAGCCCGTGCTGCAAACACCTTCCCTCTCTCCTCCTTGTCCATCGGGATGCACAAAGGGTCCTGCCCATCCCGCCTCCCTTGTGCAGGATCCCGACGGGGCTCCTCGGGGTGGGAGCTGCTCACGGTGGCACCGAAATTCAGGGCTGTCATAAATGAGGGCACTTGGGAAAGGCAGCATACTTGGAGTGGGAGCTGACACTTCTGAATGGGAGCACACACTGAGCTGGGGTTTTATTTGTTGTGGAAAGCAGATTCTGGGATGATTGCTGGCCAGTTCAGTGAAATAATATGAAGCCTTGGAGGGGGATTTCCCTTTATAATTCAAAAATATCTGTAAATCAAGCTATTCAGATGGTGTGGACACCTAAACCCATGCTGCAAACTCTATTGGAAGGCAGGATTACATGAAGATGAGGAGGCAGATGAGTGACTCAGGCTCTGCAGTTCACAGTGCTTAGGAAGTTTTGGCTGCCAGAATCTGATCTGTAGAGCCCCAATAACCACAGTGGGACTGAGCCCAGATCCCGCCCTGAAAGCACAGCTCTTACTGCTTAAACTCAGCCACAAAGCCTGTAAGTGTGTGGCCTGGGAACGCTTCCCCTCCAGTCTGTGCCTTTCGGCCATGCAGCTTTGGACTGCAAAGTGAGAGCAAAGAGGAGCTTCTCCTACACCCCCCTGTTTCTCCTGCCAAAGAGGTTGGACTCAGACCCAGCCTCTTTGCTTTTGCCTCCATTCAGCAGCCTGGCATAACTGGGCATCCCATCACGTGGCTGCGCACGTGGGCGCGAGCGCTCGTCATGTGAGGTGCCATATCGTGTCTCATATTGGGAGGCAGCAAGAGCTGGAAAAGCTTAACGGAAGGGAAACTCCCCCTCCTCCCCCCACCAGATCCAGCCTATTTTCTTTCCTCTTCTTTTGTTTCTGATTTCCGGAACTATGCGGCAAAGCAAAGCGTGGGGAGAAGAAAGAAGCTGAAGAGAGCTGGCATCTGGCAGGGAAAAGAACAAAATAGCAGAGCAGGGCTTTCCTAGACAGGAGTGGGGAAGGCGAGCAGCGGCTGCTTGGGAGCTGGGCAAGCCCCGGGAAAATTCAGGGTCTAAACGTGGAGCTGGCCCCACGCAGGTGTAAATGGGCACAGAGCTTGCTGGTAAAGGCAGCAGAGGGGTCAGCCCAGCAGCTTGAATGGTACTCTGCTCATGGGCACCCTTCTGGCTCCCTCCTTTACAGGATCCGTTCCTTACGTCCCTCTGGCTCCATCCCCCTGAGCCCATCCCAGCAGTGAATTCCCCAAGGACATGCACTGCACCTCCTGCCCAGTGTCAAGATGCTGGAGAGATTTGGCTCCAAAAGGAGGGGAGGTGGAGGTGGGGGCCGTTCTCCTGCCGACGCTTTCTCTGAGGCTTAAATGATCAGTGTGGCACAGGTCATCCTGCGATGTCCCTTTTACAGTCGGGGCTGAGAGTTGCTTGAATATATTTTTATTCCTGTTATTTCCTCTGTCTTGGCCAGTACAGAAAGAGGTCTTTGCATACAGACCCAATGTTAATTAGGTAAATTAATTAGGACCAAGATGCAGTGTTTTCCCCCTGAGGAGGAAATACAGTAAACTCCATTTTTGTGAGTTGTTTATTCAGCCAGGGGGGTCGAAGGAGAATAGCCGTGTCAAAGAAGCTGCCATTTTCAAGGTCCTTGTGTCCCTTCTGCGCCGCCCCAGAAAGGGAACAAAACTCTGTTGACAGCAAAATCTCAGCAGGAGCCCCTGGGCTGAGGGGCACAGGGAAGCGAAGTGGAAAGGGTGCCAGGTTTCCGAGCGCCTGGAGGGAACACGCTTTGGTCTCTGGCGTTTCAATGGACCGGGGAAAGCAAATCAGCCCTTTCAAGGCCAATCATGCTGTTCTCGAAGGCACACACTGGAGACAATGCACTGCTGGCAGCGGGGCAGCGGGAAAGGGACTGGGTGGCCATGGCGAGGCCGAGGGCAGAAGAGCTACTGAGGGCCAAGAGCCAGTGGCCATGCTCCTGCTCCATCCACCCCACTCCTCAGGGCCCTGGGAAAGGTGCTGGGATGAACTGGAGCATCAGGAATGGCCCAAGAAGGTTGGGATGGGGCAGATGAGGTACCCACGGGTGTTTCTATTTTGTGTTGTCTCTTCCCTCTCCTCCAGCAGAGTCATGGCTTGTGTGATGAAGGAGCACGGAAGCATCGAGCAGCTCCCTGACCTTCTCCCCACCCCAGCCTTTTATTCACAGTTTTTAATTCATTCCACTCTGAGAGCCAGTGACCCAGGAGAGCCTGATCACAGTCCACGAGCCTGCTCCAGTGTCTCTCCTAACCACGGCCCGTTTTTGAGTGGATGGATGACTTCTAGAGATGTGCTGTGGGATGGACAGGCTGCAGTTGGGGTGTTTTCACACGCAGGTGCTCCTGTGTGTCCTGGAGAGGAGCAAAGCTGCGTTTGCCTCGGTAGCCTCTCCCAGCCCAGCGCTCTGCCCGCAGCACCATCTCCTGTCGGCATTGCTCCGGCTTGCAGGGCCAGTGCATCCTGGGAATTTCCTTCCCCGGTGCCAGAATACCTTCACCCCAAGTCCGATCGTGCAGATGATCTTCCGTCATCATATTTAACCCCCCCTCCCCATCCCTGACCAAAGCCAGGATGAAAGCGGCAGGGTTTTTTTCCTCTTTCTTTCTTTTTTTAATGGCGTTTCATTAGCCTCCAAATCAGACAGGCGAAACAATGGTGTTCTGTCAGCGATGGGCTTTCGTGCTGATTTCATCTCCTCTCTCATCCGTATGCAAACCAGCTTCCAGCAGGCTTTGGTCATGCCATGGAAACCGAGGTGCAGGCCCGGAATGGGGGTTCTCGGAGTGAGAAATCTCCTGTTCGCTCTTTCCCATTTGCATAATGCAACTTTTCTTCCCCCAGACACTGAGGCGCTTTGTTTATAGAGAGCCGAGAGAAAGGGGGATGCTGGGGACAGAGGAGGGACCGCGGGGAGGGGGGAAGCGCCCGGTGGGAGTGGGGAAGAGGAGGGCAGCGCTCGCAAAAGAAGAACGCGCAGAGAAAAGTGCGGGGCGACTGGAAGGGAATATATATGAGGATGGGGACTGGGAAATGGGGCTGGGCCAGTTCCCCGTGATCCTGGGACCCGTGTGCTCCTTTGGCCTCTCTGAGCCAGCCGAAGGGTGTCAGGGGGACTTGGCGTGGCTGAGGATCCAGCTGGGAGCCTGGATCGGCACTGAATTAAAGCCGGTTGTCATGATAATGCCCCCCAGAGGAAGCAGGAGCCTTTTCAAGCCTTGCATGAAATACCTCAAAGGGTTTTGTGCGAGAAGCCTCTAAGATCTTCAACTGGTGGAAACCGAAGGTTGTTTGGGGGAGCAGTGACCCACGGGGCACATGGGAAGGTGGCTTAGTGACAGCCAGCAGAGCATGAGGACCCGGCTACCCCGGGAGGTGGGGGCAGAAACGTTGGGGGGGATAAAATCATCCCAGATTTATTCCCAGTGGTGTGTGGGGCTGGGAGAGAAGGAGATTAACAAAACAAAATTACCAGCCGTCTCTCTCCCTTGAAACGTGGCAAACTGCAAGGTGGTACAGGGAGGTAGGAGGGTGAAGGGATCAAATTGTCCAGTCCCCACCAGTACCCCCAGTTTGTAGGAGCCGTTGGGGTTGATTTACCCCCCACCTTGTACATCTTCTGCAAAGTGATGATCTGCTGCTCTTTGCAAACCGGTTTGAGATCTATGAGGGCAAGGGGCTGCTCTTATGAGTCTCATCACCTCTGATGGCTGCACCTCCTAGAAACGAACCTTGGTTCTTGTGGCTCCATCCTGGGCAACAGACTCTGAATTGTGAATTGGATGGATGCACGATTAATAGTAATAATAACAATAATAGCAACGAAATGTATTAATCAGTGACGGATGACAGACACGAAACCTGCAATTAGAAGTATTTTAGGATATGTAAAAATCCCTGTAAATGATTTGCAAATGAGGTGCAGACAGTAAAGCAGGCGGCAATGGAGATATTTTTGGGTTTTGCCTCAATGTGGGAACTGCTCTGTTTTTAAGGTGCTTCAATGTGAATTGGATGTACAGACACGCTTCTGAGGTAAAGTCTTGTGTTGGTACTGCAAAATGTGTGACTGTTACTCCAAAGTGTGGGGTGTTCCTCCAGGACCAGTGAAATCCTACAGGGCAAGGCAACAGAACCAGAGGCAGGAGCCTCAGTGATTCACAGGTCCCTGCCTGCACATGGAAATTGCACGGATTTAGGTGGGAATTGTTCAAGCCTCACTTGTGCCATTTGCACTTCAGGGGTGTGGTTGCACATGGTACCAGATGTTACTCCAACCCTGTTAAAGGGCAGCTGGGATTGATATTGGATGATGCACACAATGTGAAATATTAAATCATCACCTGTGGGCAGGAAAATTCTGCAGTCTGGTCCCAGAATCTGGTGTTCTGGGACAGGAGGAAAAGTGGAGGGAAAATGTTTGTGCTTTGGAGGATTCTGCTGTAGCTCTGTGGAGTCCCTTTAGCCAGCAGGGATCCTCACCTGGACATCCCTCTCAGGTGCACTGGTACCTCCATGTAGCGCAGCTCTGCACCACTGATGTGCTGCATGGAGCAGCTGGGATGTTGCAAATGCTCTGTCAAAGGGATGGGGACTGTGAGGAGTCTGGTTTGGGGCTTTTTCTCATTGTTTTTAGTCTGGTTTCTGCAGAAAATGAGATTTCTGCCATCACAGGGAATTCTGTCATTTCTCACCTCTCTCCCAGGACCTTCCAAAATAGGATGACTCCAGCTCCATTTGGCTCCATGTCAGTTTTTGATCCCCAGTCAGTGGGAACTTCTTTGAGACTTCAGTTACATTTGTTTTCTCAGAAGCTCATTTCTGCTATTGGCTCTAAAAAAGCCATTTTTACTTCAAGACAAGACTGCAGAAGGGCTGTGACCTTTCCCTTTGGACAGGGAGGGAGAGGGGTTTCTGTGGTGGGGGTTTGCCAGGGTGCAAAGTGCAAATGCCTCAGCCTAACGAGCTCTGTGATTAACAAAGCCTCAGAGCATTCCAGCCCGAGGAGGCTTCAGTCCAGAGCTTTCTGAAGGAGGCTCACACACCTCAGACAGTGCCTGTCTGTTCCTGCCTGTATTGAGACAGAGTTCTGGTGGACTCGGGCAGTTGCCTGTCCCGAGCCCGTTGTGGTGGCCTTTGGGCAGGGACATGGGATAGGACAAAGGAGCAGGGTGCGATTAAAACAGGTGGCTTGGGCTTTGCAGGTGTCCCGTGGCAAGACAGGAAGAGGCAGCAGGTCGGTCACTGTCGGAGCAGGGAGGGGACTTTCCAGCGTCGCTTCCGCACTCATCCTCCCGGCCTCCAGCCTGCTGGTCATGCCAATTTGTCACCAAGCTGGGATTTCAATTAAACCCCAAAAGAAGGGGTCAGAGGTTATGCAAACACGTTGGTAAAGGCCACTCGCCTGGAGGGCTCTCCCGGGGCCACTGGAGCCGGCCCCTTGCTTTACACAGCCCCGAGTGACCCGGGCCGAGGCCGGCATTGTTCCCCACGCTCCATTCAAGAGGCAGTTTGTCAATAAAATTGACCTCTCGGCTCCTAGGGGTGCTGCCGCCTCATCTTCCTCCCTCTCCTGACAGTTTGGCTGGAGCAGAGTCAACGGTCCCTCTGTGCTCCCTGTGCCCCTGGACACGCCAAAGGTGAGGGCAGGGATGGGAGCAGGAAGGCCACATACTGCAGGAAGGCCCTGCAGCACTCACAGCTGCTTCTTCTCCCCGTGGTGGTTTTCATTCTGGTTTCTGCCTTTTGGGCTTTTGCACCTGAGGGCAGTTTCTGGCTGGACCCCTCGGAAACACCATCACAACCAGCGGGTTCTGTTCATCCTCCCCAGACCTCACTCTCCTTTCAGGGCCATCATTCTCACAGCTGCCTCCACAAGAATCCCATGATGGTTTTCTGCCCCTCGCCACCCAGGCTGGGTTGGACGACCTCGAGGTCCCTCCTGCAGAACTAAGCCCCATTTTCCCTCCTTGTCACACAACTGACACCACAAGGCAGCACCTTGCCCTCCCAAGCCGTGAGCCCAACAGCAAATCCACCCGCTGCAGGCATGATCCCACTTTTCAGGGAGGTGTGAGGCTTCCCGGTGTGTTTGGGTGGTGGGACTGCACCGGCCTGCGCTGGTGCATTAATTGTGCTGGGCAGTGTTGCAAACAAGCACTGCTTGAACCCACAAGCCTGAGGAGGCCATTTCAGCTGCGAGATAAATGGATATCGTGGAGCAAGTGGCAATTAGCGTGGGTAAAGAGCCCCTTAGTGACTGTCCCTTACATAACACCTTTGTTCCAGGCCCTTCACTTCATACTCAGTTTGTAAATAAACTTGACTCCCGGCTTTACTGGGGCCTTTATTCCCCCTTTATTTTATTTTATTATTCTTTGAACCCGGGGAAGAACGAGTCGATTGTTCACCCCCAGGGACATGCAGCAATCTGAGGTCCTGCCCGGCCTGGCGGTGCCCACTCGCCCCAAACCAGGCACTGGCAGCAGCCCACGCCAGAGCCACCCACGCAGCTACCACGGCAGCAATTTTAATTGCTTTGCCCCCGGTGATGGTGCCCAGGGGCTCATTACGCCGCTGGCAATGAATGAGGACCTGAAAACGTGGTTCTGTAATTGCAGTGGCAGTGGGGACTTTCACTAGGGGGTGGGTTGGCAGAGAGGCTGAGCTCTTCCCCCGAAGTTTTGGGTCAGGGAAGGAGCCTGGAGGGCTCTGGATGAGTCCAAGTGCAGGGACCTGTCTCTAACTCACATCGTGTCCTCCCTGTCCCCATCGAACCTGTGGGAAGCTTTTTCTACACCCGCGGTGCCACTGCCAGGCTGGCAGCAGAGGCTCCAAGGCATGGTGGAATGTGCTTTGGAGGATTTGGAGTGGCCAGTCCCAGGCTTTGGGCAAGCTGTGGTGAGCAGGGCTGGACGGCTCTCCTGCCTTCAACCTCCACTTTTGCCAGGTCCTTTTCCAAAGGGCAGGGCTGCCTGGGGAGTTATCAAGGTGTTTAGTGCCGTGAATGGTGGCTCTTCCTCCACTGCCGCCTCTGCCTGGGCTCTCTCCTCGCTGCTGGTCTCTCAAACCAGTGCTGGTGATACTGGCCCGTACTGGGAAGCCTCGGGCACAGCTCTTTGTTCAGCGTGGGGATGGCCGGGCCCCTGCTCCTCTCCCGAGCCTTCCCTCTCCCATATGGTGCCCATTATTAGATGTGTGCACCAGCCTTGTCTGACAAGGAGCTTTACAGGTGTCGCTGGGATAACGATTCACACTCTAACGAAGGTGGGAAAGATGATTAGCTGGCTTTCTACCAAACAGCACACGGCATCAGCTGCTCCGGGTGGGGGGAGGCGGTGGGGGCTGTGGATGTGTAAGGACATGTACGCCGGGAGCTCGGGGAGCCCAGGCTTTGTCCTGCCTCTAATTCCAATGGACTCTTGGGCACCTCTTTGTGTGCCTTAGTTTCCCCAGCTGTAGCAGAGGGATGTTGTTATTGCTTTGACTTGTAAAACACCCTTCGAGCAGCTGATTGAGCTCCCGCATTAGCAAGAGGTGAATTAGGCAGGTCTCTTGGCAGCTGGGCTGCCACGGAGAGGGCAGGGGAGCTGTCAGAGCCAGGGCTCTCAGGGGACAGGGCTGGAGGCGAGGGACATGAATTAAACAAACCCGCCGGACACAGGCATGCGGCGCAGTGTGCCTGGGCTGTGCGCTGAAGGCTGCGAGAGCCCCGTGGCGTGGGGAATGCTCCTTGGCGCCAGTGTGCCACGGGCAGGGCTTGCTCCACGCAGATGTGTCCGCGCTTTGCCCTGCCTACATCGTGTCTGTGGGGCCTTGGGTTCTTCCCGCTGCTGTATTTTAAATAAAGACTCGTTTAGCAGGCAGATCCCGGCATCCCTGAGCCCGACACGGGCACACTGCACACCCAACCCCTGCGAGCCGGTGGAATATCCTCAGCTCTTTCCACATCTTAAACATTGTTGGAGAGAGAGGCAAAAATAGGAAAATGAGAGCAAAATGAGCTGTTCTCAGCTGTCCTTTGCTCCAGTGCCGGGAAAGCTGTTCCGTCTCACATCACATCTCCCCAGGTCAGGCTGCGATCCGGAGGCGAGACCTGCCTTGAGAAGTGACGGAGCAGAGGGCTCCCTGCAGGGCTGGGGAAACTGAGGCACGAGCGGAGTCTGGCACCCAAACCACCCCCGAGGCAGAAGAGGTGTGAAGGCGGGGTGCTCGCCCAAGCTCCTCGTGCTCGGTCGGGGTGCGATCGTCACCCCGACACCGCCGCGACCCTCCTGTCCCGGGACGGCCCCGGGCGCTGCGGGCAGAGCCCGGCGCTGCCTCTCCCCGAGCCCGGGGCCGGCGGGATTATCTGCTTAGCTGCACCATCTGTTCCTCAAACTGCCATCATTATGTTCAACTTGGGAAGAAAACGGCCCCTACAGAGAAGCAATTTGTTCGCTGACTAAACCTTTCAGGCTCTCGCCGTCGCCGGCTCCCGCCGCCGCCGCACGGAGAGCTCCGCGCTGGCGGCCGCCGCGCTTAAACAACCGCGGGGAGAGCGGCGCCGGGGAACGGGCGTGGGGAGGGCGCAGGGCTCCCCTAATCCGATTACAAAACATAACAGCCTTTCAGAGGGGCCGGGGGCCGGGCGAGGGGAGGAGGAGGGAGGTCCATTTCACACCCGACCCCGACGTCTGGGGGTCTCGCAATGATCTCACTGGAGGGGCTTTTCTTTCCGTCGCAGTGGGTTGCTTTTGAAATGTGCTGCGAGGAGATGAAAAAGGAGAAGGGGGCTGCCTGGGAAAGGGGACGAGAGGGCTGGGAAGGAGGTGAGGTGAGAGGGGGTGGCACGGGGCTGGGGTGAGCCCTGCACCTCAGGCTAGGGGCGACGACTGGAACCCAGCACCCCCTTGCTGGGGCACCAGCCCTCGTGCCCCTTCTGCCTCCTGCATCCCGCTTCTCCCTCGAGCATGTCACATGGACGTGGGTACAGGGACGTGTCCTCCCCTGCCGCCTGAGCGAGGAGCGGGGCTGCGGTCCCTGCAGAAACCTTCCCCAGCGCCCGCAGCGGCAGCAGAAACGGAGACGGGTGACCCACTTCCCTGTGTTCTGTCATGGAATTTCAGTGACACCAAAGCATTTAATGTGCTGATTTCACCGGTTTTCTGTAACGGACAACAAAAGTGGGGAAAGTTAAAGTGATAGTTTGACTTATATAAAAAAGCAGTAAGTTTTGACTTACTGCTGTGTTTTAAAGTGACATTTCATGATCATCTGCAAACAAATGTTTCTCATTAACTTTTTTGCATTTTTTTGTTCAGTCAGTTAAAGGAAACGTGTCCTTCAACAGCAGCAGATATCAGAAAAAGAGAGTCGCACCTGTGGGTGCTTTGGTTGGGTAGCAAAGCATTTGCCCCCAACTTCTCTGTGCTGGCCCTGCACCCCCTGTCCCCTCTGCATGGGGTGGGGCTGTGGTCCCCGCCTCAGGGATGGTGCTGGCAGCTGGGGACACCCGTGCCTGTGGGAATCCCACATGGTGAGTGCCAGAATCTGGCACAGGAAGTGTGAAAGTGTCTGGCAGCCACTGCAGGCTCATGGGAGATGGGACCCCAAGGTGTCCCCTCCATCGGGGACCCCTGGCACATCCACCATCCCCCCTCCAGGGGTCCTCTGGGGCTGTGACCCTGCCTCAATTGCTGCAGGACCCTCTGTGGGTTCACTCGAGCTACCACATCCCCAGGTGTTCCAGTCTGCTCCCAGGTGGGGTGACAGCCTCTTTGAGGGGGGATGTGGGGCCAGGGTTCTGGGTGCTGGGGGTCCTGGAGCTGCAATGGCCAGAGGAGCATCTCTCTCACTGCGGGGCTGAGTGCTGGGGGCATTTATTCGTTGGGAGGAGCCCCTGGTGCAAGGTGATGAGTGGTCAGGGGAAGGCAGGGGTCACCCCTGTGCTGGGGACCGCGGTGTCACCCTGCTCCTGCCCCTGGGTGCTGGCTGCTCGGGCTGCCCCACACTCCAGCAACTGCACCATCCTCGGGTGGGTGGAAACACCCGTGAAACCCAACAAATGGACATCAGTGCTTGGGATGCAGGGGAAACTGGGGAGGGTTTTGCCTTCCTGCCTGGATGACTCCTGAAGGAAACAGCCAGCAGAGCTGGGCAGGTGCTGTGAGAATTCAGAGGCAAATCCTGAAGCTATAAAAAAATCCATATATTTTAATCGTTGTATGCAAAAGTGTCTGTAAAAAGTCTTTGCTGCTTTCCGTTCAGCTGCCTGTGCCCAGTCCCCAACACAGTCATCCCTCCTCCCGCCACTGCCTTCCTTCAGAGAGCAGCTGATGGGGAAACTGAGGCAAGGAGCAGAGGAGGGAAGTGGCTGAGCCAAGCCTGGACACCCCGAGGTGACCCTGGGAGCAAGATCTGTGTTGCTCCCACAACAAGCACGGGGATACTGCAGCACCTCTTCCCCCTGCAAAGGCCTGTGGACACCCAGCTGTTCCCAAAACGTTTGGGACCAGGAGCGGGCTCCCACTTGGGAACAAGCACGGCTGTCTCCAGAGCAGGCTGCTGGGAACTTCAGGCTGCCAGAAGCCACCTGGCACTGGCAGTGACAGACCACTGGTGGTGCAGGAGCTCACCGGGGACTCGGGGTCGTTACACCAAGGTGCTGATGCCCAGCTCCTTCCCGCTTGCCCTGGGGTCACATCCTTCCTCAGCCACCTGCACCAGAGACATGGAGAGGGGCAGAAACGGGCCCTACTCAGGGCAGATCGGGGCTGGGTGGGTGGGGGCAGGAGAAAATGGCCTCGAGTTGCACCAGAAAGGTTTAGATGGAATACTGGGGGAAAATCTTTCACTGAAAGAGTTGTCCAGCTCTGGCACAGGCTGCCCAGGGGAGTGGTAAAGTCACCATCTCTGGAGGGATTTAACAGACTTGTGGATGTGAACCTCGGGGACATGGTTTAGTGGCAGCAGTGGGACGGTTGGACCTGGTGCTTTTGGAGGGCTTTTCCAACCCAAAATGAGTCATGGATTCTATGAGCCCATGACCAGGGGCATTTACTGCAGCTCTCCTGCCCTAAATGCTGCTGCAAGAGCAAGGAGGGTACCAGCAGCTGGGGGGAAAAAATCCAACCCCCGCTGCTGCCTGAGACCCATAAACCCCTTTTTACCAACAACTCCCCAGCTTTACCTCCCAGAAGACGGCGTTTTCCACGTACTGCGCCTCCGGGGAACACCTCAGCACCTTGGTTTTCAGGACGGCACCTGAGGACGCCGAAAGCCGCGCGAGGGCGTCTGAGAGAGGGGCGGCCGCTGCCCGGGCTTCCCCTGACATCTAGCGGCAGCGCCGGGGAGCCGGGGGCCGAGCGGAGCCCGGGAGCCCTGACCCGGGGGGGCGCGGGCCGGGGGAACACCAGCCTCGAGGGGAGCCTCAGACCGGGGGAAACATCACCCCGGGGGGAGCCTCAGACAGGGGGAAACATCACCGCGATGGGAGCCTCGGACCGGGGGAACACCAGCCTCGAGGGGAGCCTCAGACCGGGGGAAACATCACCCCGGGGGGAGCCTCAGACAGGGGGAAACATCACCCCG